>JAJTUV010000824.1:0-520000 GCA_021653895.1 Mastomys natalensis
TGCAAGTATATAAAGTCCTTTCATTACTAGTCAGTAGGAATAATGTTTCTAATATATTTTCCAATGCTTAATGGCAAAAATATGTGGTGTCTTCCACATCATTGTTTTGATGTCAGATTGTGGAATATAAGCAATAGGCTGCAATATTTAGAGGCAGTTATTTCTGCAAACCCTTTGTTCAATGACTTAAAAGATATACCTTGAATTTGATACTAGGGTTTTATTTTGAACATTATAATCTCTAGTTAGGGCACTACCTCTATCATTATATGGTACATCCATTTAAATTCACTTACATATGTATGTATGTATGTATGTATGTGGGAAAAAACACTCACGTGGGGGCCTAAGGGGGCTTGGAGGGGTGGGGTCCGCACAGCAGCAACCTGCAGGCCAGCAGCTTAGGCAGTCCGCGTCCGCGGGGCGGGCAGCAGGGGAGTCCCGGGGGCTTTCCCACAGGCAGGTTCCCACATATTCAATAAAGTCCAAGGTTCCTGAGGCTCGAAGCTTGTTGGCGGCAGACCCAGAAGACACATGGAGCTCAAGAGATCAAAGCTTTATTGTCCATGACTGGATAGTTGGATCTGGATGTGAGTGGTGCGCCCCACCCCCCCAAGAGTCTGGGCAGAGCTGGCTTATATAGAGGGTAGGAAGGAGGATGGATCAGGAGGAATAACATAATTATCTACACCCTCTGGCCTCATTAATATGTAAATCTCTCAAGACAGAGGCCTGTTAGTCATGCCCTCTACTTGTCTTACTTGTGACTGACAGTACAGATTAAATGGAGACTAGACCGAGTGTCAACACAAGATACCCTTCTCACAGCCCAACATATGTATTATAATAAACTTCTTTGGAATGTAAATAAATACAATGATTTAATGTTTAAAGTATATATTTTTAAAAGTTACATTCTATTTCCCTGTTCTTGCTATATTCCCATTCTTCTCCATGGTTTTTTACTATCTACTTAAAAATCTTTGGCTATTCTGACTGGAAAAAACATCCAACTTCATTTTTTTTTTTTTTAATTTTGTTTAAATGACATCTTAATTTACTTATTCACACAGGGGTTATAAACACAAAAAGGCAGTATGTGGGGAAGGGAATGACACCAGAGCATAGGTGTTCAGGATGAGTACAGATACCATTCAGAACAGGGTATTATCTGGGTGAAGGCTCAGCCGACAGGTCACTATGACTCTGCCTATGATTCACTTGTCCTTATCTAAATTGGTACTGTCCGCCAAGGCTGCCTATTTATAAGATCTATGACTACTCAGGCTGGTAAATTTCCATAGAAGCTGTCTGTTTACAATAGCTTATAGCCTGCTGTTTCAGTGTTTTTCCACAGAGACCCAAGACTTTGTGTTAGCATGTATGTATGTCAGGCCTATTGCTGATTTTAGGCCTATGGTTGATTTTAGGCCTTCAGTGTATATACAGGGCTGCCCCTGACATCTCCTCCCTTCTCTTAGAAGGGCTTTGGTGATTCTAATCTTGCGAAGGCAGGAATAGAGACCTGACCTCCAATAATTGAAGGGGACCTTGTAATGGCTCCGGTCCTCCTGTCATTGTCCAATGAGGCATGAGGGCTATACCCATCCTGATGTCTATTTCCTGGAGAGGGGATACATTTGACATAAACCCCTATGCAGTCAGGCTTGTCCCTCAGGGAACCCAGAGAATATTTTTAGTTTTTATTTATATTCCCTTGCAGTGCTTAGCCTTGCAGCTTAAGCAAGAATTCAGATCACCAGTCAGAGGGGGTTCTGGGTGGCACCTCTCTGCTTGGTCTAGGGGTGGAAGTCTCCTCTTTTAGATTGGGTGGAGATGGGTTTTGGGAACACCCTGGATAGAGTAACAACCTCATCTTGAGTCTCATGGTCCTCCATAGCTAACTTGTGCTGAACATCCAACTTCTAAAAACCTAACATCAATGTTTACCTTTCAGAGTTACTTCACAATTAAATCAAAGGACAGAAGTTAATGGTGCAGATTAGGGAAGGAAGAAGACTTATTCATTGTAGAAGTTTCTTTAAAAGCTAAGAATAGATATACCACAGAATCAAGGTATAAACACTTGGACACATACTCAAAAGACTATATTCCACAGTACACAAATATGTGCTCATCTATGTTCATTGATGTTTTCCTCTATATAGCTAGAACTTGTAAACAGCTTCAATGTCCATCAACCAATAATGAATAATAAAAAGAAGTACATTAAGAAAGCAAAATGTCATTTAGCTCTTAAGAAAAATTAAATTATGTAATTCCCAGTTAAATGTAATTAGCTAGAGAGATTTCACTTGACATGTGAATGTACATCTTTAGTTTTACTGACCTTGGCTTCGGTGCAGAATGGTCAGGATCGTAATTGCCAAACTCCTGATTGCCGACATTTCAATAGTTTCCTTTAGAAACTCTCTTGGAGGCCACAGAAAGTGGGGCTGTGCTGAAATCAGAAGACTTCTTTCCCTTTCAATGACAGCCATTCTTTACTGTGTCAGTCATTTTTAAAGATGTGGGGATTTTCTACTAGTAACTGAAAACAGTGGAATAGCCTTTATTCTGCACTGGTAATATTTCCACTGTATTAGGAAATTCATTCAGGAAATGTGGGTGTAACCAAATTATAATAAAATCATTGTTATTGTTGTCTATATCATGTCTAGAGAAGGAGAAACTTTTCAATTTTTTTTCTCCAGGATAAATTTAATTTATGCACTTTTATTGCAATTTAGAAAGTCTGTATTTAATATTTTGTTAACCAAGAACAAACCATTTCTCCAAGTAATTAAATAAGAAGGTTTATTTGCTATCACTAAAATCCAGGACTACAATCAATACCATCAAAAGCTTACTAATCCTTAATGTTTTTTAATTATTCTCTTAATTCTTAGCGAATATTGTTTTAAAATTTGAGAACACAAATATTATTCAATTAATACAAATATAATTTCCATATATATATGAGTATATATATTTATGCTCTATATACAATGACAACTTCCAGGTGTAAAAATCATAAAGCATAGGATGGTTTTTCTAAAGTCTTACTGTCACAAGTAGTAATCAAGAAAATATGAGTCCATTCAATATATAAGAAAGTAGTGGAAAACAGGAATTCATTAACTTTATCTTTAGATACAAAGCTAATCAGCATTAAACATGTGACATTATCTACTTGGTGAAAATGTTTATGTAGAGCAATTAAACTACAAATTATTTACTATAATCTCCTCTTATTTTTCTTTTCCCTGAACAAAATACAGTAAGACACATGGGTTATCAACTTATTAAAGTTATAAGAAAATATGTACAGTAAAATGAAAATAATATGCAAAATTATAAAATAAAATTGTCATATATCTAACACCATGATTCCATCTATTCATAATCATATGAACAATTTTTGATCACAAATATGTTATATATGTGATTTTCTAATATCTACTTTAAATGTATTTTTCACCTAATATTGTTCAGGAAAAAATATAAAATGATATAAAAACAATGTTTGGGAAAATTATTTTAATTGGAAAAATATTACTATACCAATGTCAATATTCATATGAAGATTGATTTTAAAACATAATAAAAAAATTGAATTTTTTTATATGTACTCGACCATCTCCCTTTATTTCCCAGGCAGACTTGAATCTCCAGTCGGATGCTACACTTAGTCCCAGCCTCTCAAATAGGTTGGATGACAGGTAAGCACACAACCAGTTTGAAAAATACATTTTAGCAATTAACATGATATATGTTGGAGCCAGTCATATACATAAAATGACAAATTGAGGATATGGAAAGTTATATCCAACTAAATTTAACATAAGTATTTATACTGGTTTAATCAGTATGAAAGACTGGTTTAATTCTTGATTGCTTTCTGTACAGGTTATTTTAAAGAAGAATTACCTAAGACTTCTCTCTATAAAATTGATTCCATAAAATTTCTGCTAATTGTAAACCTCTGACATAGTTTTGAGAGGAAATTGATGTACAAATGATTGAAATGCTAGCATTTGCACACAAGCCATGAGCCTGGCATCCTGACTCTTGTTATAACCACAGTCCACCTGACAGTGCTTTTTTTTTTGGTTTTTTGAGACAGGTTTCTGCTGTCCTGGAACTCACTCTGTAGACCAGGTGGCCTCGAACTCAGAATCCGCCTGCTCTGCCTCCAAGTGCTGGGATTAAAGGCGTGCCACACCGCCTGCTGACAGTGCTTTTCTTAACTCACTGATGTATTGTATACTATTTAAAGCATACATTTGTGGAACCCATACAGATTTTTATGCCCTAAATTTCATTTTGTCACTTCATCATTATATCACAATTCTAAGCTAGTGAACAGTAAATTGATATGTTACAAGCTTCCTCGGTATGCCTTCAAAACTAATGGAAATAAAATGTTCATAACAGTAATAAGACAAGGATGTAAGAATTACATACTGCCATAACTAGTATCAGAAGTGATAATATTGTTAGTTTCAATTCAATTTATTCTGGAGGGAAATTTGAAGTCTCAAAATGACAAAATTTATACATGACTTCTGTGCCAAAATAACTATGGCAAACTTTAATATTTATATATGATCAAAATGATGTCACTACATGTGTTATTTAGGTAAATACACCTGTCTCATGGCCACAACCTGTTGGCCATAACAATAGCTGCAATTACTGAGACTTCACAATTCAACCAACACTACGTATTAACTCAAACTCAATGTTTTTTTTCTAGCCGTATCTATTTAGTATTATGAGAATACTGGTTCAAATGAGGCCATAATACTTGTGGAGGTTTAATGCATCCCATTATTTCTTACATTAAATGCCATGCAGAACTCAATCCTATGATTTTATGTTTTTGGAGTTTAGCTTTCTTTCTCTCTGTTTTTTCTCTGTGTCCTTTTTTTTGGGGGGAGGGGACTTTTTTCCAATAATTTATTTTTTTATTCACTATTCACTTTACAACCTGATCATAGGCCTCTTCTCTCCTCTCCTCCCAGACACACCCTTATAAATCCCTTACCCTATTACTCCCTTCCCTTCTCTTCAGAGAAGGGGTAGCCCTCCTTGGGTACCACTGCACCCTGAGAAATGTAAGTTTCACCAGAACTGTACAGGGGGCCTCTCCCACTGAGGCCCAACTAAGCAATCCAGGTAGGGAGAAGAGATTCAATAGGAGGTAACAGAGTCCTGTTCAACTCAGGGAACACACTTTAAGAACAAACTGCACATTTGCTATAAATGAATAGGGGCCTAGGTCCAACCCCTACATGCTCTTTGGTTGGTAATTCAGCTTCTGTTTCTCCCATTGGCCCAGGTTACTTCATTCCATATGTTTCCCTGTGGTGTCTTTGTCCCCTCTGATGTGCTGAATTCTAACCCCTACTCTTCCACAAGACCTTTGATCTCTGCCTGATGATTAGTTCTGGGTCAATGGATCTGTATCTGTACCCTTGGTTTCTGGATAAAGCCTCTCAGGAGACAGTTATGTAGGTTCTTGTCTGCAAGCATAGTAGAGTATCAGCAATTGTGTCAGGGATGGCTCTCTCACAAGGGATGGGTCTCAAGTTGAGGCAGTCATTATTTGGCTAGTCCCTCAATCTCTGCCCCATTTTTACGCCTGTGTATATTGTTGGCAAGAACAAATTTTGAGTTGAAGATTTTATGAGTGGGTTGATGTTCCTTTCCTCCATTGGAGTCCAGCTGAGCTACAGTAAGTAGCCACTTCAGTCTCTGTGTTCCCTGCTGGTAGGAATCTCAGCTATGGTCATCACCATAGATTTCCATATGTCTCCAGCTAGTCCTAGAACTGTCTAACTTCCACTCTCACTCAGAGCCCTCTCCCATCCCCTCTTACCATATATGATCACCACCTGTTCTCTCCTCACTCCCTCTCCCACTCATTTCCTTCTTACCATCCCACCTCTGATGACTCTATTTTACCCCTTCTGTGAGATTCAAGCAACATCCCTTGGGCCCCTTAAGACTTTTACATCTTCTCACTTAATCAACTCTTCATACATATCATATTTTTAATTTCTTACATAACATTCTTACATGACATAACACTTACATGAAAAACAATTTCTTATAAGTCAAACTTTGAACTGCACATTTTTCTATTCACTAATTCAAAACATTATACTTTTCTGATATCTTCAAGACTGAAGGACACAACGAATTAACTAAGTCAATGCCACAATTTTAAATGGAAATACGATTTATTTTTGCCAAAGGGAAAAAAATCTGTTGTTCATAAATTTTGCCTTAATCATCAATGCTCAAGGAGGTTTCACAATTCCCTTGATAACAAGTAATGGGGAATTCGAAAGATTGACATACCACAAGGGAAAACTGCAACAGGTGTAAGTTTGGGCTTAATATCCTGATGTTCCTCTTGAATTTGATCACAGTGTCTGAGAAAGGGAAGTTTTGAGGGAACAGATTGCATCACCTATCCCTAAAGAATTAGTGATTTAAATTATACAGACCTGTTCTTCTATTTCTCACAGAATTTTTAATATTATTAAAGATATAGAATCCATGAAAAATTCATCAAAACATGAATAAATTAAAGTAAATATGTACTTTAGAATATCATTCAACTACACAAAAAATAATTGAACAGGAGATAATCCACACATAGAGGGAAACGTATAGCATAATATCTCCTATGCATGGATCTAGTCATATGTATAATGGACATTACAAGAGATGGAAGAAAGATAAAAGGGGATTAGAGAGAAGATGAATACAGGGTACAAAAAAGAGTGAAAGTGTTATGCCCCAGTGTTCCACAAGCTGAGTGACTATAGCAAAGATCAATGTTTGACAAAATATAAAATAAAATGTTTCACATAGTTGTTAAAATATTAGACTCAGTAGGTGCACAGGTAATTTATATTACTAAAAATAAGGCACAATAAAATAGAAAATTGCACAAATCATTGAACTTACTATTGTACGTTCATGTCTATCCCATCCTCGGTAGTCAAAAACTCTTACATGGATCGTTATCTGCCCTATCATGTCTTGATCAAACAGAAAAGGTTCTGCTCTCAGAAATGATAGAACCTGTAGAGACTACTCTAGTAGATAGGTATGCCCCAACTTGAGGGCCACTCACCCATCTCAAAATTGCTAACCCAGAGTTATTCCTGTCCAAAGGAAACACAGGAACAAAAAAAATGGAGCAGAGATTGAAGAAAAGGCATCCAGAGATGGCTCCACCTAGGGATTTTCCCATCTGCAGACACCAAACCTGATACTATTGCTAATGTCAAGAAGTATTTGCTGAAAGGAGCCTGGTACACATGTCCCCTGAGAGGCTCTGCCAACCTGACTAATACAGATACTTACAGTCAACCATTGGACTAAGCCTGGGGACCCCAGTGGAAGAGTTAGGGTAAGAAATAAAGGAGCTGAAAGGGATTGCAATCCCATAGGAAGAACAACAGTATCAACTAATTGGACCCCCACACACAGAGCTCCCAGAGACTAAATCATAAATGGAGGGATCCATGGGTCCAGCTACATATGTAGCAAACAATTGCCTTATACAGCATAAATGGGATGAGAGGCTGTTGGCCTTATGGAGGCTTGATGTCCCAGCATAGGAGGATGCTAGAACTGTGATGTGGGAGTGAGTGGGTGGGTGGAGGAGCAACTCTCATAGAGAAAAAGTAGAGGGGGAATGGGATGGGGGGTTTACAGATGGGAGACGCAGATAAACAAAATAACCAAGCGGGTAAAAGAAATAAAATCTTACTATTAATAAATAAAACCACAAGTGTTAAGCTAGCTTCATTTCTGTCTAAACAAAAGAAAGTATGAATTTAAATGAACCCTTTTGCCTCTAGCCAAACACACAGTTTACCCGTTTACAATACAAAACAACCAGCTGAATTTGGGTATTTTGAAGATCGTTTTTGTGAAGGCCCACATTATTTTTCCTTGGGGTAGGGGGAAGGGGTGAGAGGGACTGAAGATATTTGAAATTGGCAGAACTTATTAGTCAGTAATCACTGAATCTGTTCCCATTAACCAGATATTACATTTCTATGTGGAAAACATACACTGGAGATTGAAACTCATCCAGTCACCTGCAAGGTTTTCTCTTTCTCTGTATTTTATCTGAGTTAACTGAGTGAGTCCAATAAAACCTTTCAGGCAATCATTCTTGAATTATTATATGCTACTGACTGCACCCTGGGAATGCATCCACTGACAGAAATACAGGTGGCTGTGGGGCACTTCACTTAATTGGACCAATGTTATGAGTTCATATTAAGCTTTAGTATGACAGTGCTTGTTTTGGCAATTTAGAAAGCCTAAGATTTTCTCTATCAGGTAAGTAAATAACTGTCTCTATCACATTGCTTGTGTTCTTTAGGATGGCTTCAGGCAAAATGTACATGAAAAGTCTATCTCAGCACATCTCACCTTGGCAACTGTCAAAGTCTTCATAGAAGGTATGATCTGATCTGCTAACAAATATGCAGGATAGGGAATCAGTATGTTGCTGGTCCAGGTATATTTGTTAACTTTAATTGCAGATATAAAAAAGAGGTTTGTTCAATTTACAAGGCTCGATTTCAGAAGACCCAGGCTAACATTAGTTGGCATGGATGGCTTTCAACCTTATTTCTCTCTGTGGTTCTACTCTTGCCTTTGGGCTAATAGCAGAATAGAAACCATGTGCTTTAGCAAGGTCAAAATGATATAATGCACTTAAAGCAAGAGGAGAAGAAGTTGACAAAGTAGCAAATTGTAACCAGGTATTTCAGAGCGATTAGTACCATGGCGAGTTATTTATTCATGGGCATCCAGTTCCCATGTAATCAGTTTTAACTTAAGGAATGCTTGCAATCTTGACATTGTGTTTTGTTCGGAATAGTTTATTAATACTACTTTAGTTAGAGAAGAAATAGTATATAAGATAAATATATAGCTCTCATTCTACACTTATTTTTCTGTTACAAATGATTGGAAATATATTCTAAAATAGTTTTCATAAAAAAGAAAGTAACATATTTATGGCCTTTTAAAATGATAAGAAGATATAAAATATTCATTTGCTTTATATTATTATTAAAACCTTCACTGAATATAAAAAAAAATCTAAAAATAGCATCAATTGAAACTGCTCTTGACTACCAAATATCAACAGATCCAGGTAATTCACATTATATCTCTGAGGAAGGAAATGGGCACATAAAAGACCTTCACATTTCAACCTTTTCTATGAGCTGAGATATCCTTTAAAGTTTAATCAGAACAACAAAAGATGTGGTTTTATTCTTTGTTAATATATGACACCATAATACCTTGCATGCCAGGTAACTTGCATTCCAAGGTTGTCTTAGAACATCACAGAGCAGCTGAACCTTTAGCAGGTTCTCTTAAAATGATGTTTCTCTTTGTGCTTAGCTCTTCTACTGCTTTCTGATCTCTCTGATGGAACAGAAATAGATATGGTCAATATTTTACATCCATTGGTAGGGATAGTATTTGGTTTGTGGTAGTTGTCTGTGAAAGTGCAGCAAATGCCAGATGATGTATTTTCAGTTTTATGATTAGTCAAATGTGATGTCTAAGGATAAGAGCTGAAATAAAGGGGTATCATTCACTACTGTTTACAAAATACAATGCTAATACTGTGTTGACGGGCATCAGACAAAGGTTTTGCAAGCAACAGAAACATGATGTAGGTTGTGGAAATAATGCACTAATGTCATGGAGACCTATGAGATAGTAGTTAGGTGACAATGCTTGTGCTAGGTACATTTGCAGAGGGTTCATAGAATAGAGATTTGTTTAATTCAATGTAATCTAGGAGTGGATATTTTTGTGGCCAATGTATTTGTGACAAGCATGTAGAAGGAAGCCTAAATCTATATGTAAGTGTATGTGTAGTGTGAGAAACAATGTTTGTCATTATTAACTAGGCTAAGACAAATTACTGACAATTTTAGACATATTAACCTTGTGATTTTATCTTTTTAATCAAATTTCAATAATGAATAATCTTACTTTTACCTCAGTGTCGACATTTCTGGTGATCGTGAGATTTAGAGTTACATTGGTCAACACTAGCACTAGGTTATATCTAGCATATGGGAAAGTATCAGTGTCTACATCACAGAAGAAAAGGACACCCCCTTCATTACCAAATATTAAATTTCAATACTCCATATAAGAAGCCCTTCCTCCATCCATGATAAGTCGTGATAAGCCCAGTAATTTCCAGGCTCTCTTCCACTAACCATGTCTGAGTG
Source organism: Mastomys natalensis (assembly GCA_021653895.1). Taxonomy (NCBI): domain Eukaryota; kingdom Metazoa; phylum Chordata; class Mammalia; order Rodentia; family Muridae; genus Mastomys; species Mastomys natalensis. The sequence continues at coordinate 10,305 of JAJTUV010000824.1, forward strand.
AGCCCATGAGTACAACAGCTCCTTCTTGTCCAGAACACATATTTTTGTTTCACATCTTCCCTGTCTCTATCTCTTATGTTCTTCGCATTGGCTAGCACATGTTATTACCGAGTTTTGCAGTGGCTCACTTGTCATGAGGAAGGATTTCACTGATAGAAGAAGTAAGAGAGAGGAAAAATGGATGAAAGTGGCATAAATTTATTATACAAATATATGAATGTTAAAATTTTAGGAATAGACATTGATGAAAGCAGAGAAATGAAAATATGTACAAAGATTTATATTGAAGTCATGTACTTATGAATTAGTTTGATTTTTTTCCTGAAAAAAAGAGAAAATAATTACCATCCCAATCAGCAGAAAGCACATCATACAATATCAAATACTGATATAAATAACATAATCCTTGAGGTTATAGCTCAACGTCTCCAGAAAGTTTTCTTTCTGGAGAAAGAAAATAACTAAGTTTTTTTTAAAAAATCTTGTTTCACAAGAGTACAATCTGTGGATATGACAACTCCCTACTAACTGCAGTAATACTGTCCCATGATAATCATTGAATTAGAGCAATTGAGTTAAAGTAATATAACCAGTTTGTTCATTATATTTAAATAACTTCCAAATAGAAATTGTCTTATAAGTTCTAAAGTATATCATGTCCCAATATTTCAAAAGCAGGTAGTATGTATGGATTTTTAGCATATTATTGATACAAAATGGAATTTCCGGGCCACAAACCTGTGAGCACAATTTCGTAGGCCCTAAGAGATTAAATTATATACTACTGGCATCCTTCTCAATGGACAGAGTAATGAAGTCTTCCAAGTTCATCTTTGTAACAAATGATCAGTGCATTTCACGCTCCTCATCAGAGAAGCTTCTTTCTGCCATAAGTTATTTATAATCAGACAACCTGTCTAGTGCACAAGAGACTTTTGTGTTCTCAATGATATACCCCGAACACACTCCTTACCCCCTTTAACACCACTGTATCAGACGAATAAGAAGATTGTGAGAGCCAGAGTAGTAAATGATTCATGTCAAACAGCAGAACTTGATAGTGGTATTCTACACGCGGTTGTCACTCTCTACCTCCAATAGATAAGGCCAACCAGAATCTCAGCATGGACAGGGACGGGTACCATGAAGTTGTATCCTTAGTTGAGGAGATGTTAGCAACTGAGAGATGCTAGAGGAGGTAGAATCATTTGTGTTGTTGCTGTTGTTGATTTGGTTTTTCAGAAAGCCCACTCCTCAGGGACTATAAGGGATGCAGATGGGAAAGCCTTATGTTTAACATGCAGGCAAAATTATTTCCAGTCAGTTAGTTGAAATAAAAGAGCACATGAAGTTGTGTGGAAAACAATGGAATAATAAGGGAGGAGTATGAAGGGAAGAAATAGGTTCTATTTGATCAAAACCCATTTGATATGTGAAATATAAAATTATATTATACATATACAATATAATAAACATAAATATATTAATATATTATAAATATAAAACATAAAGTTTTAATTATTAAAAATTAGATATCATGATGCTATTTTCTCCTTCCCTGGGGCCTGATGTCTTTAGAGATTAAGCATGTCTACTCTCACTAAGGCTTGACAAAGCAGATCACTGCTTTACTTATGCCAGGGGCCTTGGACCAGCCCATGTATGTTCCTGATTGACGGATAGTCTCTGGAGCTACCAGGGGTCTGGGTAAGTTGAGATTTCTGGTCTTCCTATGGAGTTGCTCTCTCCCTAACCTTCTTCAATCTTTCCCCTAATTCAACCACAGAGGTTCCGACATCAGTCCAATGGTTGGTATAAGTGTCTGCTTCTGTCTCAGTCAGCTGCTAGTAAGGCCTCTCAGGGGACAGCCATGCTAGGCTCCTGTCTATAAACACTCCATAGATTTTTAAGTGCCAGGCTTTGGTGTCCCCTACAAATGGATTCCAAGTTGGGCCTGTCATCAGATCACTTTTCCTTCAGTCTCTTCTCCATTTTTGACTCTGAAGATTTTTTAAGACAGGAACAATTCTGGCTCAGAAATTTTGACTGTGGTTTAGGAACCCTGTTCCTCTGCTTGAGGCTCTGTTTATATACTGGAGGAGGGCTCTTCGAGTTCCCTCTCCCCAATGTTGGGCATTTTGGCTAAAGTCACCCCCATTGAGTCCTTAGAGTCTCTTATCTCCAGAGTCTCTGATACTTTATCAATATATATACCAGTTCAAACACACGCACATTGCAACTACAGCCTGCATTTGAGAAAGAATATAAGGATTCTGAAATTCTGAATTTATATGACTTCACTTAATATAATAATTTTCAGAACCATTTAATTCCTTGAGCATTTCATCTAATTATTCTTTATCAATGATTAAAATCTCATTAGGTACAAGTACCATATTTTCATTTTACATTTATCTGTTGATTGAATCTAGGCAATTTCAGATCATTAATTTTCTGAATAAAGATCAGTACATATATGTATGTAGATGTCTCTGTATGAAGATGCAAGTCCTTTGAGCATTATGAGTGTATTTTTAATTTCAATATTAAATGCAATCACTACACTTCTTCATTTCTTTTGCTTCCTTTAAACTTAGTGGTCATTAAACTCTTAAACATTTTAACTTATTTTACATGCATATCTGTTTTAATACCAATCTATCTCACTCTGGCAGTGAAAAACTTTCCACTTTTCTCCATCTTTACCAGCATTCTTCTGTTTCCTTGATAATAGCCATTCTGATTAAAATGAGGTGGTTCTTTGAAATTTTTAGTTGGATTTTTCATAGGTAACTATTAATAAATATGGAAAGAAATCATACAGTCACAAACTCATAAAAAATGTTAATTTCATATTGCTGACTAGACGCCAGTCTAAAAATGCTACATGATGATCTCACATTCTTCACTGTTGAACTGAAGATACTGACTCTTTGGTCTTCCACAAAGCTTTTCAAATAATTCAACAATTATTATGTTAATTAAAATCCATAAGTCATTACTGGCACATCATTGTAACTATATTGAATATGAATATTTTGGAACAATACTGAAAAACACATTATCCTAATCATAAATATTCTCTGTATTCTTAGCAATTTTTCTGTATTTTTTAAAAGGATGAGGAATTTTATCATGGAATTGTGTTTGAGTTTTTAATTTTAAGGAGACGTTTCATTCCCTTGCCTAACTGAAATGTACCTAAAGACACAAAGCAAAACTGCCTTTGCAATTGAAAGTAAAATATGCAAATGCTTATGTTGAATGCTTCAATAACTCCGTCATAAATGATAGATCAATGAGACAGAAAACCAGTAAAAATACATCTGAGTTGAGTAGCCCTATCAATTAAAGTGATGTGAGTGCAAATTTCAGGCCCTCTCTGAAACCAGAGAAACACACATTTTTTTGTATATCTCTCAAGGAACATTCACTACAGTCCTCCACATTCTGTGTACTAAAGCAGCTCTGAAACTTTTATTATGAAGAGTTCTACCAAATATATTCTTAGATAGAATTTAAAATGTAACAACACAAAGGTGTATGAAAATCCAAACATATTTTGAGACTAAATAATATAGGTTTAAATCAGATGGAATCAAAGATACCAAAAAAATTAAAATACTTTGAATAAATGAAACAAACTTACCACATCTTACCAAGTGGTGAGATGTAATATGATAATCATTTCAAATGAAATGAGTTGATTTGTAGCAGATATGCACCCTTGTCTCAGTTGGAAACACTGACTACTCAGTAAAATAATTTGAGAAATATTTTTTTTTTTACAATGTAAAGTCTTAAAAGAAATAAACCAGACTTTTAGGGAATAAATACCTTGGCTTATCCTATATAGATTGTTTTGTAATTTAGGTCATATAATAAGATGGTCCATTGTAGAATTTCTATTAACTTCTATAGAAGGATAATTTGCATAAATTTGCCTACCATTCTACTAGATGTAGCTGAACTAATTCTTGTCCTTACATTTTGAGATTTTTAAGATTTTAGTTGCTCCAGTACTTTTTTATAGTATTTATAATTTTAATGTTAAACTAGATTGAAAATTTATTGTAGTAGTGATGGATTCAGAGGTACTCTCTAGTTTCTTTAAGAGACAGGCAAGAAAAAATAGATAATATGTTATTTATCAACATTTTTATCATTTCTATTTATTTTACTATCTCTAGTACTCATAGGCATGCAACAAATATTGTTCATTTAAAAACATTCTACTTACACCATATTAAAATTATAATAAATGTAAGATCTTTTATAATTCAAATTTTACAAATCATGTAATCCTGATACACAGAGCATATTAAATATGGTCATTAATTTTATTTCATTTGGATAGGAAACCTGCTCTCATCTAAATGTGCCTATTTCACATAGCGATGCAAATGTCACAAGTTCATTTGGAATACTCTACTGTTTTTCTAAAATTATATTTGCACCAACTTAAATATGGCTGTTAGTGGTTAATATGTTAATGTGCAATATAATTGAATGCTTCAGAAGGAGCTTATTAGAATAGGAAATGATTGGGTTTACAATAGATAAGTTTATAAACTATAACATGATAAAAGCTCACTTTTATCTGTCTTTTTCTGGGGGTGATAATTTGATTAGGTAAACTTAAACAGTTTGACAAATTGTTTTATTGTTTTCTTTAATGATATTAATTCTCCTTTGTTAATATGACATTACCAAATTAAAATCATTATTAACAGAACAATCACGGAAATGCTATTTATTTTTGGGAAATTTCTCTAATGTTTTCAATGAAATTAATTGAGCTGCATACAAGTATGCTTCTCCTCCTCTTTTGAGGTTATTTCTCCAGAAATCTGTTTCCTGTTAAATTACATGAATACTTTGTGTTTGATAAATAACATTTAAAAATATGCTTACCATATTATTTATTTTCCCTGAAGGATTACATCATCAGGCTGTGCTCTTTTGTAAAAAAAAAAAAAAAAAAAAAAAAAAAAAAAAAAAAAAAAAAAAATAGAATGCAGGTATTTATAAATTTGTTTAGTAAATAAAAGTATATTATTTTCTTTCACTCTACTACTGTGCATAAAGATACCATAAAAACTTAATAACGATTTTTTGTGAAATCATTTTTCAATATAAAATCCTGTTGCACTTTTGCGTTTATTTAAAATATTTTACAGATATGTAACAATAATGATTCTTTAGTTTATATCAGTGTATTAATTCTAGTCAGTAATTTCTTGTCTTCTAAAACTTCATAGTTTAATCTTTTTTCAGGAAAGCAAGAGAGAATTTTGTGTATAGTAAAAAAGTCTACAATGATGCTTGTAGTAAAGAAAAAATTTATTTTATTCCCTAAAGAAGTATAATCTATTTTCAATATAAATGATATAGTTTTAAAAGCCTTTGGGAAAGACCGACATAGCCTCTAATTGGATAATTTTTCATACGGTACATAATTCTTTCTGGAATAGAAGTTATTCTTAGATTGTATAGAATCAATTATGTGTATTTTATATATTATATTAAATACAGATGTTCTCAAAATCTCCACACTATTTCCTAGGTGACTAATTTGAGTTGCATTGTATTTGGATAGTCTGATGTTCTACTGTATTTATTACAATTGAAATACCTTTTAGTTTAATTGTTCCAATTTCCACATCATTATCTTACACCAAAATTCTAATTTGGAACATTGTGTTCAAAACTTTTCGTCCGTGAACCCCAATGTGAAAACTTTCTATTTAAAAGTTCTGAGGTTCTAATTTAAGCATCAGGAAACTATTCCCATGGGAGAAGCCTAACAGTCAAATAGTGTTGTGGGAAATTCCACTCCATTGCTGAGGGTCCTAGCAACATCAATAATGGATCACACAGGAAGAAGAAATAAGAAGGAAGAAAGCAATCACTGAGTACTGGCTAGCCATCATCCCAGTTTGGGAATGACAGTCATCATTAGTTTTCACTGTGCCCAATTTTACTCTGCAGCTGGTTAAAATAAGGCAATTTACTCTTTTATCCTTTGTTTCTTTTCAAATAATTAAGGACATTAAATTTAGTCTGGAAAGTTTTTGACAAAACTTGTGGACTCATCATAATTTCTTAGAAATTGATTATTTCATATTATAACATATATGTAAATGTACATTCGAAATTTCTGAAAAGGAAGTTAAATTTTTTAATCATAACACATTAGCATAAGAACAGATATGTGTCAATTATGAGATACATTCTTTTTCCTAATCTACTGTCTTATGTGTCAGTTTGTGATTCATGGTAATGATTTTTTTTTAAATATATAGAAATTTGATTTTAATACATTAGACTCAGAATATGGTTCTACCAATTAATCCTAGATCCTACCATCTTCTCCACCCATCCAAATCTATACTTTTTTTTTTTTAATCTCTGAGTCATTAAGACAGAAAACAGCATCTAAATCATAATAGAATCAATTAATAACAACAATAACAAGAAGAAAAATAGTAATAGCAAAACTGGAATAGGGCAGAACAAACAGAAGGAAAAGAATTAAAATTAAAATGCTCAAGACAAATACAGGTGCAGAAACACACAAAAATCCCTGAAACCACAAAACTGGCAACCATAATATAGACCCCAAGGACATGTAAGGAAATAAGATAGATCATTTCAAAAAAATCTCAACAAGTCAGTGTTGGGTCCTGGAGTCTGGGACTTTCTAGAGTTACCCCCAGTTCTCCATTCCCTAATTTCTATTCAATTTCCTGAAACTACTTCTCTCCTGTCCTTCTAATGCCTGATCCCACCCTGCCTTTTTCCATCCCTCCTCACTCCTTCCTAGCCCCTCCCTCCATCTACATACAATGATTATTTTGTTCCCTGTTCTATGTAGGATTGAAGCAGCTACATTTGATCTTACTTCTTCTTATGCTGTATATGTTTTATGGGTACCAAACAGTGATAATTTTAACCAAAATACTCAACAAAGGGAAGATACAACCTGTAGTGAACACCTCCAGTAGATAGGTACAGTCACCAGTTGAGGAATAGGGTAACCCACGTATCTCAAAAATTTTAGCTCAGAAATTTTTCTATCCAGTGGAAAGACAGAGACAAAAAATGGAGCAGAAACTGAAGGAAAGGCCATCCAGAGACCGCTTCACCTAGGGATCCCTCCTATTTGCAGACACCAAATCCTCATTAATATTGCTGATGCCAAGAAGCTCTTGCTGTCAGGAATCTGGTATGGCTGTTCCCTGAAATGTTCTACTAGCACCTGACCAGAACAGATGCAGGTACTTACAGTCAGACTGAGCCCCTGAACCCCAATGGAAGAGCTAGGGGACTGACAGAATGAACTGAAGAGGATTGCAAACCCATAGGAAGAGCAAGATCAACCAACCAGATCTCCAAATGCTCCCGGGGACTAAACCACTGTGTCTCTAGCAGTCAAGTGTAGTTGATATATCTAGGTTGGGTATTGGTTTACACCTCTAATTATGTGAGCATCTTGTTATTTGAGCATTACCAAATATATAAACCTATGGGATAATCTTTAAACATTAGAGTCTCATTTCTACCAGGTACTGATAGATTACAGGATGGGATGTTCTGGGCTCAGCCCAGCCTTGTGGAGATAGTATGGAAGATTGGCAAAGCCATGTCCCTCACTGTAATTTCATGGGTGGAAGGGCTGGTGTCTCTGGTTGCCTGAGCCAGTGACCTGAGCCGAGCAGCGCAAAGAATATCTTGCCTCCGCTCATGGCCACAGTCTAGGCTAATTGGGAAGATAGCAGCTGATTAAGAACAAACCAGATTGGGAGCCACTTCAACAATAGACAATTGTTCAGGCATGTTCACTGTAGCTCATAAGCATTAGGTAGGGAATGGTAACAACCTCAATACCTATGATGGTCATTCTTGGTTGTCAATGTGACTACAGCCAGAAATAACAAACTTAAGCAATGATCACACCAGTAGGGGAGTTTCTTATTGGATCACTTGTAGTGGGAACTCCCACCCTCAAAGTGACAGTACCAGACATAGGAAACCTTTGTAGTTGCTGAGCAACAGTGAACAAAGTGTTCTGAAATAGTATAAAATATTATATTTTTTTTTTTGGGGGGGTTCTTCCCAGAAACGAAGGTAAGACACTATTGCTGAAGAATTCACACAATTTTGACACAGGAAGTGGAGATAATGAATTGGAGCTGACCTGGAATCCTCCATCCTAAGGACTTATCTTCATGTACCAGATCTAGATAAGCTGTAAAGTGAGAAAATGAATCAATAGTTCTACTGATCTTAATAACTAATAACTAGAGTCATGTATAGAACATTAAGACATCCTGAAAGGTGCAAGAGTAGCGCTTGTATCAGGAGGCATTAAAGCAATCTCACTAGTCTTAAGGCCCATTCAATAGTTGGGAATTTGTGCCTTGAAACCTATTTCTAGCCTATTCCGTTCCGAATGGCTAGAAAGTTTCTAGACCTTAGGAGAAAGCCTCCTGATTTCACTTTCCTTAACAAGCATGATTTCTTACTGATTCTAAGTACTTGTCCTAAATCTACAATTAGACTGAGCTTTCAACCATTCTCAAAGAATCTTATTTTGCAGCAGATGATACTATTAACAAAACTATAATGTTTATTTTCAGTTTTTTATTGGTTATTGTATTTATTTATTTACATTTCAAATGATATTCCTCTTCCCAGTTTCCCCTCCATAAGTTTCCATCCCCTCCCCTCTTAGCCCTGCTTCTATAAGGGTGATCCCTCACCTGCCCACCCACTCCTGCCTTAGCACGCTATCATTTCCGTACCCTGTCATCAAGCCTCCACAGGACCAAGGGGCTCTCCTCCCATTTATGCCTACTAAGGCAATCCTCTGCCACATATCCAGTTGGAACCATTGGTCCCTCCATATATACTCTTTGGTTGGTTGTTTAGTCTCTGGGAGTTTTGCGTAGTCTGGTTGGTTGATATTATTGGTCTTCCTATGGGGTTGCAAACCCCTTCAGCTCCTACAGTCCTTGCCCTAACTTCCATTGGGCTTCTCACACTCAGTGTGATGTTAGGCTACGTGCCTCTACCTCTGTATTTGTTAGACTCTGGCAGAGCCTCTCAGGGGATAGCTATACCAGACTCCTGTCAGCACTTTTTGGCATCAGCAATAGTGTTTGGATTTTGGCAGAAGATGTGATAGATCCCTAGGTGGGGCAGTCTCTGGATGGCTTCCTTCAGTCTCTGCTCCACTCTTTGTCCTTGCATTTCTTTTGACAGGAGGAATTCTGGTTTAATATTTTTGAGGTGAGTGGGTAGCTCCATCCTTCAATGGGTGCCATGAATATCCACTGTATATAGTCTCTACAGGTTTATACCTCCTCTTTGCTGGGTATTTTGGCTAATGTCCTCCCTGTTTTGTTTTGGGATCCTCTTGGGTCCTGGCATCTGGGATTTTCTAGTGGCTACCATCATATGCAGAAAACTGCTGGCCATTTGGGACTCCACCTACAGTAATACATTAAAAACACAAACAAAAACAAAGCTAAAAATATAAATATCAACAAAACAAAAGAATGGAACACATAAAGTCCAGGGAAAATTGTGAAAAGGATAACTAAAAGATTATAAAACTCAGAAGACCAGGATGTCTACTGTGAGATTAGCTTTCCTTTATGTGACAGAAAAGTAACACTAAGAAATTTCAACATGTATGATTAATGAGACAAGAAAAATCACATCAGCACTGATGCCAACATGGATGTGAGATCTTTAAAAAGCCCATCCTTGGTTGAAGATACATCCTGGTTAAAGAATTGTAGAAACCTAATAGCTGCTAAGAATGAGACCACCAGTCTTCTCAACAGACAAAACCCATAACAGAGTTATCTAATCCCAAGCAGTTGCCCCTAACATATATTTATATGAATAATACTAAATTTGCTCAGCAGATTGTACTTATAAATGTATATTTACAAATGTAACACTATGTAGAAAATTATAAGGGATCTGGAATTTGAGAATGACTGAAAGGAACACCGCAAGATTTGGAAGGAGAAAACAAGAGTGGAAATATTATAAGTTTAATGTTTGTATCTATGAAATTTTAAATAAGTAAAAGTAATAAAAACAATTTTAAAAACAAACTCTATTTCTAATTATTTTCTTACTCAATTACCCTATTTTCCCTATGTAGGTGGGTGACTACCTCTCTGGAGGGTGATAGAATAAGAAACTGCATGTAATTTGTATAACTTTGACTGCTTCCCGGTGACTTGTTTTCTATTGGTGTCCTACCACTGATTTAGTCTTTAGTATACACAGAAAAGCCCAGCTCCCATCAACACTCAGACACTCACATACATATTGTTTCTGTGTTAACCAGGCTCTTATTGCTAAATGAAATCGGTTATATAAACACGTACTACGTATAATTTAAATAAAAAAATAACTTAAGTAGCTATTTATATTTCTGTTTTATTTTGTTTATTTTTGTTTGGGGGTATGCAGGCATTTCATATGTGTGCAGATTCCCATAGAGGCTACAGAAAAGAGTGTCTGCGTCCCCGAGCTGGACCAGAGAAAATTGCGAAGTTCATGATGTGGGTGCTGGGAACAGAATTTGGGTTATCTGGAAAAGGAGTAAAGGTGTTAAACACCCAGCCATCTCTCTAGTCCTTCAGTTTATGTATTTAAATATTATGAACTCACAACTCTGTCTCTCTCTCTCTCTCTCTCTCTCTCTCTCTCTCTCTCTCTCTCTCTTATATATATATATATATATATATATATATATATATATATATATATAACAACTAAATAATATATCTGTATAACTGCATGTGCATCCACATCCACATCCTTGGATCTAAGCATTAAGGATAACTAAGTCTTCCTTAATGATTCTGAAAATGTTAACTATTGAAGTACTAACATTTTGTAGAATAAAATAGGAATAATTTTTGTATTAACAGATCTCTATAATCATACATTATGCCCTTAAATCCCTTATGTAAGCAGGATACAGTGAGCTCCTATTTCAATTTCCTTCATGAATACAGTTTCATCACAAATTTGCTTTGCCATGTTTCTATGTATCAATAGTCATATTGATCTTGAGTTTTGAATGTTTAATTTTATATATTCCATAAATAGAAATTTAGTCTCTTTGATTCACATATTTACTTAGATTATAACTTATTTTCTAAATGTATGTCTATCAATTTCTACTTCTAGCATGTTTTCTTAAACATGTAATTGCTGTAGATCTCTAAACTTGTTGATATTTTAGTAATTGTCAATTAATTATTGTAATTATGTGTATTTGAAAAATCTGCTAGTTCAGTTACTGTTCTTTCATTTCACTTAAATAGTATATTCAGTTAATAACTTGAAAATTGTTTCATAATTTAATTTTTCCTTCAGTACGATACAAAGTTGCTCTAAATTTGTGACATCTATTTGTCATATCTTTGATTATCTTATTTATTTAATGTTTTTCTTTCACAAGAATGTATTTTTGTTAACATTATATTTGCATAAAGTTTGTCTTAAACCTTACCAGATCTAAATTAAATCTGAAATATTAAAATCTTCTGGTTGGTGATTGAAAAAGAAGACAGCAGTCATTAATACAAAGATGGGTGCTTCATATGTGAACAAGATCTTTGTATTTCTTGAATACAATTTATTGAATACAGAAGATTCTTTAGAAGGAGACTGTCTCTTTATCCATTTTCATTAATTCAATCTGAGATTATTTGATAAAAATACAAAAAACACTAACAGAAAATGAATCTTCACTAATTTTAGTTAAAAACTTGAAAGTTATATGTAAAATGATAAGACAAATGCATATTTAAAATATTGCTCTTTCAAGAGTCAGATTCGTTCTTAAAATTACATGCACGCAGATCATATGCAACTCCAGACCAGGGATTTTTGATATTCCTCCTCTGGCCTCCATTGGGCATTGCCATATGGTAAACATATATAGAAAAACAAGCATATACATAAAATTAAAATCGATTTTTAAATGTTTTAAACATTTTAGAGTAAATTTGAAAATGAAGAAAAATTAATCTTATTGTATAACAATAATGAGGAAAAATAAATATGCCTAAATATTTTCCAAATTCTGTTTTGTTTCTTTGTAAAGTGTTTCACATATAAATTTATATTTTGTGTGGAAATGAAGAAAATAAGGGAGAGAAAATTCATTAAAGATTATAATTTGATACTGAAAGAAAATTTTTATTATTCATATTTTCTGTATTGCTGTGGATTAAACTCAATAGTGGTGCATGCTAAGTAAGAGCTTTTCAACTGAGAAATATGTTTTCAATTTCCAAAATAATTTTTATGAATCTCTTAGTTTCTCTGATATTTTGCAACAAGGGACGCTAACAGTCCTTTTTCTAGATAATCTTTGCAAATATATTTGTTCAGTTATGATTCCAACAAGGGGCTGGACTTTTTTAGTACAAGCTCATTTACTGCCTATTATAAAACATTTAAATGTCAAATTCAGAGTGCATTTATCTAGGAAAGTTTATATTCAGCATATGTAAGCATGACTTCAATACTCAGAAACTAAAAATATGATTAATTTTCTTTAAAGTTTATTCACCATATATATTGTAAGCTATTATGTTTGCCAGCACCTAGCTATATTAAGTTGTAGTGCCTGAATAGAACGGAAACTGAGAAAATGCTATTGTATCTACCATTTTTATTAATATAAGGAGAAATTTTCTGAGACTTTATTGATGATATATATATATATATATAAAATCTTACGTTAGAACACTATGTTAGTTAGCATGTAGAATCAAACAACAGTATATTTAGTTCTTCTCAATGTTAGCAATGCAGATTACATGCCAATATAGGCATAGGTTTCTGGAAAAGGAAGAACATATCATTTTGTTTCAGTTGATTAATGTCTTTGACAAAAGTACTTGAATCATGGTGTTGGACTTTTTGTCTAAAACATATAATCTACTGAGTAATAAGTAGAGTTTATCTTAATTTCCTATTACTATGTCAGAATCTGAGTAAAGACTATGATTTGTTTAGTGGACAACTGCTTCAAAAAAAAAGTGAGCAATGGTGTAGTACCAGCTGTGACTAACGATTCTAGGTGATCAGTTTTGACAAATATGGTTATCCATCACAGCCCCATCCTCCTTCCTTGACTAATGTCAATATGCGTCTGAAATCACTGAATGAGAGCTTTGAAGCTGAAAAAATGCTTTCCAAGGAAAAGTTAAGGCTGATGGATCATATGCAATTACTTTTGGGGTTATTTAAAATGAAAATGAAATAATTAAATTAATCATGAACTTCAAAACTTTTAGATTACCATGAAATAACTGTTCTGACTAACACAAACATCATCAATAATGCCTTTCTTCCCAAGAACATTCTCATGCAGAGGGTTGTTCTTCAGTTCACCATTCTCTACTTTCTCAAAGAAAACAAACAACTCCTGATACATTTATTTGGATAACGAATCTTGGTACTATCATCATCTACATACTCCATTCAGCTTTCCTTGCCACCCTAACATATCCCCAATCTCAACTCCCAATTTATGTCTTTATGTTTTAAGAACCATTAAGTCCCAGTAGTGCTGACCATATGTGTATGTATCTGTGGTCATTCATGCTTTTAGCAGCTACCCAAATCCCTAAAGAACAATCACTAGTCCCTATAGTAACCATCAACTGACATTAACACCTACGATTCCAATAGGGTATCTGGAATTCTTCCAAACTCGATGCTGGAATGTTTTGTTCTTTTGATTTTGTGGAGTTTGTTTGCTACTAACCGGAGATGCTGTGAGTTTATGTGTATGACAGTGACATCATATGCACCTTCAGAGTCACAACTATCCCATGGGACTTTGGGGAGGGATTGATAGGTGTTCCATCTATAGCTGGATTCCTCAGTTACTTGAATGAAAGTCTTTGTATTAACCGAAACACCCTGCAAATATGAATGGAAACATAAAATAATTAGAAGGGAGTTTGTAGACATGATCGATAAATAAAAGGATATCAATACATTCTCCTCTAGGGCTTGTGTTTTCCCTGTGCTGAATTTAAACATGTTTTAGTGCCAAGTGTGAATTCCCTCCTATGGCCAACAAATAGAGCAACATGTTTCCTCCATAAACACTTGCCATTGTTACACTGGTTGGCACAAATTGAATGGGAGGTCATTACTGTAGCATATAGTGTCTGAAACAGTTTACATACAAATGAGTATAAAGGAAATTAGGTGTACTGAATGTGTCCTCATTAATTAGTGTAATGAAATTCTAATAAAAATGTCAAGAAATGGAGCATATTGTGTATTTTGAAGTCATAAGACAGAGCCCTTGGCTGGAAAATGTCTCCTTATAAAAATGTATGATATGTGCTTTTTTTCATTTTTCACCACTTGACTACTTTACTATGTTTAGTTTCTTGTTCCAAAGACAGTCATTGACAAACTTCAATTTTGGTGTCAGATTCTCTAGCTCCAGAGCCTTCAGACATATATTTCTGCTATTCTTACCCACTCAGTTTATAGAAGTTTGTTATCAGTCTGAGATAAATCATATGATAACAATTGACAAAAACAAATCGACAAAAATATATATAGAGAAAAAAATCAATTCATGTATAAAGAATATATAGATCCGAGCTCAATATACATGTATGAATTTAACTCAAAATGAAAAGCATGCATTTACAATTTTGCTATTTGCTTAACTTTTTTGAGTTGTTAAATTACATTGGATAATAAATTACTAAGATAAAAATTTAATTTTTCATTAAATATATAACTTTTGTCAAAAAATTCTGTTTTTTATCTGTATATTAGGGTTTAGTAAATATTTTATTTCATAGACTAAATACTATGCATTCATGCATTTCAACTTTAGTCTCATAAGTCTGATTTTTATATTTGTCTTACCAACCATTTTGGTTTTGGTTGGTTTTATGTTAGATGCCTAGATTTGTCTGATTTTGTCATTACTGATTATTTTCACAAAATAAGCTGTACTTAATTTGAATCTCAAAACCATATTGCACGTTTATAATCTTTTATGTAAAATAAAAAGCATGATACAAGAATATACTGCCTATATGTGTGTGTTTGTGTGTGTGTGTGTGTGTGTATACATATATATTATTATAAAATATATATTCTTATCACAGGGTTATCAGTATTGTATAAGATTTGAAAAAGAACTGTAGACATTTAGTAAGTTTCATTTTGATAGATGTATTCAGTGTTTAGATATATCACGTCCCCAACTCAAAAAGAAAATTACAATATTGATTTTAATATGCAAAAATATGTCTATTATATTTAACGTTGATTGAAATACACAATCATATCTACACATGGTCCATTAAAATGCATTTACTTATAAAAAGTTTAAAAATATTTTAAGCAATAAAATATAAAGTGATATACATTAACATTGCACATTTAGTTTTATAATCTATTTTTATCTTATTTTGGAATTTATCACACTAATAATTAAATGTTCATTGAATACTAAAAGTCATTTAATCCATAATAATTTTTTATTATACTTAGCACTACACAAGTATATTCATTACTTAGTCCTTATAGCTCAAGATAAAATATATTTGACCCTTAGATTTTGTTTATAAAATTTGCATAATATGTACTTTTCCCATTCAATGATTTGCCAAGAAAACATAAAATGTAGCCTGTAATTTTCCTTTAATTTCAGTTTAGCACTTAATGAAATTTTCATACAGAATGAGCATCCAGTTATATTGGAATCTCTGAGGGGATGCAGCTTTCTGCCAACAACAATGTTTGTCTAAGTATGGGAAAAGCAGTCAATCAAAGAAAATTGCAGAAGTCTTTGGAAAGGTATTCTCAGTGAAGCAGTATCCTGCCTGTCCAACTTATGTTTTCTCTCTGTCTTTCAGAGCCCACACAATCCTAGTGGTTAGAAAATAAAGATTTCATTTCTATTTTTCCATCGGATTATAGTTAAGAGTCTTCTCTGAGTCTGACCCTACCCTAAAATACATATTTATTCTGAGTTTATGCTGATCCACTTGTTATGGGAGTCCCCCCAAAGCAGCCTTACCTGTGCACATCAAACAGTCACTATATCAGTTTATAGATTCTTTTACACATTTCTGGACAACAAGGACAGATATTTCTGTCATTTTCCACTGTGTGAACTACCTTTACAAAACAAGCAAATCCATGGTTTCAACTCCAGCGTGTGAATACAGTTATAGGGTATTATTTGGTTATATCCTTCCTTTATCATTCCCATTTCTACCCCAACTGTTCCCTTCCACATCACTACAAATGATTAATGTATGTTATTAATACAAAGAAACCCAGCAGTTCAAGGTACACATATTAATTTAAAAGAAAAAAAAATAATTAGTATAAGCTTTGAACATTTCATCAACATCAAAATCAGCATAAAGCATATAATGCATAGAAAAATTCTACAACTTACATAATATTGGAACACTTTATTATTTGGAAATGTATTTATGGTCTTATAATCCTAAGTTAATACCTTCCCTATTTGATTCTGTATGTAATCTGAATGAAATGAGCTATCAATAGGAAAAAATTCAATCTTTTAATGAAAATCACAAAAAAGAGTAGGAAAAACTATCTTGAATGAGGACATTTTGAGTATATGGGGTATCACAGCTTTGGATATACTAAGGAGAATTTTTTACAAGTAAATTTTTTAAAGGTTGGCTTTCATCAAAATTTCTGATTGCAAAGCTATTTCATTTTTTTCCTGAAGATTCTGAATTCTAATCAGTTAATTTGTCATGTAACTAAAGTAAAAGACTGAACATTGCCAGTTACCACACTGTTTACTTTAGCCTTTACAAATTCTCTTTCAAGGCAGAAAATATGAAATTATTGAAATAATTACATGGATATCAACTCGATAGTGAAGATCATTTAGACTGATGATATGGAAGCACTTAAGTAGAGCTAGATGGATATTTTCAGTTAGATTATTAGCAACAGTTTTCTTGAGGGACAGGGAAAAATTAGCAAAGCACACTTTCACTTTTTAACTCATTCTCATATCAGTGACAATATTTGTTGATACCAAGGGAAATAATACATGGTTCTCTATTTCTTTTGTTTTACCTTTAATTTAATGTTTCTTATTCTATTCATATAGGCTAAAGTCCACTTCACTTAGTCTGACATTATGTTTAGAGATCACACAAAGATAAATATATTAGTGTATGCAGCACCCAATCAATAATTCATGATTCAATAACACCCTTAAATATTTGTGTGAAGCATGTCTGGGGGTGGAGATGTAACTCAATAGGAGATCCATTCTCTAGGTGATGTTGGAATTCGAATATGAGTGATTCAGTACTTACACTGATTTTTACTTATTTAGTTAGCTGAAAAAATTATGAAATGTAAATAAATGATCTTGGAAATGCTCAAATCTAGCATTCATCTATGTTGTGTGGAAGTCACTTAGCATCTAATATAAATAAACAGAGTTTGTTGGGAAGCAGTAAAAACACATTCTCTGGACAAGCATGACTATTAACACTGACTGGAATTTGACATATATGTTTGACATCAATTAACGATTCCAATGCCACATTTAGTGCCTCCAGGTAACTGATATACTTTTGAATCTTGAAAACAATTCTAATAAATTTATGGGGAAAAACATAGTACAAGTTCGAACAAAATTGTATCAGATACCAAAAGAGATGAAAGAAAATTAGACATTGACTGTGCATGGAAAGATTATGGAGAACGGAAGAAGGTCTTAGCTATGGTTTCCATCGCTGAGAAGATAAATTGTGACCAACGCAACTCTTATAAGGGACAACGTTTAATTGGGACTGGCTTACTGGTTAAGAGGTTCAGTCCATTATCATCATGGCAAGAAGTATGGCAGCACATAGGCAGACATGGTACTGGAGAAGGAGGCAAGAGTTCTATATCTTGATCCAAAGGCAGTTAGGAGACTTGCTGTGGCTACACTTGAGCATCTATATGAGATCCCAAAGCCTAGTTCCACAGTGACTCACTTCCTCCAAGACCACACCTACTCCAACCAGGCTACACCTCCTAATAGTGCCACTCCATGGGCCAAGGATACTCATACCATCACAGATTCCTAGCAGATATTAGGCTAATGAATCAAGGAAACACCATGACCATTAGAAATCACTGTTTGAAAGCAAGAGTCATTGTGTAAATCAGGGTTTTGCCATGTTACATGGGTACTAAACTGTGTATTTAAGATTGATTCCAAACAGACAGATGCTATGAGGCCTTTTATGCACTTTATTTCTGTGGCTGCAAAACGACAGAAATTTAGACATTGATCAAAGATAATTTTTCCTATTATATGTTAGTGCTATTTTTCCTATAATATGTTCAGATTACTTGTGTGTTTTTCATTTCATTTATTGTTGAATAATTTTCAGACATTCTATACAGCAATTTTTCATAAGAATATGCAATTTATACTTATTATAAAATATATTTGAAAACATATTAACATCTCTCTTAAGATATTTTTAAGTAATACGAAATGTTTTTTTGAGAAAATGTTTCAGTTTAGTTAAGCCAAACAGAGTATATAATATATAATCTCCAATAAAAATAAATAACATGGAATAATGATTATAGAATATATAAAATATAAATAGAGAGTGTATAATCTCAAATATAAGAGAAAAAAGTAAAGATTTTTAAAATTAGTTATTTGTTCAACCTATAATATAAAATACTTTGTATACTTATTAAGACAAAATAGACACAAGGAGATATTGAGATTTTTATTAATCTTTTTTTTTTTTTTTTTTTTTGGTTTTCGAGACAGGGTTTCTCTAGTCCTGGTGTCCTGGAACTCACTCTGTAGACCAGGCTGGCCTTGAACTCAGAAATCCGCTGCCTCTGCCTCCCAAGGGCTGCGATTAAAGGCGTGCGCCACCACCGCCCGGCCCAATACTTATTTTAATAATATTTTGCTTTTTGAAATTATAATTCAATTGCATAATTTCTTTGTTCATGTGTTTCTTCAAACTCAGACATGTACTGTCTTTTCTTGTTCACTATCAAATTTAGGGCTTCTTTCTTCTGTGCCCAAAGATGGAGTAGGTGGCTCATGTGATGGGTGCATTGTTAGCATTTTGAATTCCATAGTAACTGTACCCTTTATCCTCTAGATAGCAAAGGTTTCATTATGGCATTTTTCAAACACACTCTGTTGTTATCTGTTCTCTTCCTCCACTTATTTTTGTAATTCATTGAGGAGTATCTGAGTTAATGTCTTTAAAAAAAATACCTCTGGTCTGCTACCTGTAATACAAATACAGTACAGTTATAGTATAGTATAATATAGTATAGTATAGAAAAAGTATTAGTATAGTATAATGTCATAAAGACATGATTTAATATCATGTCTTTCATACTAAAGAATTTGCAAGTTAATACAATAACATAAATTTGGTTTTATGAGTCTCACTCAAATTTGCAGAATTAGAACTTTGGTCCTAATTGTTTCTGCTTACAAAGTTAGCACCTCAAAGCAATTTTGTGTGAATGCTCAAATGTATCAAACTTGAACAATGAACTTTTATCTTTTATCTTATCATAAAATACTGTATACGTCATTCCCTTTATGAGACAGTATTTGTACATATTTACTTTTTTGTTCAAAATATTTTTGAGACTTTTAATATTTCCTGAATGTTTTTCATCCTTCCCGTTATACTATGTTATACTCTTGCCTGTTATATTCAATTGGAATTTAAATGCCAAATCTTTGCTTACTTTTTCATGGAACTCCCTGTGTATTATGCAAGTAACATTAATACTCCATTACAACTTTGAAGTTACAATGCAGGAAGCAATTATTTAATACAAAATCTGATCTTTGGGTACACAGTACAATATAAATTCATTAGTGAATGATAAATTACTGACAGCAAAGCATATTACAATGTGTTGTCAATTTAGCTGAATGCTGGTCATATATTTGTTCAAAAATTATTTTTAGTGTTGCATTAAGATGTTGTGAATTAATATCTACAATTTAATAGATTATTTGAAATGATTTACTCCTCCCAAAATATGATTTTTACTTATCTAAGTAATTGAAAACCTAAATAAAACAAAGGAGTTATCTGTACTAAATAAGAGTGAATCTCCCTACCTCTGATTATTAGAATTATTTGTAGGTATAATCTTTTGTGTACTGTATAGAAGCATCACAGTTCAAGAAAAATATAATGGCCAATAAAATGAGACAGGATTAGAATTTGTTGAATCTGGCAGAGAGAGAGTGAGAGAGAGAGAGGGAGAAAGAGAGGAAAGAGAGAGAGAGAGAGAGAGAGAGAGAGAGAGAGAGAGAGAGAGAGAGAGGTGCAGAAAAGATTAACCACCAGATTCAAAGGAAGTCAGACTTATGAAACTCAGGAGATGAAGAATAAGATAATGGGGTTAAATAAGTTATAAGTTAGTGAGAACAAGCCTGGCTTATAGTCTAGGCAATTGTTAGTATATAATAAGCCTCCAAATTGTTATTCAGGAACTGGGAAATGGGATATGTGTCAAAAACATACAGTTACAATTATTTCCTCTTACAAAGGAAAATCTGACCCTTATGCTTAATCATCAACTCTGTTGATGCTGATCTCATTGACATCCATATTCACATGAGCAGATTTCTTATCTCTCCCTCTCCCTCTTTCTTCTTTTGGCTAACTCTCATTGTCCTATAAAACATTGAATCCTGATGTGGTTTCTTTGGAAATATTGAATAATACTGAATTTTAGCACACTGAATTTTGAAAAGAATGATAACTACCTAATAAAATTGAAAACATTTTGATTTCTATCATTAGATTATACTTTGGATACAGATGGTTGATTTTAATACACTAACATACTATCATCCCAAAAAATATATGGTGAACACGTTGTTATTTCAGAAAGCTAATGCTAACTTTTGCTAGCACCCTAAACATTAGTAAGCATTCAAGACATTTGTAAAGTAAAATTGATTATTAATACTTTGGAATATGATAAGAAACTTCCCTTCTTATGTTACAGTATATTCTCTTACAAAATATTGAAGCCACAACAAGAACGACAATATATTATCATTTGTATATTTTGTATAAATGTCATTCAATTTAAATACTATGCAGGGAATTTTTAAAAGAGTAGTTCTCAAAATAATTTTTTCCCTTTCTACTTCTAAGTCAATAATCTCATGCAAATGAGGACTTAAACCAAAGTACATTAAAAATCCTCCTTTAAAAAATATGGTTAAAATGGTTGTCATGAATAAAATAAAATAAAATACAATTTAAGGCAAAGGAAAAAAAAACTCCTTTGTAGCAATTTCAGTAGATTTGATTTTATCAATGACAGACAAAACCCAGTCAGTACTAACCATTATGTGGGCATTTCTAGTCTTTGCTTACAATCATATATCTTAGGAAATGGTTATTATAAGTAACTAGGACCACAAAGATCCACATATGAATATAATGAACAATTTTAAATAACATGCATTATTTTCCAAAGACTTCATCAAATTCTTACCAACAGAAACTAAAAGCAGTTCTTAAGTAATGCCTTTAATATGTTAAATAATGAAAACTCAATATTATCATTCAATAGCATTAATCGTCTCAATAATTCTACTGTCTCAGAGACTTTTTGTGTTTGTGTTACTGCTGGTTTCCTTTTTCTAGGAAGATGGGTGTAACTAAAATTGATACTCAACACACAAACGAAAAAAGTCTGATTGTCTTGGAAATATTAGAAATGGAAATTGTTCTGATGAAAAAAATGTCTAGCATGTGCAATCATGAGTGATGAACTGATCCTGTGTATTTTAAGAATCTTTTGGCATGTAAGCAGACAGGACATTAAGTAACTTGTTATCACTATCTGCGTGTGGGCAAGTATCCTCTCTAATGCTCAGCCACTTGGAATATGTCAAGGAAATATTTTTGCCTGTAGAACCTATTAAAAATAGGAGGAAGCAATTATCTATTTCCAATCAAACTTTGTGCTTTGTTTCTGAACTGTCTGAAGGCATCAGAATTATTATGCCCATATTTATTTTAGAGCCTATCGCTTTTTGTTGGTTATTATCATCTATGAAACTGTGTGGTTGGAGAGATGGAATTGAAATAAGTTGTTCTCTTTATAGACTATTTGTTTATTTTGCCATAGATATACTGAATGCAATAGACATCGGAGATCACTATAATAGGCTCATATTTAAGATAGAGCACCACAAATATTATTTGAGTAAGAATTAGAAACTAATTTCTTTAATGATTGAGAATAAATACTGGGTTAAAACAGCCTTATAAATGTAAACGATTTTGGAAATAATAAACATTTAAAAGAGTGGAGTTTTGCATAAGGTTTGTATGCATCTATTTGCCCTGAAAAGGTTGATAAAAGAGGGTTTGATAGTCAAGAGCCAGAAATGTAAGAGAGTAAGAACAGTCTGTGGAACATCATATGGCAAAATTCACTCTCTCGCAAGAGCACACACACACACACACACAAGAACAGAGGAGTATACGTATGAATGGGACATCAAAATGTCAATCCGCAAAATATCTAGTAAGCTCAAAGAATGATTATTAAGGACATAAGGTATGGAGAACAAATATTTTTTCATATCTCTAAGTGAAAATATTTAATTCCACACAGAAATCCTAACCCATGAACACAATCCCTATTGTATCACAATGCCAATTTTAAAACACCAAATAGAAAACTAAAAATATATAAAACAGCTTCAATATAGAGAAGTTTCATCATCTGAATTCAGAGAAAAGATGAAAACTGTTTAATACTTCAGGAAAATAAAATAAAGCAGAATGACAAGACACCTAGGGCTATTGCAACCAGGAAAGAGATGTGTGTTCAGGAGAATTACTTTTAAAGTAAAAGAGAAAATATTAGAATGCTACTGAGAATTAATGAGATAGACTAGGAGGAATGGTGGGTTGCTTGGAAGCTGATAAGAGTCCTGGACTCTGCTGATAATGCAATAGTGTCAATAAATTGAGTAAGTTGTCACTGCATTTCCTAGAATACGTTGTAGTGAATAAACAACCTAAGAGGTCCATGACTTAGTACCACAAAAGTTTATTTACCTCTCTGAGTTTTCTGTGTTGGCAGCCTGTTCAGTTTATTATGGTTATTCACGGATTCCTCCTGCTCTTAGCTTCACTTAACATTTGCTTCCACCTTCATATGGGCAGAGGAAAAAAATGTGGTAAATCACTTTTGAGCCTTGATAATGACAAAAAAGGAGCTTAAAATCCTTCAAATAATTTAGTTTTAACTGGTATACTCATTATGTGTAAGTTACAAATGAAAATAAGGGTAGAAAGGAATGTAGGTACTTTGGTATGAAAACATCCATGAATAATCCAGTGTATATGTTCAATGCTTCTTGTGTGACAGAGTAACTATTTAGTTTGATAACTTTTTTTTTTGTTTGTTTGATAACTTTCAATTTCAGACATTAATGGCTGAGTATGTCAGCTGGCATTTATGAAATAATTCATTTTCGATTTAAGTCCTCTAATTTGTGACCATGGAGATGTGTCTTTTATACTTTCCATTTTGTCTTCTGGGACGCTCTAAGCAAGGGAAGTCAAGGGTGCTCAATAAACATTGTATGAGGACAGGGATACTGTTTCTAGTCTACTCTGCTCCTACAATAATTGGCAGCTTGGTTGTTGGGATGTTCATAATATCACCTCTACAGTTTGCTTCAGTTACTTCACCTGTACAATGTCTTTCACACAAGCCTTACAAGCATCCTTACAGACTCTCAGAATACTTCAACCACCACTTAATAGCGAGTTCTTCTGGCCTAGCTTACTTGATCCCACAGGAATAAGGGTTCTAAATGACTAGTAGTTTAGAAATAAGAGAGACAAAAGCAAAATATGACTGGGAGGGGAGGGGGAATAGGATAGGGAGTTTCTGGAGGAGAAACCAGGAAAGGGGATAACATTTGGAATGTAAATAAATAGTTTATCCATAAAAACAAACAAACAAATAAATAAAAGAATTTGGGTAGGGAGTTGGAGAGATGGTTCTGCAGTTAATAGCACTGACTGCTCTTCCAGAGATCCTGAATTCAATTCCCAGCAACCACATGATTTTTCACAATCATCTGTTATGGGATCTAATGCCCTCCTCTGGTGTGTCTGAATACAGGAGCAGTGTACACATAATACAAATAAATGAATCTTAAAAAGAAAACAAAATACCAAGTCTCTAAGTATCTTTAGTAGAATCATCATGTGCAACATGCACTCTTATTCTTCAAATAAGCTGAGCAATAAGTCATCTGAACTGAACTTTACCTCTAGTCGTTGCTAATATGCATTGTTGATAAGAAATATTTATATTCATAAATATCCTTTTTACTGACTAGGAAGAATGGTTAGGTAACATCTTAATTCGTATGACAGTCTAATTTCAGTGATTTGGCACAATTATAAAACTCAATGAATATTGTGTATTGTCCTTATTATCTATGCCACGGAGACTAAGAACCTGCCCCTAAAGAGTAGTAATCAGGTCTTCTCAGATAGGAAATACAACTTCAGCATATATACCCCAGAGATGTAGATTAGAGGTTAAGAATATTTGCTGGTCTTTCAGACTGAGGTTGCTTCTCAGCACTATATTAGGCAGAAGAAACTTGTACTTATGCAATTTTAGGACAGTGTCTCTTTCATTGTAAAAGATTGAGATATTTTTTGGAAAACACCTATTAGTTAATAATATACCTTTCAGGACTCTTAAGACTTAACCTAATAACCTACTGTGCTTTCACCCTCTTTTATTTTTTCTTTTTTTCACCTTCCCAAAGAAAACAATCTATCAACCAACCTTATTGCCTTGTAATTATCATGTAATCACCATTTACAACCCAAGTTAATATATAGTATTAATCTTAAATTAGGACTTTCTCCATGTTTATGAGTCAGAGAAATGCAGGTGTATGTGTTGTCTTAGTTTGGGTTTTATTGTTCTGATTAGATAGCATGAACAAAGCAACTCTTTTAAAAGACAACATTTAATTAGGGCTGGCTTATAGGACCACAGGTTCAGTCCATTATCACAATGGTAGGAAGCACGGCAACATCCAGGCACAAATGGTTCTGGAGGAGCTAAATAAGACCGAGTGCAGAACACTGCCATTTCAGATAACACCATCATCTAATAAAAATTACATAGTATAAAAGTATATAATTGCAATAAGCCGAGAAAAGACAAGACCCTGAAAACTTGTGAGAAAACAATACATGATAACCAAACAATGGTAATAAAATTGTTTTATAAACTGAGTAAGTGAAAGATCTGTATAATAAATGTATTTAAGACATTGAAGAAAGAAGAATGAAGACCAAGTGGGGGGGTACTTTAGTCCTTCTTAGAAGGAGTAACAAAATACTCAAGGGAGCAAATATGGATACAAAGTGCAGGACAGAAACTGAAGGAGGGGTTGTCTGCAGACCATTCCACCTGGGTATCCATATTTCTCAGCAAAGCAATTTATCTTCAGCGTATGCTGCTCTTCTAAGTATAAATTAGAAGGTATAACTATTTTTTTAAACTTTGGCATACAAAGAGAATAATTTTAATTGATAATTTATGAATAATGAAAACAAATATACTCTAGTTAAATGTTATTATATATTTATCAATATAGACCATATTGTTTAAAAAGACATATATATGGCTAGATTTACTGTGTGTTTAGTTCTCAAGATAGACAAAATGGCCCTGTAAGATATCTCCACTTCTCCTTTGTGTTTTCTGATTCTGTTTTTCATACACATAGGCAGCTGTGTTCCACCTACGGGCCTACTCCCTTTTTCATGGTGATCATTTGGACGGTGACTCATTTCTCATACAAACATAGGAAGTGCTGAATTTGCCTGTTCTGCATGTGCTTTCTTGCTTTCCATACTGAACTGATAACTTGTAAACCTTGTACATGTTAGAGTAAACACCAGAAGTCCCTTATATCATTCTTAAAATATAGCTCACTTTCTGTTCTCTCCAACTACAAATAGTAACATTGGTATTACTGATTTATGTCAGGCTCAATTGCTGTTCAATTTCAAATCATGGCACTTAATAGGCACCAGCTAGATATATAGTGCATGTATGCTGCATGATACTCTAGCCTTTTCAAAAAGATGAGCTATTGCTCTATTATCTGCAGCTGTCCTAATAATGAACAATGAGCTAAGACTGAGGCTAGCTCTGAGAAATCTACAAAAATAATTTTAAAAAGGAATTCTAACTAGCTTAAAGCCCTTCATTTCCAATGTTACTCTTTTAGAAGTTAGACGAGTGAAATCAGGTCAAGATAGTAAATGAGTAAACAGATAAATGATGATACTACATAAATCTGGAAGAAGCTGTTTTGTCTATTTCTCAGCAAAGTAATGTATCTTCAAAGTATGCTGCTGTTCTATATATAAATTAGAAGGCATAACTTTTTAAAACTTTTGCATATCAAGAGAATAATTTTATTGATGATTAATATAATTTATGATCAATGAGAACAGAGTTAAAGTCAAGTTAAATGCTATATACGTATTGTTACAGACTATACTATTTAAAAAGACAAATGTATTTGATTATTTACAATATAAACAACAGTGAATAATTTCTTTTGTGATCCATGCTAAGTAAAACCTTAGGAGATGATTTTATCTCATTTTCATAATAAAAAAAGCTATTCATGCAAATGTGACAAGAAGGCATTAGGTTCCCTGGAAGATGGGTGTGAGTTGCTATGTATATGCTGAAAACATTACATATGTCCTCTGAAAATCAAAAAAGTACATTCTTAATGATGAACTCTGTAAAATACCATTTACTTTTGTAATTGGGGTTATGTCTCAGCACATGGAATCCAGCTATTGATTTTTCTGAAGCAAAAGAGATAATGGTATTGGCATGTTACTGGTGGGAAATTATATGATCTATAAAGGTAGTCTTTGAAATATTTATTATTTAGGGACATCACTTTTTTTTTTATTTTTATACCCTTCCTCATCTTTTGGGAAGTCCTCTTTTTATTTAATTTTTGTTCCCTTCCTCATCTTTTGATTATGGCTAGCCATGGTCAAAAGGGACCAAGATTTGTGTGGGTTTTCTGCTCCCAACGGAAGCAAGGGCATGATAATTTTCATAGCTGGAACCTTTCCCAGCCCCAATTAACCTTGTATAATGTTTGAATAAAGTAACTGGAGTGAGTTAACTGGGTGTCAGTCTGTTCTGAGAAGGCTGAACTACTCTGCTCCTTTGGGAAATGGAAGCTTAGCATCTCGGTGAGCTTCTCTCTCTCCTTGAGGCACTTACAACTAACATCGATCAACACTCATATACATGGTGAATATATATGCAAGCAATACATACTCTGACACATAAAGTAAATAAATCCATAAAGAAAATAGAAATGTGAAACACTATGCTTGGTAAAGTTAATTTGTGTGTGTGCGTTTTGGGGGGGGGGTTGTTTTGTCAGATGTTACAGAAGTGTAAATTAGTGCACTACTCTTTATTAACAGTATTTAGACTCGTAGAAAAGATTTATACTTCGGTCGGAGAAAAATTAACTTATGGATAACTTTTGAAAAATGAAACAGATCTGGCCTTATAGAGAGGGAGAGAATGAATCAGGAAACAAACATTTGACATATTACAGAATAAGTGGATTTTACAGAGGAAGTGAAACACATTAACAAATGTGATCATTTGCAATAAGCACTGTGAACTGTCCCTTACAGGATGTGTTGACACCACAGTGGATAGACTGATAGTAGACAACACAGTTCATAGGAATATTGGCTGACAAAGAAAACAGGTACCAGACACGTCTGCTCATAATATTCTAGTTCAATCAACTTCATTGACTTAAGAGATTATCTGCCATAAAGGATCTTAGTTGTCAAAGTTTAAGTTTCACTGAGATAACTTTCCATACAAAATGATAATTATTAAAATAATTTAATAGTCAAGAGTGTTTGGAGGAGATTAACTTAATCCACATATTTTTTTTAAATCATTCCCCATTTCAAATTAAGTTCTAAACTATGTTTTTGCTGAATCTATGATCTGAGCTCCTTTTCCTTAATAGTTTATTTTCTTAAAAGGTTGTAAATAAATAAGTAGTCCAATAAAAATGTAAATTCAGTTATTTTTAATAGGAGTGGAAAGAGTCAGGAAAAGTTACAGATAAACTTGAAAGTGTAATACACATACACTTAAAGAGATGCTATCATGTGTTCTCATTATACAGTCTTTGAAAACTTATTTGACTCACCCAGCATCAGAGTGAAGTATTTGCTAGTCACATGATCAAGCATTAAGGAAAAATAACTTAACTTTCTTTCAGCTCATTTATTTAAAATGAGTGTAACAACATAATAGAGCTATTGTAAGAATTACATCATTGCATCCTACCTTCTCAATTTACTGCACACAGAGAACACGATGATCTGCTATGTTCCCATGATTTAAACTTGAAGCCCTGACTCCGGAAAGTTTGTGTCAGCCTCATGAAGGTCTGAAAACAGCAATAATAATGTAAGACACATAGGACTGTCTGTATCATTTGAATCAAGAAGGGGGCTTTCAAGAAAGAATACATAAGCCATTGGTCAACTCCTAGTGAAATCCTAACTGTCATCAGAGACAGTTTTTCCTATAATGTTAAGTGACTGAAAATTTCAGTTCAGGTTTCTGTTTGGAAAGCCATAATAGATACAAAATGAGGAAAGTCACTTTTCTTCGAGAAAGCACATCAGACTAGATATTAATTGCCTTTAAATTAGGACACATACTTTGTGTACATAGCATTTTTAGTGACAATCTTTGTTTGAACTATTTCGGCTACTAGCCTGATACATACATGTATCTTGGTCATCTATGCTCCAAAGCTTATATCCTTTGTAAGAGTGCACATCTGCTTGTGTTGCTTATTTTGTACACTCTCTAATGCTGGGCGGTGGTGAAATACAGTATATTGCCAGTTTCTGAAAATTTCTGTATACTAATCTTTATTTTACCTGTTCTATGTCTGACTTAAACATTATGTATGACCTGACCTAGAAACCATAAGCCAGGCTGACCCAAGCCTTGCATCAGTAAACCTTGTTTTTACTTTTGTCTCACTAGCACGAGGATTACAAGTATTAGAAACCACACTGACTACCTTTAATTTTCTAAATAATTTTCTTTATATTTATTTTTAACTGAAGCAAGGTTTAAAGCAGCTCCCGTATTTAAGGTTCCCATTTGCTACAAAAATTCAGTATCTATATTTTTGATCAAACAGGTGCTTGTGTGCGTTTGTTTTCTTTAGTTCTTTTCTTTCTAAAATGTTGAATATATTAAGCACACACTATGGTAACAAAGTTTTCAGAAACTTCTTTTTCTGCCCAAATAAGGAGTTATATTTTCTGATTGAATCTTCCCACTACTCAAAATGATGTTAAATCTAAGTCTATAATCTTATATTATGACATGTCTGATGATCGTAACAAGGAAATTAATGCAATACAGAAGAAAAGGCAGACAAGGAAGATGACCTTTTAGATGACTGCTCTTATGTACACGAATGATTCCTTTATACAAAATTTACACAACTTTCCAAATAAAACAGTTCAGTTAAATTGCTTGGAATACTTTATGACAAGCCAGTAGAGCCCTAATTTTCATATTACCAGAAGGTAATATTCAATCTGCCAAAGGAGGAACAATCAACTGTTCCCCCAGCTGTGATGTGTTGAACTACAACAATGAACAGCCCTGCAAGACACTCCAATTAGGCAATGGTGGCACACACATTGTCTTGGTAACCAACAGATGTCTAATATAATTTAAAATTTGAACAGAATGGAAATCATGTTTCATAGTAGAAATGTAGACAACTTCCATGGGATAGTGATTTTATCACTCTTAAGAAAGAACAAATTCCCCCTGCTTTACATGACCAGTATAATGTCTAACTTCATTCTAAATACGTATCCTTTCAACAGTACTTTAATATTAAAATAGAATTATATTTCCTTTGATTTGCCTCCCTCCAAATCCTCTCATGTAATTTTACTTGTTCACTCTTAAATGTTTCTTTTTCCCTCTTAAATTCTTTCTTTCTTCTTTTGTTTTTTTTTGTGATTTTCTGATTTTTTTTTCCTTTTTTAATTTTATTTTTTTGCTTATTCACTTTATAACCCGTCCCAGTCACCCCCTCCCACAATCCTTCCCATCTCTTGTTTTCTGAGTACCCCGTCCGTCCTCCTGTATCCCCCACCCTGCCACTTTAAGTCTCTGAGAGGCTAGGTGCTTCCTCTCCCATTGAGGCCAGATGAGGCACCCAGCTAGAAGACCATACTCCATATACAGGCTGCATGTTTTGGGATAGTCCCCACTCCAGATGTTTGAGACCTGCATGAAAACCAAGCTGCACATTTACAACATATGTGCAGGGAGGCCTAGGTCCAGCCCATGGAGGTAGATCTGTGTAGACTAGGTATGCTCCACGGTTGGTGATTCAGTCTCTGAGAACTCCAAGGGTTCAGGTTGGTTTACTCTGTTGATCTTCCTGTGCAGTTCCTATCTCCTTAGGGCCCACAATCCTTCTGCCTATTCTTCTATAAGAGTCCTCAAGCTCCATCCACTGTTTGGCTCTGGATGTGTGTATCTGTCTGAGTCAGCTGCTGGTTAGAGCCTCTCAGAGGACAGCTTGCCCCTGTCTGTTCTCAGGCTGGAGGTTTAGATCCTGGGAGCTCTGGTTGAATCTTTTGATACTCGTTCTAAAAAGGACAAAAGCACCCTCACTTTGGTCTTCCTCCTTCTTCTTGAGTTTCATGAGGTTTATGCGTTGCATCTTATAGTGGCCTTATTTATAATAGCCAGAAGCTGGAAAGAACCCAGATGTCCTTCAACAGAAGAATGGATACAGAAAATGTGGTACATTTACACAATGGAGTACTACTCAGCTATTAAAAATAATGAGCTCATGAAATTCTTAGACAAATGGATGGAGCTAGAAAATATCATCCTGAGTGAGATGACCAATCACAAAAGAACACACATGGTATGCACTCATTGATAAGCGGATATTGCCCAAATTCTTTCTTTCAATATACATATGCATATGAATTTAGAAATTTCTATATCCCTGAATAGTTTATATATATGTATAAAATTTTTCAATTACAAAATACAGCATGACAAGTCTACATAATGTCATTTCTTTTTTTCCAGGATAAAAGGATATGTGGACATTTTAAATCATAAAGTATTTCAATATATACATTCAGCTATCCAAACAGATATATATCTATTGGTCTACAAAATAAATAAGCCAATACAGGCTGCTCATAATTTGTGATGGTTGAAGAATCCTTTGCACATTTTATGATGGGAGAATGTAATTAAAATTCAGTAGAAACCGTTCCAAACATTTCACATTTTAACTTAATCTAGGGTAGCAATCCCTGGCTGTTTCTGTCTTGGTGTTGGAAGTAGAAGCTGTGAAGCACAAGGTGAAGCATCTGGTTCAATTCAGTGGACCCTGATGTTAAGACTGATCATTGTCTTCCATGTGTATGTGGGCTTTCTATTGTTTTATATTGTTATTGAAGACCAGTCTTAGTCTGTGGTGATCTGATAGGATGCATGGGATTATTTCACTCTTCTAGTATCTCTTGAGGCCTGTTTTGTGACCGATTATCTAGTCAATTTAGGAGAAGGTAGCATGAGGTGCTGAGAAAAGCAATAATTTTCTTTGTTTCAGGATGAAATGTTCTGTAAATATCTGTTAAATCCATTTGATTAAAAACTTCTCATAATTTTACTGTATCTCTGTTTAGTTTCTGTTTCCATGACCTGTCTATTGATGAGAGTGGGGTGTTGAAGTTTCACACTATTATTGTGTGAGGTACAATGTGTGTTTTGAGCTTTAGTAAAGTTTCTTTTATGAATATTGGTGCTCTTGCATTTAGACCATAGATACTCAGAATTGAGAGTTCATCTTGGTAGATTTTTCCTTTGATGAGTATAAAGTGTTCTTCCTACTCTCTTTTGATAACTTTTGGTTGAAAGCAGATTTCATTCGATATTAGAATGAGTACACCAGCTTGTTTCTTGGGACCATTTGCTTGGAAAACTGTTTTCCAGCTCTTTACTCTGAAGTAGTATCTGTCTTTGACACAGAAGTGTGTTTCCTGTATGCAGCAAAATGCTGGATCCTGTTTACATATCCAGTCTGTTAGTCTATGTCTTTTTATTGGGGGAATTGAGTCCATTGATTTTAAGAGATATTTAGGAATAATGATTCCTGCTTCTTGCTATTTTTTTTGTTAGAGGTGGATTTATGTTTTTGTGGCTATCATCTTTTAGATTTGTTGATAGAAGATTACGTTCCTGCTTTTTCTAGGTTCTAGTTTCCCTCCTTGTGTTGGCGTTTTCCATCTATTATCCTTTGTAGCCCTAAATTTGTGGAGAGATATTGTGTAAATTTGGTTTTGTCATGGAATATCTTTGTTTCTCCATTATGGTAATTGAGAGTTTTCCTGGGTATAGTAGCATTTGTGTTCTCTTAATGTCTGTGTGACATTTGCCCAGGATCTTGTAGCTTTCATAGTTTCTGATAAAAAGTCTGTTGTAATTTTTATAGATATACTTTTATATGTTATTTGACCTTTTTCCCTTACTGCTTTTAATATTCTTTCTTAGTTTTGTGCATTTGTTGCTTTGAGTATCATGTGACAGGAGGAATTTCTTTTCAAATCCAGTCTATTTGGAGTTCTGTAGGTTTTTTGTATGTTTATGGGCATCTCTTTCTTTAGGTTAGGGAAGTTTTCTTCTATAATTTTGTTGAAAGTATTTACTGGCCTTTTAAGTTGGGAATCTTGCTCTCTTCTATACCTATTATCCTTAGATTTGGTCTTCTCATTTGTCCTGGATTAACTGGATGTTTTGGGCTGGGAGCTTTTTGCATTTTGCATTTTGCATTTCACATTTTATTTGACTGTTGTGTCAATGTTTTCTATGGTATCATTTGCACCTGAGATTCTCTCTTCTATCTCTTGTATTCTGTTGGTGATGCTTGCATCTATGACTCCTGATCTTTTTCCTAGGTTTTCTGTCACCAGGATTGTCTCCCTTTGTGATTTCTTTATTGATTCTATTTCCATTTTTAGATTCTGGATGGTTTTGTTCAATTTCTTCACCTGATTGGTTGTGTTTTCTTGTAATTCTTTAATGAACTTTTGTGATTCCGCTTTAAGGTCTTCTACTATTTTACCCATGTTTCTCCTGTATTTACTTAAGGAAGTTATTTATGTCCTTCTTAAAGTCCTCTATCATCTTTATGATGTGTGACTTTAAATCTGTGTCTTGCTTTTCTGGTGTGTTGGAGTTTCCTTGGCTCACTATGGTGGGAGAACTGGGTTCTGATGACAAAAAGTAGTTTTGGTTTCTTTTGCTTATGTTATTGCCCTTACCTCTCACCATCTGAATCTCTGGTGTTAGCTGGTCTTGCTGTCTCTGACTGTGGCTTGTCCCTTCTGTAAGGCTGGGTGTCAGTACTCCTGGGAGACCAGTTCTCTCAGGGATGAATTTGGGTATAGAGAGCTATGGCACAGGATTTGCTCCCAGGTACAGATGGAAACCAGAAGGATCCTGTCCCTGGCTATTCCTTGGTTCCTGTATCCTGATGACTCTGGGCTGGTCCCTCTTGGTCCAGGAATTTGAGCAGAAGTGGTAGTGTTACCTGTGCTCATCACGCAGTATTTGGGTATGGAGCACTCAAAGGTTATCTTAGAAATGAAGTGTAAAAATTATAAGATGCAGAGGAACAGAAAGTTGACTGTGAGATTGTGTCTCTATAAGTGATGAGGGAACTATATCTATGATATCACAGCTTGGAGACCCAAACAATGATAAAGCCAAGTGTAATGGGGCTGACCTTTAAACAAAGAGCCACAGACAACTAAGCAACACTTATAGAGGGAGAAAGAAAATGCCTTCCCATGGCTGAGTCTCCTAAATTAGTTATATAATACCAAGTATTCAGTCATGCAAACATATACCAAGAGGAAACATTAAATGGTCTCAGTAGTTTTATATATGTTTTAATTGCTATTTTATCTCTCTTCTCCCATCTCTCTCTCTCTGGGTGTGTGGGTGAGTGGGGTGTGGCATCTATAACAATAGACAAAATGTCTGAGGATTTGAGAAGAATTTAACAGAGGCATTGGAGGGACAGCAAAGACAAGGACCTGTGAGAGGCTGGGGGAAAAAGATAAAGGTTAAAATTATAGGATTATATTTAATTTTTTTTCAAAAAGACTGAAACAAAATCTCACAAATAAAAGACAAATTTATATTATATAGTATTTCATATTCATATTATTTAGACCTTTTTTCATATTCTGAGTAATGGTTGTAAATATGTTGATAGAATCAAGAATTATGAGTAACAATTGAAATACAAATTTTATGGAATTGAAAACACAATACATTTGGGAGATACATCTAAACCAATTCTTAAAGTGAATGCTTTTGTTTAAATGTTTTTACTGGAAAACATAGTTATAAAATAAATTATATTAAAAATCAAAAGTAACACTTATATGTTAAAAATCAATGAATGGAGGTAGCCCTGTATACATTTTTCAAAACATATCAAATTTAAAAAGTATTTGTATAATATACCAATAAAATTTACTTTAAATAAAAAATGTTATTTAAGGTTTCAAAAATATGCTTTTTATTGAAGTAAAATTACATTCCTTCTGTCCCTGATATTTCTCCCTCCAGATCCTCTGAGATATTATGCTTACAACCCTTCATATTTCTCCACATCTTTGATGGCGACTATCTCATTTTCTTAAATCATTACATTTTCATGTGTATGTGTGTGTATGTGTGTATGTAAATGTATAAATGATACTTGTTGATTCTGTTTTGTTGTTTGTGTGTATATAGACTCAGGGCTAATCCATTCTTTTTCTACAACCATCAAATGGACTCAACTCTTAGAGAGTGCAATTCTCCTCTTTCAAGGAGTTATTACTTACCTATAGTATTGTGTCTAAGAGTGAGACCTCATAATATTTTCCATATAAACATGGGCATTGACATCAACATTTTCTATTCTTGTTAATGCATCTACTTGTAAAAAAAATTCAAAACTGCTAATTTTCAATGAGGAAAGTCAGAGATGACACAGCAAGTAAACCAATTCCTTCGTGGGCCTGCAATTGGTATCTAATGTAAACTGTGAAAGGAAAGAAGAGATCACAGAAAGTTGTGTTCTGTGGCCTAAACCTTGGCCTTGACACGAACATTCTCCTACATACAAACACATTGATTTGCACATGCACAGGCACACACACAGACACAGAAACAAACCAAAATGATGATGGTAAAACACTGAAGTCTGACAAATATACACTCAGTTGTATAGCATTTTCTATGTCCAATATATAGCTTGGCTTACCACATTAAATAGCTGTCTTTTATTTCCTACTTCCTTTAATGCTCATAATAAAATGTCAAATACTAAAGGGACTCACCATTATGATCACACAATTCACACCTCAGATCATTGACACCTTTGTAGCATACTGATTTGATTTTTGTCACTTCCAATTTTTCACATGTACTAAATATGAATTTCTACACTTTTTTTCTGTGCAACAACTATGGATCAAGAATTCATATATGTGACCTCAGGAAAGCTATTCTCATACAAAGCACTAGAGTCAATTTAGAAAACATAACACGTAAAACCCAGATTGCCATTTTTTATGAGTAGGGTTTAAGGTGCTTGAGAAACAGTATTGAACTCATTTATATTTTTAGTTTAGATTCTGAAACAAGGGCTCCCTAAGTACCTCCTGCTGATCTTCAACTCATCGTGTAGGAATGATGTAAACTGGCAATACAACTATATCGGGCTTCTCAGTCCTAGAACACAAGGTATGTGAAAACTATTGTGTCTAATAAAAAATTACACATACCATTTACTTTTGTTATTTTTCAAAGTAGTAAAATTGCATTAAATATTATAATATTCAAGTACTAAGGAAACTGTACTTAAAGCTGATTATTATGAAAAATAAAGGGGGTAAGTTTATCCACATAAATAATATAAATTAAAATATGACTACATGTGAAACAAATTACAAAGAAATAATTTGGATACTATAGATTGTAATAAAAAAAGAAGAAATTGTGCTGGAAATTTCAAATTTAAGAGATGTGATTACTGATAAAATTTGTTTGATAAAGTGTATAATATTTGTATTAAATATTTGTTTTGTTTGAATCCTTTACATTGTAGGCATTTTTTTTAGTCCAAATACCTTTGATAGATAAATACAGCAGTATTTTTGAATAAGCATTAACATGTTGGAATAAAGATTATCAACAGAAATGAAACTATCTTAAAAGACTTAAAACATATTTCTAATTTTAGAAATCAAAGAGGAGTGAAAATAAATGTAATCATTTAAGTTATATTTAGATGTAGATAAAATACTGAAGTTGTATTTTTTTTCAGCAACAGTGATATTTGGCCTAGAATAAAGAAACTTTATAAAATATATTTACAAAAAGTAGCAATGCTACAGAATCAGATACCTAATGACCATAAACAAAAAGAAGGGAGATTATAAAATAAAATAACAGGTATAATATTTTAAATTCTGGCAGAGTACTTTGAGAGTGGGCAATTTTAGAAAAATGTAAAAAATACAATAAAAATTTATTTGAATGTACATAGATTCATCTGCAGACACATCTCTTCATGTCTTTGATCTTAAAAGGGGTGGTGCACTGCTTTAAAAATACTTGCTTGATAATGGTCTGTTTCTTCTGCAAATTTCATTTAGCAATTGCACAGATGAAAAATTGCCAATACTCAGTTCAAAGAGCATCTGTTTGATTTATGACCAAAACTTAGTTTTTGAAATATCATTAAAAATAATTTTAATATATCTAATCAATATTGGCCAAAAGAGAATTGAAGGCCATCCATCACTTACCAAGTGTGGCATCTCTGTCAGGGTTGTCACTTAGATCCCCATGGTCCATCTGGCGTAAGAGTCAGGCTACTGTGCTGAGAACTAATGCTTCTAGAAATATAGCTCAGCATTGGATGACTTCCAAGATGAATTCAATATTAAATTGAAAGAAGTTATACTAAAGTTATTTCCTATTTGAGACTTTTGCTCCTTTATCATTTCCAGAAAATGTTAAAGCTAATGTCACATTGACCTCAGCTGATGTCAAGAAAGACGCAACCCTAGAGGAAACTGTGAATCAATTTCTCAGCTTACAGATCATTATTTAGTATTATCTGTTATATTTTTCTTAAAGATCACAATTTTTAGTTTCCTAGATATGTTTTTCAACCAGATATTAATTGTGAGTGAATAAAAACCTTGACTGCTTATATTAAGCATATATAGATGTATACACATATATAAATCCATATTACATATTTTATATTGATGCTGAATATATTAAGAAAAATTGGGTCCTTTATCCACAAGCCTCAAATGCATGTTATGTTTCTTTAGAATTGCTCCTGAATACTATACTTGTATGCCTATTCTATTGTAAACTGTCTTTACTCATTTATTATTAATCTTGGAATGTCTTTTGTTCAGTTCATAATATAAAAGATACAATATACATTTGTGCTTCTTCATACATTATACATAAAATTTCAACAGTACAGCAGTATAAGCAAAAGAAGATGTATCTAAATCACAGCAAGGAGAGCAAAGTCAATTCAGCAAAATCCCTGTACTGACACTGGACATTCTGTCCAAAGCTGTATACATGTAAATGATGTTTTTTCTTTCACTAGATATCCATTGGTTTGTTGGATTAGAAGTGACACACAGAGACACGTTAAGCTCTTTCACAGTTACTGTGTTTAATACAACAGTTCCATCCTGAAACTGCTCTATATAATTTAAACTAAAATTCCAATAATTTCAAATTTCTATGGAGCTATTAAATCTACTTCCAATAAGTAAATAGCTGTTTTTTGTAGAAAAGTACTGAAAACCCCAATATATGAGCAGGATTGACTGACAAGTTCTGAGTTTTGATTTTTATTTTAAGAGGCTCATTCCTGAAAAGAAGTCCTTCATCTCTCTTTTTTAATTATTTTTTTATTGGAAATTTTATTTACATTTCAGATGTTCTCTCCTTACCCCGTTTCCCCCCTCCCTCCCAGGAACTCACTATCCCTTCCCCCCTCCTCCTGCGTCCACGTTGGTGTACCTCCACCTACCCTCCCCCATACCTCACCTCCCCACCCTTGAATATCCCCCCCCAAGATGTCCAGCCTTCATGGGACCAAGGATCTCTTCTCCCACTTATATATAGCTCCCTTGCATATATAGCTGGAGCCATGGGTCCCTTCCTAATCGCTCCCAGGTGTGGGAAA
Organism: Mastomys natalensis; assembly: GCA_021653895.1. Taxonomy (NCBI): domain Eukaryota; kingdom Metazoa; phylum Chordata; class Mammalia; order Rodentia; family Muridae; genus Mastomys; species Mastomys natalensis. Next base: position 48,868 of record JAJTUV010000824.1, read on the forward strand.
AACCCCGGAGGGGGCAGCAGCGGCAGGCCCTGGGCCCAGGTGGCAGCGAACTAGGCTGGAGTTACTCATGGTTCCATGGAGAGGTTCTTGTTAGGCACCAGCGGGGGGTACTCTTGGAGCTGGCTTTGCCCACATCCTCTACCACCTGTAGGGAATGATGTAGGCCCGAGAATGGGCATGAGTCTCTGTGGGTCCATGTGCCTGCCATGACGCAGTAGGCTGGGATGGCAGTTCAGCATGGCAGGAGTTCACAGGATCCTGACTGAGTCCATTTCATGCAACACCAGGGAAAAGGAGGGCCGCAGAAGGTTTGGCTGTGTTTGTCTCACACCGCACCAAGTAGACACGGCCTAGACAGGGAACAAACTCAGTCTGGTTTCACGGGTTGCAGAGCTCTTGGATTGGGGGTCCCTTTGCCCGGATTTGGCTAGGGATCGACTGGTCTCAAGCCCTGGGCTCTGAGGCCGCGGAAGGACTGAGACTTGGGGGCATGTGGGCGCATGACCAGCCAACCCACAGCCTAGAGAAACAAGAAAGGGAGGGAAGAAAGAGGCCCTGGCAGCACCCCAGGAAGAGATTTGGTTACAGTACTTGCTTAGCAGACTTGGCGGCCTGGTTAGCTTGCTTGAAGATGTGGGTCCTGGTGGTTTTCTGAGAGACGGCTAGCTTGTCTGTAGTTGCATGGCTGTTCGGGGCTCCACGTTGGTCGCGTCATTATGGGAAAAAATCCGGCGGCCTGCAGCAGCAGGCCCCAGGCTCACGAGGCAGTGGAAGGTCCCAGGTTCCACTGGCTGGAGGCTTTGGCGGCGGCGGGCCCGGCAGGCCCCAATGATACGAGGAAGTCCTTGGTTCCAAGAGAGTTTATTGTCATGGCGGATGGTGGATGGATCTGGATGTACCCCCCAAACTCAGGGCAGACCTGAGTTAAGTAGGGAGGGAGAAGGGGGGAGGTTCTGAGGAGGAATGGCTAATTGGCTCTGCCCTCTGACCTTCATTCGTATGTAAATCTCTAGGGCCTGAGGCCTGTAGTTACACCCTCTACCTGTGCACTTTGGGAGGGGCTGTAATGGCCTACATGACTGAACAATGTAGGTCTATGGAGACTGGACTGCTTTTCAGGACCTTGAGTTCTGGGGACGTAGCCGAACTCCTGCCTTTTCTCCCTTGGAGTCTCGGGGTTCTAGGCCCATGCTCAGCCAAGAACCAGGATACCCTTATGCAGTCCCACACCCAGGCTGGAGGTTTAGACCCTGGGGGCTCTGGTTGGTTGGGATTGTTGCTTTCCTCATGGTGTTGCAAATCCTCTAAACTCCTTCAGCCTTCACTCTATCTTCTCCATTGGGAACCCCATGATCAGTTTAATGGTTAGCTGTGAGCATCTGTCTCTGAGTATGTCAGACTCTTGCAGACTTCTAAGGAGACAGCTATATCAGGCTTCTATCAGCATGTACATCCTGACATCCACATCAACGTCTACCTTTGGTGACTGCACATAGGATGGATATCCAGGTGGACTGGTCTGTAGACAGCCCCTCCTTCAGTTTCTGTCCTGCACTGTGTCTCCATATTTGCACCCTTGAGTATTTTGTTACTCCTTCTAAGAAGGACTGAAGCCCCCCCCTACTTGGTCATCATTCTTCATGAGCTTTATGTGGTCTGTGAGTTGAATCTTGGGTATTTCAAGCTTCTGGGCTAAAATCCAATAATCAGTGAGTGAATACCATGTATGTTCTTTTGTGATTGGGTTACTTCACTCAGGATGATATTTTCTAGTTCCATCCATTTATATAAGAATTTATCAAATTTATTGTTTTTAGTAGCTGAGTAATATTCCATTGTATAAATGTACCACATTTTTTGTATCCATTCCTCTGTTGAAGGGCATCTGGGTTCTTTCCAGTTTCTGGCTATTATAAATAAAGCTGCTATGAACATAGTGGAACATATGTCCTTGTTATGTGTTAGAGCATCTTCTGGGTATATGCCCAGGAGTGGTATAGCTGGGTCCTCAGGTAGTGATATGTCCAATTTTTTAATTTTTTTAATTGAACTTAACATTTAGAATTTCAAATATATGTACTCTATTTGAATTATCCTAAACCGTTATTTGTTTCAAATTCCCCAGCATCCCCATTTGAAGTTCTCATTCTTTAATAATTATTGCAAATATAGACACACATATAAATTAACAAGCACAAGCTGCGGGATTCGTTCAGTTTTGCTTATGTGTATATGAGTTTAAAACTGCCCACTTGGAACTGGATCTTAGGTCTGATCCCTCGAAATAACCGATTCCCTCTCACTCAGCAGCCTAAAATTGCCTGTAGCCCTTCATCTGTAATGAAGGCTTGTGAGTTATTTGCACACGTTGCTATGCACACGTGTAATGACAATCATAGATGTGATTAACATATGTATGCTGACACAGCAACAAATCCTTTGTCAGAAAACAGTGGTTAAGTTGGTTTTTTCAAGCAAATTCATGCACAAACACAGCATTAGGGACCGTACTTCCTGCGCATGCGTCAAGTCTCAAGAACTCATTTTGTAAGCAGAGTTTTATACTCTGATCATTCATTTCTTTGTTCCATGGGACTATTATGTGACATTTAGAAAATATTATCTGAAAAACAGTACTTTTATGTAGAAAAATTACCTTCAAATATCTCCTTAGTTGTCAAATGGTTGACAGAATTCTGTAATGATTGATACATATTTAGTAGTAATAATACTGCTTTTAAAGGTCACTTTTCTCTTTCTTGAATTAATGAAATATTATAAGAGTTTGCTTTCCCAAAGCTGATTTCTTTTCCTGTACGGTATGATTTCTTTGTCATCCTCAATTTCTTTAATAAGTAACATTGTATTTTCAAAGTAATCTGTTATTGGTTAAAACTTTCCCATCACTTAAGAGATTAAAAAAAAATATTATGATAAAGAAATTTCAAATGAGCTCCAAGTGCTTCTAAATATTATTATGATGTGTTCATATTCATTTTAATTACTTGTTTTCCAGCCCTTCTGTTCCATATCTTATATATCATTACTTAGGCATTCTATCTTTCCTGTGTTACCAGATGAGGTTCTTTTTCATCAATAAAAAACGAAGTTGAAAAAAAAAAGAGATACTGTACCAAAAAATGTAACTTCAATCAAAGAGATTTTCAAACAAAGATGGGATAAAACTTCTCTGCTTCTGTTGGACATTTTAGTAGTATTTCCCCTTGCTATTGGAATCTATGTTTTACAATATCCTGACTTTTTTTTTTTTTACATCCATTCTGAAATTTTCTGCACTTTCTAGAGGCATAGATTTTTCACAGCCTACTTTAATAAGGATTCAACCTGCCCTCTAGCCCAGAGGTCACCAGAGGTAGTGGAAAAGAAAGGTTATTAGGATATGGGGAACGTGGACCTCTTTAGAAATACTGCTTTGTGGGTGATTCTAAACTTTGTTGTTCTAAGTACAGTCCACTAGGAAACCCTATACCTGAATCAGCAGCTGCAGTCCTGTCCACTCGGCAGACAACACACACACACACACACACACACACACACACACATGAAATCGCAAGGGCAGTTCAATCTTGAAGAAACTGGAGGATTGTGAGTTGGCCTGAATCCATGGAAGAAGCAAGAAGCTGCAGGAACCTAAAGAGAAGTTCTTTGATGATTTTCTCTCTATGAAGTCAATGTAAGCAAAGCTCAGCAATACAATCCAAGGCGAACCAATAAGTACGAGTCATGTGTCCTCTGCAAAAACTAGAGAGGCAGAATAAAGTGAACCAATGCTCAAGCTTGCATTATCTATGGGGTCATATTTGCATTCTTTCTCAACATTGAGTTATTTCACATGATTGCTAAAGCAAAATATCCTTTCATTTTTGCTTCAGCAAAACATTCTTTCATGCGTCTGCTTTACCAAAACATTCTTTCACCTGTCTGCCACAGTGAAATATTATTATAATCTAACTGAGTCAGTCTCCAAAGAAACCAGAAATTTCCACTTTAGTTTCTCATATTCATCACCTCTAGAAGAGCCAGAATGTAGTTACTATGCAGACATAAGTCAAATAAATTTTTAATCTTTAATCATTATTTGTTTGAATTTTTCTTATTATATACATGTATATATCATATGTGTGTGGATGTATATGGGTGTACACATATCATAGCATCCTTGTTGAGGGTCAAGGACAGTTGAATTAAGTTTTCTCTTTTCACTGTGTGATTTTCAGGTCAAACTCAGTTTATGAGGGTTTGGCTGAGAATATATATACCCAGCTAGGATCATGACCCAAATTTATATTTTCTTCATTTTCTCCACTAGTAAATTACCACAGATTTAACGATATAGCCCTCTAAAATAATTTAATATTCATGATCTTTGACTGTGCTTTTTGTCCTAATCATCAAAACAGTGAGGAAAGTAGCAAATTGTATGACAAAGTATGGTATTTCCTTCAAAGAAATATAAGGTGGAGTGGTGAACTTTTATCCAGTATTGTTCATGATGCACTGTTTGTCACAAAATTCTCTAATTTCCCATATACATGTCAATGTCTAATTATTTTCAAACCATACATTCTGTCCCTTTGGAATTCTTTATCATCTAACAAGTTAAAAAAAATAAATTCACCTTAATATCATCATCACAATAATTTTACATTGTATCTTCAGCTCAAATAACATATCTTATTGAGATCTCATTATAAATTAAAAGTTTCTGGGTCTCGCAATATAAATAATGAACAAGAAACTGTAAGATGGAGCCAATCAATTCATTTTAATGATTATTTTAGTGCTGTGATCCCTATTTAAGGATTAGAGCACTGTTCCTCTATATATTATTAGGCCTGATATTTTGTATGACAGGTTATGACTGTTTTATTGACTATATCAAGAGATCATGGAAACTAAGAACTGAAGGCAATTCTTTATTCCACCTCCCAAAGCACCAAGGATCAAACTTGCACAGAGAAGAAAATCAATGACTTCTTGCTGAATAAACCACATTACAAAGTAAAACAATTATTTTTTTTTCCTCTGTGTCAAGTAAGTATTGAATGAATGCTCTTTCTATTAAAAGAGTGCTGTTTCTATTAAAATGTAGAACTTTTGCATCAATATTTCACTTAGCTCTTCCCTCAAGGTCAAAAGCATCTGGAACATCAAAAACTAAGTGTATCTTTAACTTAGACATTTTAAATATAGATTCACTAGTTAACTCTCATTTCTCTCCATTTCACACTGATTCTTTGGAAAGGGTTTATTTAGGGAAAATAGTGTGTTTACTTTCTTTCTCAAACCATACCAAAAGAAACTATCTAATAAAAGGCAATTCTAACAAGTCCATACCAGCACTCAAATGCCATGACAGGTAAGAAATGAGCACACAATCAGTAATTCATCCAGTAGAGATTTGGTAAGCACTTAGCCATACTTCAGGTGGTGGTCAAGTTACATTATGTCATCCAAATTTTCATGTACTTTAATATTTATAATTGCAATAGCTTTTTATTTGACACATTTAAGACTAGAGTTTATGAAGATGTTGAATGTATGGAAAGAAGAAAATTGTTTGGCTTCCATGATCTACTCCTGGATAATGTTACTAATCTCTATGATTCTTCCACATATGTGATACTGTTCTTACTTTTTGTATCTTGTAGATACAACACTTTCACTGACTTTTAGCCCGTTTAACCAGAGCAGATATCAATCTCACTTCAGGAAAATATTCTAATGAATCTGTCTGTAATTTTCTATATAGTTTCCAGTAATACATGCAAAAGAACAATAGAAAAAATACCACAATGGATTCAGGACACTCTTACTTCTTTCATGAACTGGTCTAGATATACCACAGTATTGATGACATTGATTCCATTCGTCAGTCAGATGAGCTAATGGAATCAATGTCACCAATACTGTGGTATAGACTGACAAATGACAGTGATTTTTTAGGCTTTTGGAATTCATCCAAGTTCAAAGTCAGCATTTGATAAGTTCCTACAGGGTGTTTTTTGTTTTGTTTTGTTGTTTTTTGCTTGTTTGTTTTCTTCAAGTACTGCCCTGATGGTTAAAGAAAAACACGTTTTGGCAGTGCAGGGAGAAAGAATAACAATTTTGAACAATATAAGGAAGTTCTTCCTCATGTCAACCTGACCTCAGCTCAGTTGATTCTGCACCTACTGGTTACTAGAAAAAAAAATCTAGAAATTGTATGTAACCTTAAAGAGTTAGACTACTATTTAACTAGTTATATTTCTTCAATGTTTATAGGAATTTGGTAGTTTCTCTACTTATTATCTTCCTAAGAATACTATGGTCAACTAGTATTAGTTTTAAGTGCCTATAAGCAAGTCTGCTATGATTATTTGACTTAAGTAAAGCTTATGGCTATCGCAGAGCAAGCATTTAATGATTACCTATCCTTAACCTTGTTACACTATCAGAAAGTATCAGCCTTTTCTTTTCTGCCTCCTATCAGTGCCATTGGCTCATTGTAAGTTCTGACCTACAAGTCCTTGCTGTTTATTGAGGATGCCAAGGACACTTATACATATTTTTTCATAATTATAGAGAAACATGTGTTCCATTGAAATCTCCAATTTATCGAACATTTACATCATGATAAATCTACTGATAACAGTCCAAGACTCACAAAGCTTTCAATAATCCCATATGTTAAATACCAAGCAACTTCCAGAATTGCAAATTATTCTTATATCTTATCTGTGTTTTGTGAAACAAGCAACCCAACTGCAAGAATACTTTCCATTCTCATGTGCTGTTTTGGTAACTCTCTGCCTTCCTCTTCAACTAATTTTACTTTCTTTTGCTCTCCTTCCTAGTTTCATTCATGAATAATTGAGAAGAACCACTACAGCTACATCACTGTTTCCAGAATCTCTGAGTTTTGACTCTATATAGATACACACAAACTTATGGACCTTCACTTATTATATAACACATATACCAAGGATTTGTATCTTTGTAAAGTATATTACATTGATTTTGCAACATATACAATTTTTCTATTACCATTAATTGTTATTCATTTGGACCATTATAGGCAATTCTATTGTAGATATAATTTTTTAAAACAATGACAGAAGGATGAGTAAGTCCTGAAGAAAAATAATCTTTAGTCAGTCTCTTTTGGTATCAGCTTTAGGAGATGCAATGAAATTACAGATATTTTGAGGCAAAGTATGGGTAACCAGCTCCTATAGGAGCTTGAAAAGGTTTTGAGTTATTACTTTTATTTTTATTTAAAATATCTTATTTAACATGAAAACAATTATATAACATAGTATTTTGGAATAATGTGATTTTAGTAGATCTCCCTCCCCACTCATATTGCTCATCACCTAACCTTGCTGTTCCTTATTGTTATGTATACCTTCTCCACCATTTTTCCTTTTTCCATCCCATATACTTTTTGCAAATTCCCCACCTTCTTCTACCTATTTTTACTTTCTGTTGGCCTCCTTCCTAGTTTTATATATTTATATAATTGAGGAGAAATACTGAATAATTCCATTTTGTTTAGATCAATGGCCACAACAAATATGAAGTATCCATGTCATTTTATGTTTATAGTCCATTATGTACATAAATATAAACATGTAAGTTCCTGGAAAGAAGAAAACCATTAAGAAAATTTAACTTTATTACATTGTTCTTGTTCAGAACCTTGCTGAGATTCAAAAATGTACCTTCTATTATTTCTCAAGTAGAAAAAAATAACAGAGTGATTGTGACTGCTAATAAGCACCGTGTATTCAGACATATGAGTACTTTGTCCACTCATAGAAGCCTTCCGATGTTTGTAAACCTATTTCTGATCAAATAACTACTTCACTATTTTAGCATATACATTAAATGTGAAATATATTAAAAAATTTAAACAATGATTGAGACTGTATTTATCCTGATAAGTGTTGACCAAGATAAATATACCAAGATATCTATGAATAAAACTAATTAGATCATATAACACAGGAATAGAACATATTAATAGTTCAGAATAGATCCATTTCAACCAAAGAAGGATTGTTATCTTACTAATATTTTTAGAGCAAGCACTGCTTTTCCTAGAAAAATATATCTAATTTAAGAGCATTCTTATTTTGACAGTAGTATTATGCTTCTCAAAACAGAGTTTGGTTCATACTCTTTTGTTCCTAAAGGCTTCTGTTTACACTGGTTAGTTTTTAGCAATTTGATACAAAATGAAATCAACTGGGAGAAGGTATCTCTGCCTGACCTTAGGGGAAGAAGCTGAAGTGGACACAGATGCCAAACTGGTCAAAAGATTAATGATCTCTGGCTTTGTAACTATGCTGGATGCTGAAGCTGATAGCTTCTGGAGACATAACACTCTCTTGCTTATTCTGTGGCTGATAACCATTGGCTTCTTTTTTACTACTTTTACTTGCTGTGCTTTATTAGACTTCATAATTCTCTATGCCATGTCTATCGCTAGAGACTTGACTCTTGCTGATCTGTGCTTAAATAAGCTGAAAAACCTTGAGTCTTTATTAACTCTTTATTACTCTTCTATGTTTGAATAAGTGCTAAAACTTAATTCTTTGCTAATTAATGTTCACTAATTTTCTGTGCATTAATAAGCACTGAAACTTAACTTTTTCTTATTCTGTGCTTAATTTTTCTTATCGTTCTGTGCTTCAATAACCACTAAAACTTACCTCTTTCTTATTGTTCTGTGCCTCAGTAACTGCTAAAATTTAATGGTTTATCTTTCTATCAATTACTGTATAAATATCTGTGCTGATTGGTGTTAGAAAATTCTTGCTTACTTTATAAGCACTAGAAAACTTAACTCTTTCTTACTTTATTTATTTTATTTATTTATTTATTTTTTACTTGATAGTTTGCTGTCTTAACCTTACTCCTAGGACGGAGGATTCTTTACCTGTCTTAATTTTTAAATTATTCTGGGGCCAGAAACTGCAGGCTTCTTGAGGAATTAACACTTGATGCTTAGCAGCCCAAGGATTAAGTAAAGGATTAATTGCTAGGGCTTCTTTCTCTTGCCCAGAAGCCTCTTGCCTCACCCTGTCCAGGCTGACGAAGGTTTGGATCAATAAACTTCTATTGAACCAGGAAAAGAGATTCATGTTCATAAAAGGAAAAACTTTTACACAATTAAGTATGCATAAACACACATATATTCATACTTGCCTCATACTTATACACACACTACTATATCCACATACATATATGTATATTTTTGGTGGGTGGAGTAAAAGCCTCCGTGAGCAAGCCATTATGCAAGTGTCAGTGCAGAAAGAACTCATTTATTCTGGATTAAAATTAAGTTCCAACCTTTATTATAGAAATAGAAAGGGCTTCTACACTTTTCTTTCTAGATGACCTTTTTAAAGAAAACCTGTCTCATTGTTAGAAAAGCCTGCCTGTTGTGGTCTGCTCTCCCTACAGTGCCTTCTCAGTCTCTTCCCTCCTCTTGCCTACTCAATTCAGCTCTTTGCTTTGTCTCTCCTCATCTGCTCCATACCTCTTCTCTATAAAGCTCTAATTTTGCTTCTTCTCTCTTTCTATTCTTCTTCTGTTCCCAGTTAATATCTTCATTCCTAGTTTTAGTAATTTTGAAGGATACACAATCATATTGTATTTTGAATATGAAAAGTTCAGAACAAGTTCAAACGTAAGGTCACATGAAAAATTGAATAAGGAGTTTGCAACAGAGATATTTACCTGTGTTTCGATTAAGTCCAGTTATCTAACTACACTGTCATTGTCTGTCATTAGCTCCTCAGGTTCATTGAGATCTTAAAACTATAATTCTTATGTTTAAGTTAACATTGAAGTTTTGTAGAGATATACCAATCAACATTTTATCATCAGTCCTTGCATATACAAAAAATCATTCATTCTCTGCTTATGTTCTTTAGTTAATTGTTTTAAAGCCTAAGGAAATGTATTCCTAGCTAATAAATCTGTATCAATAGCTGGTTTCTATCTCAGGACAATTAACTTATGACATGTGAAAACTGGCAGAATTCTAATTGTAGACTTCATATTACAGAGAGCTCTAATTGCAGCCCATATTATAAAGGGCTTAATAATTACTAGTATAAATTTAGGAAGTTTTATAAAATCATTAGGAATTTAAGCAATCATCTGTCTATATACAATCACTGCAAGACATTACAACTTCATTAATCTACAGAAAATCTGCCCAATAGGGAGGGCTAAGGCCTCAAGGATTGTTATACTAATTTAATGTCAGGAAAGGCATTTCAATAGCAGGAATCAGTCCTAAGACTTGTCCCTCAGGGTTTGTCTTCAAGGGCTCATTCATTCAAGGGCAGTTCCATAGAGAACCATCTCTGGAAGATCACCAGCTGTCCTTTTTTTTTTTTTTTTATTGGAAATTTTATTTACACTTTAGATGTTCTCCCCTTACCCCGTTTTCCCCACCTCCCTCCCAGGAACACCTTATCCCTTCCCCCCTCCTCTTGCTTCTATGATAGTGTACCGCCACCTACCCTCCCCCATACCTCACCTCCCCACCCTCGAATACCCCCCAACACGACATCCAGCCTTCATGGGACCAAGGATCTCGTCTACCACTTATATATAGCTCCCTTGCATATATAGCTGGAGCCATGGGTCCCTCCCTAAGCACTCCCAGGCTGGTGTTTAGACTCTGGGGCTCTGGTTGGTTGGTATTGTTGTTTTCCTCATGGTGTCACGAATCCTTTCAACTCCTTCAGTCTTCACTCAAACTCCTCGATTGGGAACCCTATGATCATTTTGATGGTTAGCTGTGAGCATCTACCTCTGAGTATGTCTGACTCTTGCAGACCTCTAAGGAGACAGCTATATCAGGCTCCTGTCAGCATGTACTTCCTTACATCCACATCCACGTCTACCTTTGGTGACTGCACATGGGATGGATACCCAGGTGGAATGGTCTGCAGACAGCCCCTCCTTCAGTTTCTGTCCTGCACTTTGTATCCATATGTGCTAGATTGCTCCTGACAGTGTACAAATTGAACAGAGGTAGTGGAGCAAGGGAGCAAATTTAGGCAGAATTTAGATAAATTCTTGTGTGACATACTTGGGCATCTGAACAATAGGCAATAAATGGAACATGAGCATGAAAATAAGATATGGTCGATTAAGGGACAAAAGGAAAGTATTAATTTGAATTTAATCAAACAACATTAGGTTAAGTGATTGATGTATAGAATGGATTTGAACAAAGGAATAGATTACCTACATCAGTTAAGGAGATGCATTAGTTTTTCCATGTTTCTGCTGAAGAATATAATTGCATAAATAACAAGCTCCATTAGGAGATTCTTCACTTATGTATACATAAGATATATTCCAATCATAATTACTCCTCCATCACCTGCTATTTTTTTTTTTTTACAAAATGTTTTTGTTTTCCCAACATGACTTTGGGTTGCAACAAAGCCCACACACATCAACATGTTCCCCTATGAATGACTGCTGTCTGTGCTGTTGCCTGAGGCCATGTTGATATCCATGGTTCATGCTACCACTAAGGGCCATATCTGTGTCCGTGGTCCTACTGTGGTTGTGGGTAATACTGATGATTGTGGCCTGTGTTACCACCAATGGCTATGTTGATGTCTATGTGCTGCTACCAACACCTGTACTTCATTGTTCCTTCTTTTCTTTTAATTTTCTCTTTAAACTGTATTCTCAGGTCAGATATAATTTTTCCACATATAAGAGAAAACAAATCAAGTTTGGATTTCTGAGCTCATTTTATTTTATATAACAAAGTACCTCTAATTTCATCCATGTTTTTTTTCAAATAAATATTTCCATTCCTTTTTTGGTGAGGAAAACACCATTGTATATTTGTCTTAAATTTTTGTTCATAATTTACCCATCCATGGGTATACAGAATTCAATTTTATCTATTTTACATTGCCTTACATTCTTCTGAGAATAAATCTTGTCTGGTGTACCTAGAAAACATGGCGAACTCATTTTATAGTTTTCTTTGGGGAATATGCACAGTGATTTTTGTAATGACTACATAGTTAAAATTTACATTTATAACAACAGGATAAAGATACCTTCTCCCATATATATCCTTGCAAAATTTTGTTTTTGCTTGTTTTCTTTATTATAGTCTGTTTTTGGAGAAATAGGAATAATTTCCATATTGCATTAAATTGTCTTGATAGATAAGGATGTTGTACATATTCATATCGTTATAAGTTGTTTTGACATATTTTAAGAACTCTCTGCTCTCCTATCTGTTCACTGGTAGAATTATTTGCTTTTATATTTTAATTTTTTAATTTAGGATTCCTTATACAATCTTTAAAGTCTACTATCAGATCACTGACAGCTAAATATTTTTCTCCTATTCTCTAGGATGAATCTTTGCTATGGTTATTTTTTCTCTATTCTATACAGTTTTGTAATACCATATAATCCCACTATTCAAGTCCTTCTGTGATTTCCTGGGCTTTTCGAGTCCTTCTCCAAATCATTATTGAATTTCAAGGTCATTTACCCAAGATTTTTCTAGTATTTTCAACGCTTCATCACTGGTTTTGCCAAGTAAGGTATATGGATCAAGTTTCATTTTTTAATATGTGAATATCAAGTTTCCATCATTATTCTGTAAGATTGTTGTCCTCTAGTTTATGGTTTCTGTGACATCTGTGATAAATCTGAACACTACAGCTACATTGTGTATTTCAGGAATCCCTTCTATTTTATTGACTTCCTTCTTCCCTCTCTTGGTGTGTGTGTGTATGTATCTGTGTGTAACTCAGTATCATAATATAATTATGTAGTATAATTTAAAATAATATATTTGATACCACCAAGAACATTTTATCAATATATGTGTCATATTTCACTTAATATGTTTGAAAAGAGACTAAAATGTTGAAAATTCCAGATATTGAAGATAGACATTTATAAGCAAATCAATGAGAATTTATGTAATATAAATAAATATGATAGATGACAGAATGGAAAAACATGACCATAAAGATTCTGGAAACAATAATATCAAGAGAAAGAATATTGATAAGAAATTGACGATGTTGTAAGATTAGGAAAATACACATTTTTGTATCAGAGAAGCTTTTAGGTGCTAATGGACTAAATTTTATGAATATTTTTAAAGATTTTATTTTTATTTTATAGGACCTAGTATCACTCAAGTTTTTTCTTCGTATGTAAGTAGCATGTGACCTCACATACACACACATGCACACCCACACATACATACACACACACTCACACATACATATAGTCATATCTCACTGATGTGCAATGTAGATTTCTATAAATGTATATTTACATAACAATGTAAAATTTCTAATCTTCATTGTCATCTTGACTCTATTTGTCTGCACTCAGTGGGAGAAGAAGCATCTAGCCTCAGAGACTTGAAGCACCTAGTCTTTAGAGACTTGAAGTGCGGGGTGGAGGGGAATGGAGGATACCCAGGAGGCCCCAACCTGCTCAGAAAAGAAAGGGAGGGGGGATGAAGGAAGTATTGTGGGAGTATGTGACCCAGATGGGGGCAGTGAGCAGGATATATAAAGTGAATAATTAATTAAAATAAAATAAAATTTTAAAAAACTTGTATAAGGTATTAGTGAAATACAGTTTTTATTATTTAATTTTTTATTATTAATCACATGCTAATTTTGACACAAAGAGTCTACAAAGAGCAAGAAAAAGAATCCAATCCTGTATTCCAACAACCTTGCATTTAAAACTGTACAGAGGAGATCATAGTGAGTGCCTTCCATTTTCTACGCTTCTTTTTCTTCTCTGGATGAATGAAGATGATATCATCTACCTCGTATAACTGCTATGAGAGATACAATTCTGAATGTCTTTGAAATTACTTCTATGGAGAATTAACAGTGAACGTCATCTCCTGTGCTGGGGGCAAACACTAAATTAAAAGAAACAACTAACACTGGCACCACCTGTCTTTTCTCATTACTGTCCCTTGATGTTACAAATTGCTGCCCATTCAAATCCAGATGCTAAATCCAGCTACTGCCAGAAACCTGACTATTTCCAAACCCTCTTAATCATGATAGACTGGGTCTTTTGAAAGAAGTTAGAATAAACACTTCTTTGCAAAATGCTTCTCCTACCAGGTGCTTCTTCACAGAAGAGAAAAGTAACAGATTTCTTTTAATATGTTTTGTGTTTCCCCTGTTCCCTCCTGTTCTCTCTCTCTCTCTCTCTCTCTCTCTCTCTCTCTCTCTCTCTCTCTGTCTGTCTTCTCTCTCTCTTTCTCTGTCCTCCCTCCCCCCTCCTCTTCTCTCTTCTCTCCTCTCCCCTCCCTCTCTCCTCCCTCCCTCCTCCTCTCTCCTCCTCCTCTTCTCTCTCTCACTCTCTCCCTCTCTCTCTCTCTCCCCCTCTCCTCCTCCCTCTCTCCTCCTCTTCTCTCTCTCCCTCCCCCGTGTGTTTGTGAGAAATGATTCTTGGTACCACAACAGATATGTTTAGATCAGAGTTCAAAATTTCAGAGTCAATTTCTACCATTAACCTTCGAGTCTATAGTTCAGTCTTGAGTCTCCAGGTTCACATGGCAATCACTGTTCCTTGATGAGCCAACTCACCAGCTCAATACTGTCCTAAACTTATTGTTTTGATTTTGAGCACTGGACTCATCATCATGTGCATGCCAGGCTTTAAGCAAACACCAAATCCATAGGGGATAAATGTGAGAATTAAGGATCATCAGTGTAGAAGTGGAGCACAGAGGGCGGGTTCTACACAAACCAGTGAGTAGAGGATCAATTCCAACACTAAATGCTAATGTAAATGAATTCTTTTTTTTTCCCCTCTGACACCCCTCTCTCTCTCTTTAAATTTTAATTGGAAATTTTATTTACATTTCAGATGTTATTCCCTTTCTCATCGCCCATCCCCCCCTGGAGAAACCCCCTATCCCATTCCCCATCCTCCTGCTTCTATGAGGTTGCTCCCTAATTTCTTTTTATCCTTGGAGTAGAGGAAGGCTACTGATGTATTTGAGTTGATTTTATATCCAGCCATTTGCTGAAGCTGTTTATCATGTTTAGGAGTTCTTATGGAACTTTGGGGTCACTTAAGTATATTGTCATATCATCTGCAATTAGTGATATTTTGACATCCTTCTTTCTATTTGTATCCCTTTGACTTCCTTTTGTTGTCTAATTGCTCTGTCTAGGAATTCCAGTACTATAATGGATAGGTAGGGAGACAGTGGGCAGCCTTGTCTAGTCCCTGATTTTAGTGGGATTGCTACAAGTTTCTCTTCATTTAATTTGATGTTGGCTACTTGTTTGCTGTGTATTGCTTTTACTATGTTTAGGTATGGACCTTGAATTCCTGATCTTTCCAGAACTTTTAACATGAAGGGGGGTTGAATTTTGTCAAATGCTTTCTTGGCATCTAGTGAGATGATCATGCAGGGTTTTTTTGTTTGTTTTTTTATTATTTTTTAAGTTTGTTTATATAGTGGATTACATTGATGGATTTTCAAACATTGAACCATCCCTGCATTCCTGGGGTAAAGCCTACATGATCATGATGGATGATTGTTTTGATGTGTTCTTGGATTCGTTTTGCTAGAATTTTATTGAGTATTTTTGTATCGATACTCATAAGGAAGATTGGTCTGAAGTTCTCTTTCTTTGTTGTGTCTTTGTGTGTTTTATGTATGAGTGTAATTTTGGCTTCATAGAACAATTGGGTAGTATTCCCTGTTTCTATTTTGTGGAATAATTTGAAAAGAATTGGTATTAGGTCTTTGAAGGTCTGATAAAATTTTGCACTAAAACCATCCTTGTCCTGGGCTTTTTTTGTGGGGAGACTTTTGATGACTTCTGCTATTACTTTAGGGTTTATGGGACTGTTTAGATGGTTTATCTGCTCCTGATTTAACTTTAGTATCTGGTATCTGTCTAGAAAATTGCCCATTTCATCCAGATTTTTCAGTGTTGTTGAGTATAGGTTTTGGAAATAGGATCTGATGATTTTTTTGAATTTCCTCAGTTTCTCTTGTTATGTCTCCCTTTTCACTTCTGATTTTATTAATTT
Source organism: Mastomys natalensis (assembly GCA_021653895.1). Lineage (NCBI taxonomy): Eukaryota > Metazoa > Chordata > Mammalia > Rodentia > Muridae > Mastomys > Mastomys natalensis. Next base: position 64,978 of record JAJTUV010000824.1, read on the forward strand.
GGATACTGTCTCTGTGGTCTCTAGTTAGTCTGGCTGAGGTTTTATCTATTTGTTGATTTTCTTAAAGAAAATCCTGGTTTTGTTGATATTTTGTATAGTTCTTTTTGTTTCTACTTGGTTGATTTCATCCCGAGTTTGATTATTTCCTGCCATCTACTCCTCTTGGGTGTATTTGCTTCTTTTTGTTCTAGAGCTTTAAGATGTATTGTCAAGTTGCTAGTGTATGCTCTCTCCAGTTTCTTTTTGTACGGCATTTAGAGCTATGAGTTTTCCTCTTAGCACTGTTTCATTGCATCCCATAAGTTTGGTATGAAGAGCCTTAATTTGTATTAAAGTCTAAAAGTCTATAATTTCTTTCTTGATTTCTTCCTTGACCAAATAATCATTGAGTAGAGCATGGTTCAGTTTCCACGTGTATGTGGGCATTGCATTTATTTTGTTGTTGTTGTTGTTATTGAAGACCAGCCTTAGTACATGGTGCTCTGATAGGGTGCAAGGGATTATTTCAATCTTTTTGTATTTGTTAGCTCTGTTTTGTGACCAATTATATGGTCTATATTGGAGAAGGTACATGAGGTGCTGAGAAAAGTATATTGTTTTGGAATGAAATGTTCTATAGATATCTGTTAAATCCATTTGGTTCATAACTTCTGTTAGTGTCACTGTGCCTCTGTTTAATTTCTGTTTCTATGATCTATTCATTGCAGAGAGTGGGGTGTTGAAGCACCACTATTGTTTTGTAAAACATTTACCTTCTAGGAGATAGTGCAAACTTAATGTTTCAAAAATACTTGACCTCAATGGAGCTACGAGTAGGCACATGAAAATGCCAGTATTTAGTTAAAAGTGTTATGAGACATACTTTTTAGACCATGTCATTCTTCAGTTCTTGTAAGGAGAATACTTGAGGCCCCAGATATTGGTGGTGATTGGAATAAGAGCTGGTGAGGCTGAGCTTTCCCAGGAAGGCACTGTGGACCTTCCCTGGCTTGTTTCAGGCAGTTACAGCTTAGTAAATCCACACGTGAATATTTATTAACACATTCAAAAAGTTTTGCACATCATTGATTTAATTCTTTCTCTTTAGTGTTAAATTCGTATATTAAAAGAAAATGAGGCACTTCACCTATTGTCTTCACTTGTCTAGGATGGACTGCATATTAAATAAATAATTAATGTTTCATCACTTACCAAAAAACCTCCAGAATCGACTATTGCCTTTTAAAAAGAAGTTTACATATTAAATACATTTAATGATGAATTATGCTTAATTATTCTAAAAATAATCATTTAACAATAGTAATCATAATGAATGCCTTTTAGAGTTACTTTCTCCCTTGTGTTTGAAAATGTTTTGACTATGTCAGAATGAACAAAATAGAATTTGAAATAAAGTGACTGTTTCCCAGATGTATTTTATTTTTAGTCTCTAATCTGCCTACCCCACAGTTCTCAAATATTACTTATAGATTAGACTAATTACAAAAATACTCATTATACATCTTTTCAACTAAATACATATAAGTAATCTTTTAAATTATCTTTGCAGCATTAAATTTGAACTATACTAATGAATTTTCTTAGATTTAGTGAGGCATAAAATTGTTACTTTTTTCATTATACTTAGTTTGTTTCCCATAAGCCATCCTGTTATATGACTTTTTAAAATTATATTTAATGAGAGTCTGAAATGTAGTATAAATAGTAAATAATATTAAAATAATTCCTTAAAAGAAACCTTTAGCTGGGTGATGGCAGAGCATTCCTTTAATCTCAGCATCAGATATCAGAAGTAGGCAGATCTCTGTGAGTTCCAAGCCAGTCTGGCTCATAGTCTGCACCTATCTCAGCAGATATCCATCCAGCTAGCAGGCACCAAATAATCCTGGCTCTACAATCATCCAAAACTTGCTCACTTTTCTGACCTAAGTAGTTCTACAAACTTGAAGGGCTCTTGATTTGCTACCTGTGGAAAGGAGAGACACCTGCCTCTTTCTCAAAGAATGATGCTTCTAGGTAAACTAGTCTGGCCAGATGGAAGAAAGGGTTAAAAACTTTTAACCAATAGTTCCTAGGATACTTACCTCATACTACATCCAAATTCTATTAGCATTCTTAATTGCATGGATGCTAAACAGTGACCTGTCGATAATGAACGGAACAAGGACATGGAACACTTCCGAGATGTCTGAGGTTGTTAACTTCCATTCTATTGTATGCTTTCCTGCTGGCTCTGTGTTATCCATAGGCATCACTTTGATAAAGGAAGATGCTTTTTGATGAATGCTATATAAAAAGGGAACATTTTTCAATACTCTGAGAATATCGCATGAAAAATTAAACATTGGGGAAAAATGACCTAAGTGTAACTGAGTCCCAGAACAAGAGTACATTAAGGTGTGAAGCTTGCGTTGCAAAATCCTGTAGATTTCAAAAAAAAAAAAAAAAGTGTAGTTTCAAGTGAATAACAGCTAAATTCATAAGCTAGGTCACTTAGATTCTTAATCCACAGACATTGTGAAATAATAAATATTTGTGGGCAGGAAATTTATGTCTAATTTTTATACTACAATCATTTGTTAAGATATTTATAGACTCTGGTTAGAATAATTTTATAAATCAAAAACAGTTTGAAACATATTGTATTTTTTATTCTACCTTAAATTCTTTCATTATTCTTTTTATAGCCACTATTTATACCTGAATTTAAATGCTGCCACTGTCCAAATGAATTGTTACAGCAGTTTCGTGAATAATATCCAATTTTGACATGACATTGAAAAATGACATCTTAAAAATAAACTTGTGCTCTCATATTTTATTCTTGACTGTTTATAGTGCTCTAAATTCTTCTAGGTAAAAGGAAAATATCAGTTTCAGCTCTTCTTTACCAGGTCTGTTTTGGTCTTAAGCATCTGCACGTTAATGCTGGCACGTTTTATGTTATTTATTTCTTAATCCTCAGTCTACACTGCAATATATTTTCAGTATCTTCATGAATTAATGAATTTTTCATGGTCTACTATGCAATTCATTTCTTGATATTAGGATCATACTAAAAAACAACCTAGGGCACCCAGATGACTCAGCTTATGAGGACCCATGCTGCCAAGGTTGATAACCTGAATCCACTCTCAGTAATATAAATGGTGAATGAAGTAGGTATCCAATTTCTCCTTCTCAGAAATTCCTTCCAATTCCTCAGAAATCAAGTTGCTTTCTGAGTGTCACACATATATCATGACACAAACATACATGTACAAATACATCTAAATAAATAAAAAATTTTTAAGCTACAATTCTTGAAAATGAAACAATTTAAAGTATTAACTATAAAGATGCAGAAAAAGATACATAATCTTAGTTTTAACATTGCAATTAAAAATTTTTTTCTTTAAGCTTTTTAAAAAAATATTAAACAGAAAACCATAATATTTACTATAATGGTTATGTCAGTATAATTGATTTGGAAATTGTTAGAGGGAGCAAATCTAGGTGAAGAGAAAATCATTGGATGCAAAATCAAATATATAAACAGTAAGAGGGAGTAAGTAATAAGTATAGAAGTGGAATGTTCCATGTGTTCTAAAAGAATATAGAGAATGTAAACAAATTTGAAAACTGAAGACAGACAGGATTATAAGGTTACAAGTTCCACTCTCACCACGCATGTGTTACACAAAAATATTGTTCCATGAGCTGAGCTGGACATGTATGACCACCACATAATGAAGTAAATCCTGAGTCACAGCATTTTACTAGTGACCAAATTTCTTAGTCTACAAAAGAAAATAATCTGGATCTTGTAACTTGAATAACTTTTCATTAACAATTAAACCAATCCAAGTATGGACTCATGTTCTGTCTAAATCTTCTTAATAGCTCTGTGAAATACATATTCAAATGGATTTGTAGAGTTGACAGTTAGGTCTTTATGTTTCCCTTCATTGTTTTCTTGCATAAATGCAAGTGGAAATATTAAGAGCACAGAAAGAGAGTTCTATTCTATGATTCTAAATTATTTTATCTGTAAGTGAAGATAATGGCAAATAATATCTGAGTGCATGATAATTTGTTTCTTTGTCTATAATTAAATTTCTAGATTTTCCTACTCTCCTATTAGTATTATAATTATGTTGATAAATATAAAATTACTACAAATGTAGATTTTACAAGTTTATTCCCTTAAAAGAATGCAAATTTTCTAATACAATCTTATGTTACAAGAATACAAGCTTTCTAATATACTTTATCAAGTTTCATTTCATCAATGTGTCAATATGTAATATACTCTAATGTTAACTACTACATAATGCATTTCCTTTAAGATGTAAGAGTTATTTTAAATATCACCAGATGGAATCATAAAATAGCATTTAATAAAACACAGATTAACTGTAGGCATGCAGTCCCTCTGGGTTCACTACAATAATTACCATGTCATCAGTTTAATGTAAAGTGGTATCCAGGAAGGTTTAATGTGATGTTTATACTACCTACAAGCTTAAAGTTGTAAAATGAAGCTGCCCTAGTTTTATGTTGCTTAGTAATATAAAACATGAGATACAAAGGTTAGAAAAAAGAAAGGTTTAGTGTTTATGTGTAGCAAGAAACATGAGCTACCAAAGTGTGTATGTTCCTACACATTTTATTCCCCAACACAGTACAGCTAACTGGCATGTGATATAGATGTGTAAAGCACTGATAATGCTGTGAATCACAAATATGAAAGTCAAGTCTCTGAGACATGAGTATTCCATAATGAGTAGAAACCACACACTGCTACTGTATTTGGCCATTAGGAGAGCTTTATTATTCTATATTGATAGAGAGTTAATGTAGTGGAATTTTAAATCAACAAGATGGCTGCTCCAACAAGGATTCACATCCAAATACAGAGGTCTATGTGATCCAGTTGGAGCTGCACACCATTAATCCCTCTGGCTAGAATACAAACACATCATTAGTACATACCTGTAATCACAAACAATGATGTCTAATTGAGGATCAGAAAAAATAATGAATCAAAATAAGATTTGACAGAATGAATTAGAGATAGAGTAAGTGCAACACTCATGAGAACAGACATGAAAGAGATATGACTTAAGAGAGGAGAAAGAGAGAGAGACAGAGAGAGAGAGAGAGAGAGAGAGAGCAAGAGAGAGAGAGAATGCAGTTTTACTATGACAGTTTAAAAAACAACAGGCTTCAAGTGAAGACAGTGCAAGCCAGAAAATGAGGAGCCAGAATATTAGAAGAGACTGCACGACTTCGACTGAGGCCAAGCAGAATAATTTAGTCTGAAGCCAAGAGAAGCCACTTTGAATCAGTCAACTCAGAAAGAAGTATAAGAAAGAAAAACTAAGTTTAATCAGCCAGCAAGAGTTCAGAAAGAATTAAAAAAAAAATAGTGAGGTTTCTCTAAAATAATTCTCCAAGATGACAATTACATCTGTTGTATAAGTTACTTTTACACAGATAAAAACCCTATACTCTAATATGAACCAAGGCATGATCTCTATATTCAATTGGCTTTCCATGCACAATGTTTCCTGACATACACACACAACAACACACACACATACCACACCACATACATACTACACACACACAAACACACAACACACATCAACACACAAACACATAGACACCACACACACCAAAATCAAGCTGGTATCTATCTAGTATGGATCTCTCCCATACTAACTACTGTTTATGATAGTTGAAAATACTTTGTAAATATTTTTCATTTTACCATAAAAGAAAGATAATCAACAACTGTGCTACAAATGCTGCAATCTATACTTTACTGCATGATACACTGGTATCAATTTTATTATAGTTGTGAGAGTAAGTAACCACTCTCTGATTTAATTTAAGGTCTAATCCACAAGATAGCATTCCCATACTTTCACTGTTCAGGTGGGTAAAAAATAAGACTAGATAGACCACATCCCCGAGGACAAACCAAAGATTATTTTTTCTGATAAAGGAAAGATAACAATTAAATGACTTCTAATTACATGATTTTATACATAGACCAGTTCTCTCAGCTATCAGCAGGAAGCTTGCCTTTTGTAGTACATAGGAACTAATAAAAGGAAACTGGAAAACATGTAGAGAGGAAAAACTTCTATGATTGATGTCTTCTCAATACTTTCTCCTCATGGTTCAGGGAGTTATGCAAAGGATAAATCTGAAAGACTGTAAGAGCCAGAGGGTATGAATGACACCAAGCCAGTGGTGTCTACCTGTTGAAGTAATTATTTAAATCGGCCTCTGGCTCAGGCTGATTATCTAAGCTGCAGCAGCTCTGCTAGCCCAGCCACCATGTTTCTATCAGAGCATGTGCGTGGCAGCATAGAACCTGCCACCAGAAACACCAGCCCTGCCACGACATGCCAGTGGGAGATGGCTCAATCTCCCTTGCTGTCTCCACAAGGCTGGGCATCCATGCGGGTCCAGTAAGAGAAGATGAGACTCTAATTCTTATAGATTAATCAAAGCTTATATATTTAATAATGATAAGTAACAAGATACCCTACACAGATGTAACCCAATACCCAACCTAGATATACCAACTACCTTTGACTGATACAGACACATGAACACCTCCTACAACTCCTCTCTCGTCTCCTAACTCCTCCTCTTCCTTTTTCCTCCATTCCTCCTTACTCCTCCTCTTCCTCTCCTAACTCCTCCCATCCTTAGCTCCTCCTACATGAATGACAACCAAGCCAGTGGTGTCTACCAGATACAGTGAGAATGGTATTCATATGAACTCACAGATAATGTGGTACATGCACAGGATGTGTACAGGTTCAAACCAGATGTGGTCCCAGTACTCGGAGGTTGAAGTAGACAAGATATCTAATCAGTAACCAAGAAGATACCCCCAATTGGCAACTCCTTGCAAAGAAAAGTTAGTTTTTTAACAATGGAGAAGTATCACTGAGTACATAAACAACACTTAATTGCAGTCCCCTTTTCCCACAGTAGGTAGCCAACACAAAATGAACTCAAGGGTATTTATTAGACTTTTCTGTCTCATATTGCTTTCTTTGTATATTTTTTATCTTTCTGGTCCTTTCTGCATGTATTACCATTTCTAATTTTATGACTATATATATATATATAATATTATTAGTATTAATAATATGTGTGTGTGTGTGTGTGTGTGTGTGTGTGTGTGTGTGTGTGTGTGTTGGTGTGTGGTGTTTCTTGTGTTTTTTCTTTCATTTTATAGCTGTTTCATTTCCTTTTATTTTTTCATTTCCTTTGATTTTCAGTTTATTTGTTTTATTTGCCTGTCTGTTTTCTAAAAAGAAAGAGAAATGCTATTGCAAGGTAATGAATTATTAGGATTTTATGGAACAACCATTATCTACAGTTACAAAAATACTTATTTTAAAGAAAACAATGCTGTTAAAAATTAAACTCAGAGTGATCTGACATTTCTATGCATTTCAATTCCAGTGGGTATACTTTTTCTTCACTTGCATATCAGAAATGATACATTAGATAAATGAAGGTTATACAAAGGCTTATTCTGTGGGAATGTCCTTATTGATCTCAAAGTGTAGATAAGAAAAACTTAAAGCAAATAGCTGGTATGGAAACTGGAAAATGAAGCTAAATGCACTTAAAAAGAAAACAGGAAAATGTATCAGTCACTCCCACTTTAATTTTGTGTCTGATTTTTTGAGTTATATTTATCAGATAAGGAGAAAGCTTTCTCAAGAGACTTATGTTCATAAAGCCAACAACTCATTTGAATTGCATTTTTGTTCAATATACATTTACTAAAATCTCAAAACTATAATTGATTAAGTCATCCACAAAGACTATTCTCACTATCAGATTTTGACAGCAGTGCTCCATGCAGCAGTGATAATATACTTCAGGCATAATCATTCAGAAAAGTGTCACTGAAGTTAGACAGAATTGAAATTAATGTACTATCACTTCTAGGTCTGTCATATTAGAAAAATTTCTTAATTCCTGACTTTACTTTGACTCTTTGGTAAAACAATGAGCCTTTTAGTTAATTAAGGAAAACATCTATTTCTTTGTATAAATAAGCATTGTACATGTTTATTTATACAAAATGCACAGAATTATAGTATATTATATATGTGCATTTTTATTTTAAAAAACAGATTTTTTGTGTTAGATAACTTCAAAATTTTAAGATATCAAGCAAAATTGTATGTAAGTTTACTACAGAAAAATCTGAAAGGATGATTGATGACAGATATGTTGATAATGATAGATAGATAGATAGATAGATTGATAATTTCATACACTTAAAGAAGATAATTAATTATACAGAATATAGAACTTGTAATACATTGCTACATCTTTTCTGTGTTACAAGTTTGCATTGAAAACACAGTGCTTTTCTTGATGGGTTTCCTTTATATACAACAAGTGGTTTTCTGACTCAGCTCTCAATCCATGTTCATCTTATGCATACTCATTGTTCTATCTATCATATCAAGAAGGGTTTTTTTTCTTGATGTTCTTCATGTTATTTGTATTTGTATGGGTGTCTGTTTCCTTAGATTTTATCTAGAATCTTGTTTAATATCTGGCTTATGTTCTTTACTTCATATTCTCTCTCATCTACACCTGTAATACAAATTTTTTTACAACACATACAAAATCTTACTTTCAGTATGTAATTGTATTAAATGTGTGGAAAGAATATCAGTATTTGGTGCAGCAAGAACTGGGACTAAGTTATTTAGGACAAAAGAGATTCTAAATCATGTTTCTAGGTCAGTATTCTAAATAAAGAATAATATAAAAATAGGAAAAAAAATGTTCTGTATCTGGAAATTTAAAAAAAGCTTCCTTTCTTGTAATTTATAAGGTCACATCTGAACTTTACACAGTTCAAATGTGCAAATCTATTGGATATGGAAGAAAAAATGAATTGGAAATTAGTATAGTGCTTTCCTTCAAGCCTTAAATATCAGAACATTTTTAAACAACTTTAAATGACTGAACTACCAGAGACACATGACATTTGTTGCTGTTTATTAATTTTTCAATGTGAAGGGTTCATAATTTTACTGTCATTCAAGTATGTCTTGTACTTTAACCATATTTATTCTTCAAAGCTTTTCAATTTTCCTCAATATTCAGCTAGTCTCTTTATTTAAGGTTTCTGTTTTTATTTATACCCTAACTATCTGTCCATCCATCCGTCTATCCATCCATCTATCCATCATATATATATATATATATATATAATATATATAATAACATATACATATACTCATACATACACATACATGAATATATACATTCACCTAGGATCTAGGATATACATATAAGAAGGCTAGTATTATTTCTATGAGATTTATATATTTATTTATTTACTTTCTTAATGTGATAATTTTCAGGTCCATATACTTCCTGAAAAAAAAAATCCTAAAACAATCTTGCTTCTTTGTGGTGAATAAAAATTCTGCCATGTACAATCTTTCATGGGTTACCTCTCTTGACACAACTTATAAAATGAATCCTTCCAGAATTTTAAATTATAATTCTATATATGGCTATAAAGACAAATAATGTCAATTCTTCAGTTTGGGAACTTAAAATATCTAGTTGTTGGCCATGTTGTCCTCCATGGAAATTCCAAAAAACATAGGCTGTTTTCAGTGCTATAGGTTACTCTTCTCTCCACCACATGGTGTTAAGACTACTGCTGTAGACAAAAGTAACATATGTCATCAAACACTGAGAAGCTGAGCCAGTACCTAACTAGAATCTTAACACTGACTAACAATTTTTCCTGGTTCTGAAATTTACTCTATATGCTATCTGAAGAGAAAGTTGTTCATCAAACCAGCTTCAAACCCTGTGACTCGCAGTAGTGAACTGTCTGTGGGATATACTGGTGAAATCATTATGGGAGTAACCAATTACTTTCTGATTAGATTTAAGGCTCAATACATGTGAAGGAATTATACCTGCTACTGCTCATGTCGACAAGGGGCAGATGCCATGCAGCATCTGTAGGGAACAGGACATGAGTGCTGTGTTATTCTATTGTGTCAAGGCCCATGGAACCCCTTCTCATTTGGCAAGTTCCTGTGGTCAATTTTGGTGGGCTCTATGTTCATTACTTAGATTGCATGTGCTACAAGTCCTTGTCTTTGTTATGCTATCTATACTCATAACAATATTTAGTTTCACCTTGATCTACTGAGACTTCAAAAATGCAATAGCTGTGTCTGATCAATATAGACTTAAAAAATGATTCGTGGAAACATAGTACTAGGAATTGACAGGTGCACATCAGGAAACATTTCTTGATACAATGAGCATGTCTCTGTCTACAATTTGAAAAGTATTATGACAGAGGGATGCTATTTGATGAATGGACTTATCCCCACAAATTGTTCATCTGTTTCTTACCTAGCATAACTGTGTAACTATATTTCTTACCAGTTGGGTATTTGCTCATATCCACCTGACATGTCTAGCTAGACATTTATTTTTTGACTTGCTGAAATTGTGTTTTGTAATGCAAAAATATTGTTCAGGAAGGGTTATGTGATTAACCCATGTGATAGGAGTAGGAAGAAGGAAAACATATATAATCATAGGGCCTATGTGGTACTGCTGTTATGATTTCTTTAAGTAAAATAACCAATGATGTCACTGCTCAGAAGAGCTGAATAGTGCTTCTATAAATGAAAATGGTTCAAGCTGTAAGAGGCCACTTGTTTGAAAGTTAACAGGTGGTCAGTGTCTTTACTATCACTGATTCCAGAACCCTGCTAGTGCTGTTCTGGCAGACAAGACTCTGAGATTACATAGATGATATCTGTAGGAGATAACCAAATAGTTTTGTTCTGTTAATGGCATTCTGCTTATTTAGAGTCAATGTTTCCTCAGGAATCATTAAAGAACCTTCCTGATGCAGTAGCTGGGAACCAACACAGAGTCCCTCACCCAGACAATGCACAGAAAATGAGAAACTTTGGGCACTTACTCCTAATTGGGAGGTAGCTATCAAACCCTTTCCCTCAAGGATTAAGTGTCCATGTAGAAGAGCATCCAGAAAGGTTGCAAGAATCACAGGTGGTGAATGATTCCAAGGGAACTATTTCTTCTACATACAACTGGACTGATATACATATGAAATTATAGGTACTGTGGTAGCATGCACAAGAACTGAATGTTTTCACGACAAATGGCCTCCCACCGCAGAAACATGGAAGAGAATACAATCACCCACCCACATCTAATTGAAACCATTTGTAAAATAAAAATTATCTTTTTCCAGTGGAATCTCATGAGATTATTAATGATACTTCAGGATAGGTCCTTTGCTCAGGAGCAAATAGCCAACACCAAAATTAATGGGAGAGAGGCATTTTCTTCCATTTTGCTTTATTTTGACATTTTTGCTTTGTTTTATGGATCTTTTGCTTAAATACTTTGATTTCTGTTTTCTAGTTTTGAGAAGCAGTTTGTGTTTGATTTTTGGTTTTTGTTTTGTTTTTCTTCTGTTTTTGTTTTCAATTCTTTTATTTGTTTTGAGAAATAGAGCTGAGAGATAGAGAGTTAGAACATAAAATTTGGTGGTTAAAGAGGCGGTATTCATCTGGAAGAATTTAGGGCATGGGAACATTTCCAAGATATATTGTGTAATTTTGAAAATAAAATTATAGAAATTGAAATAATTTCTTTAGGTAACATACAGAGACACAGGGTATGAAATCCTGTTTCTATACTGTAGAATCATTTTAAAAATTATTTGTTTTATGTCATCTTTATATCCTATAAAGATATTTAAAATTATAAAACAAGGCACATCAAGGACATTTATAGAAAATCTATATAAAATATAGAAAGAGATATTGTGAGGAATACTGGAAAAAGATTTATTAAGTCTTATTACTAAGGTTTATCAGTCCACTGCATTCATTTTTTTATTTTTAGGGATACTATATGTTGGGGGTTGGCTGCATATATCTAGATGCCTAATAAAATATCGACTGAACAAAATTGCAGTTTTTGAGATTTTAATTAACGTTTGTTGCAATTCGTAATATAGTATAACATAGTGTAAAGTGTAATACTGGAGGAAGAGACACTTTGGACTTTTGATTCATTCCTAAGTTGTAAACCTTAGTGCTACTTATTAAAGTATTGATAAAATAGACAGCCAAACTAGAAAATGATTTAAAACTGGAAGTGTGAAGAATTATGTTGTTCTTAGAAAAAACAGTAGTGCTTGTTATGGGAACGCAGGAAGTACTTGAAAACAGGAAAAGTGAAATCTGTGTCTTGCTAATGTAACATTTTGCCATTGAAAGAAGAATGTGTTGTTGAGCTGTTTTACTCAAACCTGCCTTCATGTGATTCATATTTTAAAAGATTGCTATAATATTTAGTTATCACCCAATGAAAGTTTGGGGTGAGTGCTGGGCAAGTAAGTATAAAAGACACTAAACTTGTGTAAGTGACAGACAATGGTAGCTTTCACTGGAGTCTAGAGAAAAAGATAAAAAAAAGTCATGAATATAAAAAAATCAATAATTAATGATTATGTGATGAGAAATTAATAAAGGAAGCCAGTCCCACATTTTAGGTATGATTTTGAGAGAGACATGTATTGTTTAATGAGATCTGTTTTTTTTAAATGTGCATTTATAAAAAAAAAAGAAAAGAAAAAATAAATGTATGTTATATCTTGAATCTCTGTGGTACTCTTCTTTGGTATTTATAAAGAGACACAGAAGCCAAGAATAAGGAAAATGTTGGCATATATAGAAATCAGTTAGATTCAAGACTTGGAAAGTCACACTGTTTAAAGAAAACCAAGCCATGCTAATTAGTAGGCTGTATCAGAGAATGTATTAATGCTTTGCAGCTGAAGTAAAGCCCACCCTATCTCATTCATTTGAATTCTACATTAAAAATACAAACTTGAATTTGTATATTTTCTGTAGAGAGAATCATCAAAATGTTGCAAGTAACAGAAAAATGGAAAGATTTAATAACTAAATCTAGAATACATTTACCTATAAGATGTTTGTATCTTAAATAGGAAACAATATAAATAGTTGAATTTCCTAACATTAATCGATCAACATTCGAGGCACTTATTATATCCATGTATAATAGCAAACAAAAATGAGACTAAAAGTTATATGAAGTTAATCTCTCCAACCCCTACAATTTAGAACCATTGCAATGTATAAATTCATGTGCATATTACATGGTTGCAAATAAAATTGATATCAACAAATGGACACACACACACACACACACACACACACACACCACGCACGCACGCACGCACACACCTCTCCAAAGCAATGTGCTTTTTTTCCTTCTTCCCTCCATCCGGTTTCCCTTTCTCTAACCTTTCTTTCCATTTTTCTGTTACTTGCAACATTTTGATGATTCTCTCTACAGAAAATATACTAAATTCAAGTTTGTATTTTTAATGTAGAATTCAAATGAATGAGATAGGGTGGGCTTACTTCAGCTGCAAAGCATTAATACATTCTCTGATACAGCCTACTGCCATAGAATTGCTTAAAAAACAAGGTGCTCAGGTTATTTTTTAAAGTCATTTTTATTCTTTGTGCTCTTGCTCTTTTGACAAAAAGCAGGAAGGAAAGCAATTTTGAACCTTTTAAATGATACACCTATTGCAATATAATAGGTAGCATCATACTGTTAAGAGTAATATCAAATCCCATATCAGGTCAGCTATTACCTTTTTATTTAGTTCAAAATGACCTTTGAGAATGGGCTCCCACACTGTGCAGAGTCACAGACAGTAACCTAGCTTTTAAAATGCTGTTTATATAGAGTATTTCATTTCGTTTCATGAAGTGTCAACTGGTTCTTACTGAATTGACAAATAAATACAATTGCTACTAAAATCATTACCATGATTCATCTTTACATTTTATTTTTCGTTTGGATAAAAAAAGTGCTTTTGAGTACTGAGTAATATACTTCTCATATTTTTATTGTTTATTTAATAAATAGTGTATTTATGAATATTTGCTATCATGATTTTTTAAAAAGTAGCATAATGATATTGAGTTTTCCATATGTATGAGGACATTATATTGTTCAGTCAGTATACTGTCTCAAGTAAGAAAAATAATGCAATGTCAGAGGGAAAGTTGTTATGTATAACTATGGTTTAAAGTAGTAATTTTTCTTTAGTCCAATATATTTTCTTATCTTAGTTTCACTTTTGAGTTTCATCTATCTTCTCACTGTAACAGATGTTACTATGGTAACAAGAATTTTAAGTGCTGAATAAGTAAATACAGAATGGAAGCTGAAAGCCTTAAACAAAGACATTAGAGCTCTTACTGTCACTGTGAAATTGCAAGGATTTTTTTCTTTTATGTTGTTTTTGAAGGTAATGTACCCTGTGTAGGCCAAAGAAGTTTCCCCTTAATTTTACTTTTTTTTTTAAAAGGAGTTATTGGAGACTAATCATCGTACTTTTTATGAACTCTAACCTTATGCTATACTTCTCTATACACACTACCATTAATTTAAATACACTGTCAGAGGATATTAGAAACCATCACACATGTCTAGGTCTGTCTTTAAATGATTATACATTATCCTAAGAGCATGAAGAAAAGGGAGAGGATTTCCTTTAATATGCTCGCTGTATTTTATTAAATAATGTGTAGCTGTTGATTTAAGGGAAGGTCTCCTCATTGTCCACCACATTTCCAAGTGTGCAGCCTGGGCTAGAGGAAGAACGTTCCTCCCTCCATTCTGCCCTCAATTTACGACAACTGCATCTCACCAGATTTTTAAAAAAATAAAAAGAAAAGAAAAAACAATGTCTCTAACACTTGGTATCAATAACAGCTATTTGTTGCTGAGCCAATTGCAAGGTAAATTGTACTCTTCCTTAGGAAAATTTCTGAAGCCCAGCTCTAGGTGCTACTCTGAGTGGTATGTTTCTTATCCTAGAGTCACATCAGAAACACCAAGCAGAGAGGAAGAAGATATTCAGTGACAAACACATTTAATATCTGCAGGAGGACTTAATAATGAGAAGGGTGCAAACCGCTCAAGATCAGGTCAGGCTCAGACTCTACTATGTCAAATAAAGGAACATAGACTGAAGGAAGGAAAGCATAGTGAGTATCCTCTACTACAGTCCCTTAAGTTAACAGCTCTGAAATTTCTCCAAGTGTAAGGTTTGGCGTCAAGATCAAAGAACACCTCATTTTCCTTCAAGAGAAATTCAAACAAGAGATTTTTGTGCTAAGCAGATAAGGGGAGTAATCCAGTGAAAAAGTGCTAAGCTTCTGTCAGAAACTTTACCAAAGAAAAGTGAAAAACAGAGAGCAGAGAAGACCTAAATGGTTCTCAGGATAAAATAAAAGGCAAAACAAAACAACAACAAAAACCAAACCAAAACAAAACAAAAAACCACCACCACTACCAACAACAACAAAAAACAAACAAACAAGCAAACAAAAATCCTTTCAAATCTCAAAAAAAAAAAAAAAAAAAAAAAAAGAAAAGAAAAGAAAAAGAACAAAGAAAGTAAGTAAATAAAAATCCAAGGTTTGTCCTAAAATATCTCTACAAACATCCAATTAGAGTCAGGATATGGGGAATGATTATACTCTACAGTCTTTCAAAATCAAATATGGATGCTTCTAGAAATTGTTACTGTCTAAGAACTAAATGGTCTGCCAACGGAGCAACACAGCTCAATAACAATCAGGTTAAAGCAAGAAAATGTAGATCAGCTGAAAGACAAGGTGACTATGTGCAAGTTCAACTCTGTCTCCCAGAATCAGTGTTAGAGGGTTCACATTTATGTATGGAGAAGGCTTTATGAAAAATAGGCCATCCAAGTCTCTAAATATATAAACAAGAAAATAATATCAAATTAGCAAACTTTAAATGTGGCCCAAAGAAATATTTAGGAAGATAATTGAGATTATAGGGTATTCATAGCGTTCATTGCTTTTCACATTCACAGCAAGGAACATAATCATAGGTAATGAAGATACTAAAATTTCAGTATAAATGTATACTTGCTTCTATTTATTCTTTTTTTTATTATTATTATTATTGGAAATTTTTTATTGGAATTTTTTTTTTACATTTCAGATGTTCTTTACTAAATATTATATTTAAATTAAAAAAATGTTTATGCCTCCATAATTTTTTCTATTACCTTTCACATATATTATCTATTTTTCCTTCTCATTGCTTTGAGGCTTTCTGTTACACAGGGTGCTATTTATTTTCTATAATACAATTTCATTACTACCCAGAAGGAAAAATAGATAATATATGTGAAAGGTAATAGAAAAAATTATGAAGGCATACACATTTTTTTCATTTAAATATAATATTTAGTAAAGCATATGCAATTATTTAAGTTAATAATTATAACAGAAGCTTGTGAGATAACTTACCCAGTAACTGTGCCTGTTACCAGGCCTGATAATAGGAATTTAATCCATTATATGATGGTATCAGACCATTGGACCCTCAAGTTTATTTCTGATATCATAGTAAATTAAAATATAGTAAATTAATATAAAATGATTATAATAATGTTACTAGGGCAGATAAATACAACTATATCAATAATATAAAATTCTGAATGAAATTGTCCCAGCAAGATGGCTATGTGAATAATGCTACTTGCTTCCAGATCTGACAACCTTCCATTCATGCTGTTTATTGTATAGCCATTTCCTCTGATTCTGAAACATCTCATGTTGGGGGAAAGCTAGTTAAGATATAAGATGTTAAGGGGGATTAAAAACATGACTTTCTAGTTAAAAACTCTTTAAGACACAGACACTGACAGTGAGGTAAAACAAGATCTTCTAAGAAGGGGTAACATAATCCCATTTACAAAGAGGCTCCTTAAGTTCAGAAAATCATCAATAGAAAGGATTCAAGAAGTCCCTGAAACAGACCAGGCCCAAGGAGTCTCTTAGACTTTAAACGTATATATGCAGTAAAGATTTTTCAGAGTCTTTCTTGGACAGGAGGAGCTGTCTCGAAGAATCTGAGATCAACTAACGTACCTTAAAAACAGAGGTGCCAAACGTCCTGGAAAAAAGCAGAGACCGACTGAAATGCTTTAGAAAGATTCAAACCAATCAATCCACCTAGAAAGGATATACCCAATCCTGTTGAGTTATCTAAAACTACAATTTGCTCCAGAGTTTCAGCCAATTGTTACCAATGTTTCCATGGGTCTTAGTGATACAACTGCCTTTGAGTCATTTCTGTTCTTGTAATTATCATCTTACAGCAATTCATGATATTAACCCAATAAAACACAATGGCTAGGAATTTTTCATATTATAACTTTCATTCGTCATTGGTTTACTTTCTGGATTGAATATTCTGCAGGAGTAGAGACAAGCAACAAAAAAACATGCACAAACACACACACACACACCAACAATAAATGTGTTAAATTAGTTTTCTCTGTGTTATTTATAAAAATGAATGACTTTATTTTGTCTTATATATCTTGAGACTCAGAGTCCATAATTGCAGAAAAGTCATAGCATGATAACAGGATTACAACGATACCAATAATATTCTAAGTTATAGAAATGAAACAGGGATGGAGGGTGATCATAGAGGGAGGGAGTGAGGGAGGGAAGGAGAAAGAGAGGGAGGAGGCTTCTCGCATGGCATTGGTAGAGTCAGAGTGACATGAACCATGCTTCTGAGACTAGGCTGCCAGGAGTAGACATCCTTGAGTGTCACTGGCTGTTGTGGGCATAAGGCTTGTTGATATAATAATGTACATATTTTACGTTCATCCTTCAAGGAGTGTTCTGCCTGTTAGCCTTAATGACTCCATGATAATCAGACAGCATGAGTCCAGGAGGTGGAGGTATAACTAATGTTTTAACAACATGGTAATTGCTGGGACCTTACAGAGGGTCCTTAATGCTGAGGAAAAAAAAACTTTCAAAAAATTGATTCAAAAATATATAAATTCTCAAAAAATAACAAAACAATATCAATTATATGAGATCTTTTACAATTCTAAAGAACAAAAGCAGCTGCATTAATGAGCCAGCTTGTCAGAAAGATACAAAGGCAAGTAGATTTGTAAGTACAAGCTTACCCTGATCAATGCAAATTGATCCATTCTTATCTCCCAGTACAAAGCTCAAGTCCAAGTAGATCAAGGACCTCCACATAAAACCAGATACACTAAACTAATTGAAGAGAAATTGGGGAAGAGTCTCAAATACATGAGCACAGGAGAAAAGTTCCTGAACAGAACACCAATGGTTTATGCTCTAAGATTAAGAATTGACAAATGGGACCTCATAAAATTGCAAAGCTTCTATAAGGAAAAGGACACTGTCAATAGGACAAAATGGCAACCAACAGATTGGGAAAATATCATTACCAATCTTATATTCAATAGAGGGCTAATATCCAAAATATACAAAGAACCCAAAAATTAGACTCCAAACAATCAAATAACCCTATTAAAATGGGATACAGTGCTAAACAAAGAATTCTCAACTGAGGAAACTCAAATGGCCAAGAAGCACCTAAAGAAATGTTCAGTATCATTAGTCATCAGGGAAATGCAAATCAAAACAACCCTGAGATTCGACCTCACACCAGTCAGAATGGCTAAGATCAAAAACTCAGGTGATAGCAGATGCTGGCAAGGATATGGAGAAAGAGGACACTTCTCCATTGTTGGTGGGATTGTAAGCTGGTACCACTTACACTCTGGAAATCAGTTTGGCGGTTTCTCAGAAAATTTGACATATATTACCTGAGGACACAGCTATACTATACCTGGGCATATACCCAGATGATGCTCCAACATATAACAAGGACACATGCTCCACTATGTTCATAGCAGCCTTATTTATAAAGCCAGAAGCTAAAAACAGTCCAGATACCCTTCATAGAGGAATGGATACAGAAAATGTGCTACATTTACACAATGGATACTACTCAGCTATTAAAAACAATTAATTCAGGCAAATGTATGGAACTAGAAAATATCATCCTGAATGAGGTAACCCAACACAAAAGAATACACATGGTATGTACTCACTGATAAGTGGATATTAGCCCAAAGGCTCTCAATACCTAAGTTAAACTCACAGACACATGAAGGTCAAGAAGAAGTAGACCAAAGTGTGGGGCTTGGTCCTTGTTACAAAGAGTAACAAAATACTCATGGGAGCAAATATGGAGACAAAGTGTGGAACAGAAACTGAAGGAGGGGCCATCAAAGAGAATGCTCTACCTGGGACCTATCCCATGTGCAGTCACCATATGCAGACACTGTTGTGGATGTCAAAAAGTGCACGCTAACAGGAGCCTGATAGAGCTGTCTCCTGAGAGTCTCTGCCAGAGCCTAACATATACAGAGACAGATGCTTGCAGCTAACCATTGACCTGATCACAGGCACGGGGGTGGAGTGGGAGTAGGAGTAGGGGGTTATTGGGTGGGAATTGGGGGGGTGCATTGGGTGGGGCATTGGAGGAGTTAGAGAGAAGACTGAAGGAGCTGAAACGTCTTGCGGTCCCATGGGGAGAACGTCAATACCAACCAACCAGAGCTCCCAGGGTCTAAATCACAATCTGTGAACACACATAGAGCAAACTGTAGTAAGAGGTATTAGAAAAGGCAATGCAGCCCTGCTAGCTCCTGGCCTCTACCAGTCGGCTAGCCATGTGTACGGCCTGGAACCCATTAGATGTTGGTTGGCTGTTGCCTCCATGAACATGGACTCTATTGCTCTAAGTATGGCCCTTGGGCCAACTCTGCCCCTTATAGTGCTTGGCTCAACCCTAGACAATAACAGCCATCCTCCCTAGCAGTACCTGATAGAAAAAAGACACTTAATGCTTAAAGATTATCCAATAGATTTATTTATTAGTAAATACTCAATACACAAGATACCCACACAATTAGAATAGATAACCCAATTGCCTAACCTTGAATGAGTTAGACTGCTAGAATCAAGCAACATCTGAGGCCATCTTCTTTCTTCTCTCCTCTTTTTCTCCTCTTTTCCTTCCTCGTTCATTCCTCTTCCAATCTCCTAGTTCTCTGATCACAATCTCTGCCTACCTCTTCTCTATACAATGACAGAGCTCTTGCCACAGGAACCAATGGTTCAGCTGTATATGTAGTTGAGGATGGCCTTGTCAGGTATCAGTGGGATATGTGTGTTTGTGTGTGTGTGTGTGTGTGTGTTGCATTTCTCTGTCAGTATGAGAGTATTTGTATGCTAGCATCATGAGTGTAGAATTAACATGTCAGGATTGTGTTTACTCTACCATTTTGGACTCAGGAAATAAACTTAGGTTCTTGGGATTTGTGACAAGACGACCATATTCAGTAATTTTATAGGCTCTGAATTAATAATCTTTTGGAAATAAATATCTGCTTTCATTAATGTGGAAATAAAGAGACTTGTAATACAAAATTCTGGTTAAAATATAAGCTCTGTAGTATAACAAAATATTTAGTTCCATGTGCTTTTGAGTTTATTGATGAAATAATTTGTTTTGAGTATAAAATATTACTTACACCTAAATTAGTTAAAAATAATATGCATAGTGCAGACTTAACTTAGTGCCAAAACATTTCCAAGGAAAAATAGGAATGAGTTAAGCTATTAATATATATGAATTTGAGAGAGTAGTAATGTAAAATAAATCAAATAAACACTGCCACAACATTTGAGAATATGCTGATTGTACATAAACTTTAGCAATCACAAAATAAGGAATTATGCTAAATTAAAATAAAATCAATATAAGAAGACTATTTCAGATAATTTTAATAGATACTGACTCATTATGTAAACTTTTGAAAAGTAATTCTAAAGATTTATTCAAGGAAATGTAAAGTTACATTTATATTCAATCAGTTCAATGCAGTGATTTTGAAAATGATTGATAAATAGCCTCTAAATGGGAAAAACTATATTAATTTAAGATGATTTTTCTAACTATAAGAAATTACCTCTGCCTCCTTAAATATATACTATAGTAAATATCAACTTTTCTTGTTACATACAATGGAGTAGGATTGATTCATTTACCTTTTTTGAAAAATAATGATTTTAATATCTGAATATAAAGATATATATAACCAGAGTGACCTACAATTCAGAGAGAACTACCCACCACTGTGCCTAATGTACTGATATTAAAAGTGTATATTACCAAAATGGCAACAAAATTTCTTAAGTGTTGCCCTCTGGAGTCAAAGACAAAAAAACACATAACTGTACTAGTATACAATAATTAAACATATAAAATAAATTGAACTGGACTTATTTTTCTAGCTAGAATGTTATGAATTAAATTTATATTCAATAATGAACATTCAAATAAAATTATGGATTGTTGAAAATTATTGAATGGGGCGTGTGAATTTGGATGAATTATAA
Source organism: Mastomys natalensis (assembly GCA_021653895.1). Classification (NCBI taxonomy): domain Eukaryota; kingdom Metazoa; phylum Chordata; class Mammalia; order Rodentia; family Muridae; genus Mastomys; species Mastomys natalensis. The sequence goes on from JAJTUV010000824.1 coordinate 86,439, forward strand.
TACACTTTGTGAAGTTAGACATGTCTTGTAAATGCCTATTATTCCAGTGTTGTGAGTAAAGAAATAAGATTTTCAGAACTGATAGTTACTAGAGTCGTCTAAAAAGAGAGTTCTAGGTTCAGTAAAGAAGACACTGCTACAAAAAAATAAGGCAGATTTGAATGGAATACAGACAGCCCTCAGTCTTGAGTCCCAAATAATGATGGCAATATTAGTCTGTAGAAGGAAGCAGATATGTTGGAAAATGTTGACATATTAGGGGCAAAGTGACAAATCAGAGAACAGGTTGACAGAATGTGTCATAGGTAGGATCCTCTCGATTATCATAAAAACACACACATAAAAGAGAAGTACTAAAGAGAAGTGCAGAGTAAGTCAGGACTTCAACCAGTTCAATCAGTGCAGTTGCTGCAGTGCAGTTGAATTTGGTTGAATACACATGAGAGGCAGTTTCTACCATGGTAGTTTTACTGAGACAGGTTGTAAAGAATTCATGCTATAATCAGGTGAAGAAAGTACAAACCAGAGAGTAAGACAAAGCTGGAAGATGATAACAAATGGCCATAATTACTTTAAGGTCAAGCAGAGCAAATCAGTGAATTAGTCAGTTTGGTGAGGGGTTTGAGTTAGAACAGATGAGGTGGTCCAGCCAGCCAGAGTTCAGAAAGAACTAAAAGGTATAGCTTATTCAGGAGGAAGTCTCCAAGACAACAATTACGTTTTGCAAGTAAAAGTTACTTTTACAGAGATATTTAGACATTGCAACATCCACACATTTAATCTCTAACAATTAAGGTGAGGTTAGATTGTAAAAGAAAACAGCCATGTTTGAAAGTGACACAGTGCAGGACAGAAACTGAAGGAGGACTGTCTACAGACCATTCCACCTGGATATCCATCCTATGTGCAGTCACCAAGGTAGAGGTTGATGTGGATGTCAGGATATACATGCTGACAGGAGCCTGTATAGCTGTCTCCTTAGAGGTCTGCAAGAGTCTGACATACTCAGAGGCAGATGCTCACAGCTAACCATCAAACTGAGCATGGGGTTCCCAATGGAGAAGATAGAGTGAAGGCAGAAGGAGTGAGAGGATTCGCGACCCATGAGAAAGCACAATCCCAACCAACCAGAGCCCCCAGGTCTAAACCACCAGCCTGGAAGCGCTTAGGGAGGGACACATGGCTCCAGCTATTATGCAAGGGGCTATATATAAGTGGGGAAGAGATCCTTGGTCCATGAAGGGTGGATTCATGGGGGGGGGGGATACTCGAGGGTGGGGCGGTGAGGTACAGGGGGGGTGGGTGGGGTACACCAAAGTGGAGTCAGGAGGAGGGGGAAGGGATAGTGAGTTCCTGGGGGAGGGGGGAATGGGGTAAGGAGAGAACATCTGAAATGTAAAAAATTTTCATAAAATTTCAATAAAAAAAAAAAAGATTTGGCAGATTGAGTCATAGATAGATATGTTCAGTTCTCAGGAGAACAGCACAGGAAAGTAAGCCTACTTATGACCAGCAGGAGAGAGAAACTATATGTTTGGTATCTGGTATGTGGCTGGCCTGTGCATGTGGTTTTAGGCTTACTGGGACAGTTTTACAGAGAGAACAAGCTAGAAACAGGTGAAAACAAAATAAACCAAGGAAATGAAAATGAACCAGAAAATTAGAACACATTAACAGTCTTGGGGGATAGTCATGTTTTGGAAAGCCAATTTAATATCTAATAGTAAGGGAGTGCATTCTATAGGTTAGTATTCATTATTAAAAATGTTTAGGATCCTGTATTTTAACAGTATTGAAGACTAGTTGTTCACTTTTCAGTTTTCACTGTTTTATGGCATTTATTCCTTGGTAACTGGAAAGGCCAGTGGGTGTGGTCTGCTTTAACAATTTCATTAAGAAGTGTTGCTACAGGTTCAGCAGGCTGCTCTCTTGCCCCTTAATTTTATTAGGTACCATTAGTTCACAATTAGGCACTTTCTGTTCTCTTTTTTTCCATCTCTCAAGACTTTGTATTATTGTAGCTGATTTTTCTTGTTGTATAATTTTTTTGGTATACAACAATTTTTGTTGTTGTAGAGTTATTTTTAAAAACCATTTTGAGATATTTTTCATGATGTACAGTTATTATTTCATTCTTTTTGAATTGTAGTATATAAAGATTGCAATTGAAAGGAGGAAGAATTTACTCCAGTGGTCACAATTGCAATGAGTTTCCAATGGCTTTTTCAAGTAATGCTTCTGTACTCTCAACTCCTACCCTTGGTCTTAATGGATCCAAAATGGAGCCTCCTATTTTTAAATTCAAGTATAAAATGTGTCTATATAATTGAAATTATCTTTTGTGGTGGCTTACTGTGATTTGCTGTCTCAGAAGCTCCTGCAACATTCCTTGTTCTAGGTTTGAGGCTCCTGTTCCTCCTGCATCTTCTAAGTATTTCTGGGTTTCTAGCCTGTCTTATGTAGGTTTTCTATTTTAGTGAAGAGACACCATGACCAAGAAACTCTTATATAGGACAATATTTAATCAGATCTGGCTTATAGATTCTGTGATTCAGCGATCATCATAGCAGGTAGCACAGCACCATCCAAGCTGGCATGGACTGGAGGGACTGATAGTTATATATCTTCATCAAAAGGAAGCCAGGAACAAACTGTTTCCAGGCAGCTAGAAAGAGGATCTCTCAGGCCAACCCCCATGTGACATACTTCCTCCAACAAGAACACATCTACTTCAACAAAGCCACATTTTCTACTAGTGTTTCTCCCTGGGCCAAGCATATTCAAATCACCACATAGCCAAACTGGAAGAATTGAAGCTTCCTCAGAATGATCCTAGTCATATTTCTCCTCAGTGCATTTCTATGAGATGTTTCCAGTCTGTGAAATTTCTATCTGATCTCCATTGCCTTCTGCAATGTTGGTTGGCTTGCTTTTCTCCAATCACCTTGTTTTTCTCTGTTTCAACCAGGTTGGATGCCAGATATAAAATCATCTTTTATTCACCAGATGTAATTGTCATCTCAAGATAGCATTTAATTGTTGCAGGAATAAATTTACCCTTTGTATCTTTCTGAACTCTGGCTGTCTGAGTCAACTAAGATGTTCTGACTCAATCTGATCTCAAAGCTGCCTGTTTCAAACTAGTTTCACTTGGACTTCTCAATGAATTGCTCTGCTTGGCCTCAAATAACTATGATAATTTATTCTAATATTCTGGCTGGCTCCTTTTCATTCTCTCAATCATTCTGTCTCTATCTGAAACCTGATTCGGTAAAACTACTCCAGTAAGTATTATTTCTTTCTTCTTCCTCCCCTCTCCTCCTCCTCCTCCTCCTCTTCCTCCTCCTCCTCTCTTTCTCCTTCTCCTTCTCCTTCCCTTCTCTTCTCCTTCTCCTTCTTCTCTCTCTTCTTCTTCCTCTCTCTCTTTCTCTTCTCTGACTCTATCTTTCTGTGTGTTTATGTGTTGCTCTTTTAAGTTGTCTCTCTTTCTTGTATGTTCTCATACGAGTTCAGCATATCCTATCACCGACTCATTTTGTCAATTCTTCCTATGATACATCACTTTTCTTCCCCTCAATTAGATGTCACTTTCAAATGTGACTGCTTCCTTTAAAAACTAACCTTCTACAAACTAACCTTACTCATTTGGGATTAAAGTGTGTAGTAAGAGCATGTCTGTATTCCAGTAATCCAAGGCATATCTGAATTCCAACTAGACTCTATAGACCTAGAAGATCTTAGGATTCAATCCCTTGTCAGAGTAGTAATATTGTTGAGTCACATTTTCTCTATCATCAATTGTAGCAGTCTATCTCAGTATTTTCTCCATCATTCTCTTCTAGAAGTAAATATAAGTGTATTTGGCTTATACAATTCAGAAAGTTTTCATCACTAATCTGACTTTTCTTGTAGGAAATAATTTGATCTTGTATATGTATAGAATTTTTATTTTAAAGTTGTTTAAATCACAACAAACAATAAACTTATGTCCAAACACAAGATTGTAAGAGAAAAATTTTAACAGCCAAATTCAGCAGATAGATGGAAATTAAAACAAATAAACAGCTAGTCAAACAAAATGCAAACAAAAAGCCGAAGAAACACATCAAAGCAGAGATATACAGATATAGATTAGAAGAATAACTACTGCCAGGAAGAAAATCTGTTCATTGTACCTACAAAAGAAATTATATATATATACATATATATATATTATATATATATATATATATATATATCATACATATATATATTATATCATATATATAAATATACATATATTCATATACATACATTTGTATGCATTCTTTACATATATGTATGTAATTCATATATAATACTATATAAATGTTTAAAATAGTTTGAATACAGATTTTGGGATCATATCTAATACATTTTTATTTTAGCCATGAAAACCAAATCCATTCCATAGCTTCATAATTACTCCTAGGAAACTGGGTATCAGTCAACCTAACATCCTGAATACCAGGCCCTTTTCATAATATCAAAATACCTTGCTATTGGAATTAAAATATGTCTAAAATGTCATAGTACTAGAATAAACATCAAATATTCTACTAGAGTATTATTCTATAAGAATATCAAAGTAGAAACTGGAGTAATGTGACTAATTCCTTTTAAGTGTACTCACGGCTCTTCTACAGGACTGAAGATCAGTTTCCAGAATACAATTATATCAGTAATCGCCAGCTATAGGGTTCCAAGGCTTTTTTTCTGGCCCTTGAAGTAATGTGCGCACACAACACACACACACACACACCATACACACACATAAGTATATATAGACACACATGTACACACATTTTTATCAAAAAGAATTTTTTATTGGATATTTTATTTACATTTCAGATGTTATCCGTTTACCGCATTTCCCTCCCCCCTCCCCTGCCCAGGAACCCCCTATCCCATCGCCTTCTTTCTGCTTCTCTGAGGATGTGCCCCTACCTAACCCCCCCACTCCTGCCTCCCCACCCTCAAATTCCCACACACACGGCTTCCAGCCTTCATGGGACCAAGGATCTCCTCTCTCACCTATGCCCACAAGGCCATCCTCCCTTACATATACAGCTGGGGGCATAGATCCCTCTCTAAGGCTCCCAAGCTGGTGGTTTAGACTCAGAGCTCTGGTTGGTTGGTATTGTTGCTCTGCTCATGGGGCCACAAACCCTTTCAGCTCCTTCAGTCTTCACTCTAACTCCTCGATTGGGAACACCTTCATTAGTTCAATGGTTAGCTGTGAGCATCCACCTCTGAATATGTCAAATTTCTGGCAGACCTCTAAGGATACAGCTATATCAGGCTCCTATCAGCATACACTTCCTGACATCCACATTAGCGTCTACCTTTGATAAGTGTATATGGGATGAATATCCAGATGGAATGGTCTCCAGACGGCCCCTCCTTCAGTTTATGTCCCATACTTTGTCTCCATATTTGCTCTCTTGTGTATTTTGTTACTCCTTCTAAGAAGGAACGAAGCACCCCACTTGGTCTTCCTTCTTTAGGAGCTTCATGTGGTCTGGGAGTTGAATCTTAGGTATTTCAAGCTTCTGGGCTACTATCCAATAATCATTGAATGAATACCATGTGTGTTCTTTTGTGATTGGGTTACCTCATTCAAGATGATATTTTCTAGTTCCATCTATCTACCTAAGAATTTCTCGAATTCATTGTTTTTAATAGCTGAGTAATAATCCATTGTGTAAATATACCACATTTTTTTTTATCCATTCCCTGTTGAAGGACATCTAGTTCTTTCCGGCTGCTGGGTATTATAAATAAGGCTGTTATGAACATAGCGGAGCATATGTCCTTGTTATATGTTAGAGCATCTTCTGAGTACATGCCCAGGAATATTGACAAATGGGACTTCATAAAATTACAAAGTTTCTGTAAGGCAAAGGACACTGTCAATAGGACAAAATGGCAACCAACAGATTGGGAAAAGATCTTTACCAATCCTACATGTGATGGAGGGCTAATATCCAATATATACAAAGAACTCAAGAAATTAGACTCCAAACAAACAAATAACCCTATAAAAAATGGGTATAGGCTTAACAAAGAATTCTCAACTGAGGAAACTCAAATGACTGTGAAGCACATAAAGAAATGTTCAGTATCCTTAGTCATCAGGGAAATGCAAATCAAAGCAACCCTGAGATTGCACCTCACACCAGTCAGAATGGCTAAAATCAAAAACTCAGGTGATAGTAGATACTAGTGAGGATGTGGAGAAAGAGGAACACTCCTCCATTGTTGGTCGGATTGCAAGTTGGTGCAACCACTTTGGAAATCAATCTGGCAGTTCCTCAGAAAATTGAACAAAAAGAATTTTTAACAAAAAGAATAAGGTTCAATGTGGGAATATTTTCTTTCAGTGATTATGTTGAGACTTCAGTGTAGTTAAACCTTCTCTGAATCATGGATTAGTGACATAATGATTGCACATTCATATGAATAACTGTAAAATTATGAAAATACTAGGAGTTCAATACATAATATTTGATTAACAATTTTGTACTTTAAAAATTAATCTTAGTAAATGAATACTATATGATTATTTTGGGATATTAATTTGGCAGTATCTAGTATACTATAAAATCGTAATTTGACATAATGACAATTTCTTTAACTTCAAATTTCAGATTTGTTAAGACAAAAACCAAATTGTAGAAAATTGGTTTTTGAAGATAATAAGGTAATCCATATATATATATATATATATATATATATATATATATATATATATATATTATATTGGAGAGAGAGATATACATATATAATCAAAAGGATTCATTTTTGCATTTTAAGGGAGCCAACTTTCTCCTTTTCATATGTATTATATAAAATGGTTTGCATCTAATTCTTAAGGAAAATTATAATCTAAAATCATGTCTGGCCTCATTTTTCTTGATTCCTGACAATTCATAGTTAACGAATATATATGACATAAAATTTAATAAATTTCTTTGTCATTGTTCCAAGAGTCTGAAACTTTGTTCTTGTAATTATTTCAATGACTTAAAGAATAGCAATTAGGGAAAAATTGAAACATTCATTTATATTCCAAATACACAGAGCCAAAGTAATTCCTCTTTTTGGCTTGCATTTACTTGTATAATGACATGAAATCTAAAAATCTAATATGTGTAAAAATGAAATACAGAGCTTATAATATGCTTGTACATGTATATACCACCTGCATATATTTATATTTAAAATAAAGCATCCCTAAATATTTATATGTCTTCTGTAACACATGAAAATTAAAACACTTGATGCTCAGCTAACTGCAATGGAATCTTTTTTTTTTTTAATTCATCTTCAATATCAACTGAGTTTGTTGTAGATCATGATTAACAGTTACATGTATCATTAGGAAAATATATTAAAACTTGTAATCAATTCTTTTCTTATTTCGATCAGTGTATGGGTCAGCACATTCACTGTATATTATTATTACAATATATATTTTACATGTAATTACTACCAAGTTTATTAGTTGCCTATAATGTGTTCACAAATTAAGGTGCTGGAAAAATGATAAGTAGTTTTCTTCATTGAAATGACACTAAGTATATCAAAACCCTTCCATTTAACCCCCATATCCAGTAGTATTTGGTCATGATAAAGAGAACTGCACACTGTGGATACCTTTGTTTTGTTTTCTTTCTTCTAGTTTTTATTGATTGAAGAAAGAGAAAGAACACAAAGTTAGACTGGAAGGTGGTGGGGAAGATGTGGGATTACTAAGGGAGACATATATAATATATAATAACATATATTGTTTAAAATTCTTAATGAATAAATGTTTGTTATTAAAATTTTCAATGTTATTTTTTGACACAAACAGCAATCATACACACAGAAAAAATTAAAAAACAACAAGTGCTTGTAAGACTTTATGTAGCTGGTCCAGAGGGATGTTAAATAGTAGTCCAGCTGCTTTATATAGACAATGATATAGAACTGGTAGTTGAAGTGATACTATGTATCAACATATATGGCGAAGGCATTGTCTAGGAGTTATTATTTTAAAAAAATATAAATAATGTAATATCAACAATAAATATTATTTTGTGACGTGGATATGACAATACTTCAGTAGTCTTTGTATTATAAATCAAATTTACTCTTCTTAAATAAATAAAATGTTTGTTTGTGTGTGTGTGTGTGTGTGTGTGATGTGGGTGTGGGTGTGGGTACTTATTCTTGGACTTATGAATTGGAAAATATTAGTTCAGTGAAGCATTGGAAATAGATTGAGAAATTGTTTAGCACTGAGTGCTTTCTTATAGGTAAATAATCTGAATGGTAGTGATGCTGTCAAATCTCCCTTCTCTAGGTAATTTGTACAACAGCAAGAAAATTACAACATACACTTTATTAAAACATTTTTTTTACCCTCAGATTTCACACCTTCAGAATAGAACTGCTGGTGGTGTGAAGTAATCAGCCTATGGTCTATCAACCAGTATACTGGGGAAGAGCTTTTGCTTTACCTAGGGAGTGTATATTTCCAAATGTAGAGGCAAGAAAATATCCTGTGTTTGGATGTTAGAGATTTAACTGTAGATATCAAGAATAAAACATATTATTCTAATTGGTGCAAAGGAATAGTTTTATATGAAGCATTTTTTAAGTGGATAACACTTAAAACTATTTGAGAAAACAAGTTTCCACAATTATTCTATAAATAAAGAATAAGCAATAACTATTCCCAAATTTCTGAGTAACTACCAAATTGACTCCCAGAGTAGTTGTACGAGTTTGTACACCCATCAGCAATGGAAGTGTGTTCCCCTTGCTCTATACCCTTGCCAGTATTTGCTGTCACCTGAGATTTTTATCTTAGACATTGTGATGGGTGTAAGGTAGACTCTTAGAGCCATTTTGATTTGCATTTCCCTAATGACTAAGGATATTGACAATTTTTTTAAGTGTTTCTCAGCCATTAGAGATTCCTCTGTTGAGAATGCTCTGTTTAGCTTTGTAGCCCATATACAATTTGAGCTATTTGGTTTATTGGTGTAGAGAATATCAACCCTCCCACAAAACCTTTGACTCAAAACTTGTCCTGCCTACAAGAAGTTCACGGATAAATATGGAGAAGCAACAGAGGGAATAGCCTACTAATGACTGACCCAACTTGAGATGCATCTCATGTACAAAAAACAATCCCTGACACTATCAATCACTCTCTGTTATACATAAAGACAGGAGAATAGCAAAACTGTTGTCTGAGAAGCTCCATCCAGAAACTCATGTGAAATAGATGCAGAAACCCACAGCCAAACATACGGAATGCAGTGAGCTTTTGTGGAAGACTTGGGGGAAGGATTGAGGGACCTATAGAAGTCAGAGACTCTACAAAAAGATAACAGATTCAACTAACTTGGACCCTTGGGGGCTCTCAGAGACAGAAACCTGAACCAAAGAGTAATAAGATGTGCCTAGGGCCCCTATACATATGTCGTAGAAATACAACTTGTTCTTCAAGCAGGTCCTCCAATAACTCTAGTGGGGGCTGGTTCTGACTCTGTTACCTGCCTGTGAATCCAGTTCCCCTAACTAGGCTGCCTTGCCTTATCTGGCCTCAGTGGTAGAGTATGTGTTGCAGTGACTTGATGTGCTAGGGTGTGTTGGTACCCTGATGGGATGTTCCTCTTCTCAGAGGAGAATGGGAGATTAGGGGAAGAGACTATATAAGGCGGTTTGTGATCCAGATGTAAAATGAAAAAATAAATTAATTAGAAAAATTCAAAGGCAAAGAAACTAAAGTAAATGAAATCAATGCCGTTTTTACATACATTGGAATGTAGTTATTGAACTAGGACCTGAGGTACATGTTTATATGTCAAGGAAAAGTTTTACATTGCAGACAAATTAGTTTGTATGGTTAGTTCCTAAGTCCATAAGTCAGTTGGTTATATGTCCATCAAAGATTTTCAAACTTTTCAAATATATTTGATATGACTGAATATTTTACTGCTAAAAAATACCATCTTTAGAATGACTTAGTAATTTTCCCAATATATATTAGAAGTATATTGTGCACAAGAATACATATAAAAATGTAAAAGCATCTTTTCTTTCCAGATGGGATTGTAGTCTCAGAGGCTTACTGCTAGATAATCTCACCTTTGTAGTTTTTTCTGATCCCTGGCTAGCTGCTTCAATTCAACTGTTCTGTCTCAAATTCTTTTCCAAGCTGATTGATTCAAACTGGTTTCTGTTAGCATCCAGTGAATTGCTCTTCTTGGCTTCAGTCTAATTCTGGCAATCTGTGCTGATCTGGTTCTTTCACATTCTCTGGCTCATTCTGTCTTTGTTTGTAACCTGTCTCTGTAAATTGGTTCTGTTAAATTGTCTCTTCTCTGTCTCCTCCTCCTCCCTCCCTCCCTCCCTACCTCCCTCCCTCCCTCCCTCCCTCCCTCCCTCCTCTCTCCCCCTCTGTGTGTGTGTGTGTGTGCTGTGTGTGTGTGCATGTGTGTGTGTACACTGCTCTCTTTAGTTGCCTCTCTTTTCTGTTTCAGTCTCCTCAACTTTATCTAGTTACAGTCCCATTTCTTATCATGTCACCTTATTAACAGACATATTCTAGTAGTCAGAGACTTAACACAATCCTTAGTATATGACTTGGAAAATCACAGACTATAGTATAATTCATCAATAGAGAAATGGGCAGGAAAACAGATTAGAAAGTATAGGTTACCTTTGAACATTTTTAATTTAAAAACAAAGGTTTGGATAAGAAGTTTTATATATGCCTGGTTAACAAATAACACACACACAATAGATAGATAAATAGATAGATAGATAAATAGATAGATAGGCACATAGATGATGGATACATAGAAACATAGAGATATATTTCACTAAACTGTATTGAGTTCTTAGTAACCTGTTATTGTCTAAATATGCTAAGAAAACAACTTGCAAATTTAGAGCTATTTTTATGAGGCAACCTTCCTCTCTGCTATTTACTAGAACTCAGTTCATAATTGGGAAAGGTTGAAGATTTATCTGTAGCAGGATACTTATCCTGCTACATTGTATTTGTAGTGGAGCTTTGTGATCAGGGAGTAGAAGAGGAGTGGAGCTGGGAGAAAAGAGAGGAAGGGGAGGGGAGAAAAAAGAAAGGGGAGAGGTGAAAAAGAGGAAAGGTAGGAGAAGGAGGCTACCAGCCATGGAGAACCAGGGATGGGCTGAAAGCTGTCGTGGGTATCAACTTCTATCAAAAGCTTAGATATTGGGTAACAACTCTAATTGTGTGGGCATCTTGTTGATTAAGCATTTCTAAATACATAAAACCTTTAGATAACCATTAAGCTTTTAGAGTCTCATTTCTATGGAGTACTGCGAGGATGACTGATATTGTCTTAGGTTCAGCTGAACTTTGTGGATGCAGCCTGGGGGATTGGCAGAGCCATCCCCTATGCTGGCATCTCTTGGGTGCCAGGGCCTGTGCATCTAGCTAGTCAGAGCCCCTGTCAGAGCCAAGGAACTTGGTGGCTGCTCAGGAACAAGCCTTAAGGGGCACATTTTCTAAATATCACCCCTACCCTCCACATCCTGTCGCATCCTAATGGAACCACTAGACTCAGAGCACTGGGTAAGAAGCCTCCCCCTTAAGCCTACACCCCAGAGCTGCAGCTTAGAGCCCGGGACACTCAGGACCCACCCAAACCTTGCCCTCCGGAATATCACTCCCCTTCCGTGCCTCACTTGGTCCTTTTGGCTGGGCAGACTACTAGTTGGTCTGCTCCAATGAAGATTTCACATTCTTGCAGTTCTTGAGATTCCTGGTAAAGTACACAATATCTGGATAAGCCAGCTGAAAAGGCAGCCATCTTTCACCTGCATACAAATGGAACATATTAGCTGTCTGCAAATATTAACTGGATAAACAATCCTTTCTACCTACTCCCAAAGTAATTTAAAACAGGAATGGCAAAATAAAAAATAATTTAGGATTTATTAATCCAATCTAAATAAAAGTAGACTCTTTACTAAGCCTTTTTTTTTTTACTATAGTCATCTGCTGTCTGTATCTATTCTACACCGTCATCCATTGCCTTTTCCTATTATCTACAGTTTGAACACTCTGCCTGACCAATATGCAAAGGTTTCCTTGTATCTGTGTCATTACATTTGCTAAGATTTTGTTTTATTTTGATTTGTTTTGTTTAGTTTCATCTTGATCTTTCCCAGTAACTTCAAAAAGATCGCTTCTAATCCAGAGTATCTATGTTCACAGGTTTTTCATTACTTGACAATAATTATCAATCATTTATCATAACCTCTAATTTTGTTGGCTCACTACATATTTCACTGATTTTTTCACAGCCTGTGACAACATGAAATTTATACATGTAAATGTTTTTCGTCAATGTTCACTGTATACATTGCTAACTGCTATGTCAACAATATTAGCAATAGCATTGATACATAATTTGAATACATTTAATGATCATCAAATTATATATCTATACAAGTCCTGCCACCAATCCTGTCTTATAAAAGGAGAATACTGAATCAGAGATTTTGTGATGGACATATATTTGAAATTATACATTTTTGTTATATATCCTTAGTTGACTTTTGCTGTGAAATTAAAACATTAATTATAACATAATTAGGATAGTGTATCTATGTGTCCTTTCTTTATTCTATCCAGTCTTGATTACTAGTGTTTTTTCTGTTTTGCCAAGTGATAGACACACAGCCTAAATATACATATAGAATGATGAACCGATTGAGCAATCTAAGTGTTCCAATATCAGATATTTTAACGAATTATGACTGGTAATATTGCCTACTCTTTTATGGGCCAGTACATGTGTTCATTATTATTTCACAATATAATGAATGATCTCAGAAAAGATGCCAAACATTTTGTCAAAGTTTTCATGAGGAGGCAATTTTGTATTATTTGTTCACTTAGGAATGGAGTATGTTAAGATTATTTTGGTCTTAAGTTCTGGAATATATTGTTTTCACTATACAAGATGGTGAAAAGATACATTTACAGAAAAAATCAAATTAAAAACAGCTTCCTATAGTTAACAGGATATTGAGTCCATATTTATTTATTTATTTAATTTTAATTATTTTATTTATTTACATTCCAGTCATTGACCCCCAATTCTCGTTCTCCCCCACAGTTTCTCATCTCATTCCTCTTATGCCTTACCCGTGAAAGACTGCTTCCCACAACCGGATCTCCCCCTTCCCTCAGGCCTCAAGTCTCTCATGTATTAAGCACATCTTCTCCCACTGAGACCAGACCAGGTAGACCTCTGCTATACATGTGTCATGAGCCTCTAACAGTCCATGTATGTCCCTAGTGGTGGCTCAGTATCTGTGAGCTCTGTGGGATCTGAGTTAGTTGAGGTCTTCCTGTGGGATCACTCTCCCCTTCAGCTTCTTCAATCCTTCTCCTAATTAAACCATAGGGGTCTCTGACTTCAATCCAATAGCTGGGTACAAGTATCTGCTTCTGTCACTGTCAGTTTGGTTGAGCTTTTCTTACTTTTGAAGTGTAGCCTTACCTTGTGGTGATGATAGAATGCATGGGATTATTTCAGTTTTCTTGTATCTGTTGAGGTTTAATTTATGTCTGATTATATGGTTAGTCTTGGAGAAGGTACAATGAGGTGCTGAGAAAAAGGTATATTCTCTTGTTTTAAGGTGAAATGTTTTGTAGATATCTGTTAAATCCATTTGGTTCATAACTTCTGTTAGTTTTACTATGTCTCTGTTTAGCTTCTGTTCTCCACAAGAGAATATGGCATGAGGAGATAACAAGTAAATAAGACAAAGACTATACATTAAGACAAGGTAAAAGTCCCTGAATATATTGGTAACCAGTACATAGATTTAGAAATGTAGAGTGAGAATTTAAATATCACACAGATTACAGGTAGCACGACAAGAAAACATGATAACTCTTTTTCTTAATACTTACTTTTATCTCACTTATTGTTTATTACAGCTAAGGAAACACTACTCTGAAAGTAAGGGAAGTACTTTTACCAAGTTCATGACATAAGTCAATTAGTATTTCTTAAGAGAATGTTTCATGAGGTCTTCACAGTCAAGTCTCCTGAAACAGCCTCAATGTCTTCCTGTTTCTTTTATTTGTGTGTTCCTCCACAAGTATCTAAGTTCAATAATATATAGGTGATATACTAATTTTTGTCCTTGTGAACAAGCCAAAATCTCTGCTATCAGTGGTGTGAGAGAATAACAATAACAACAGCTAAAATAAAAAGACAAAATATTTCATAAAAGTAGAAAAGTTGGCTTTAAAATCAAGTATCTGCTATAAACAGTATGAATTATATATGTTAGGTAACATATTACAGACCTAAAGATCTGATGTTCATATTCATACTTATTAAATATACTGTATGAATTTGTGTTCAATTTAAATATTACTTGTACAATTCTGAGATGCTAAAACATTATTATTTCTATTGAAACAGTTAATAAACAACACAACTGGAATTCTATTTCAAATTATTGAGACAAACAGATTGCAAAATTTCCATTAGAGTATGCTAATACTTTTTTCAATAACATAATTGCAACTTAATAATTTATATATTTCTTAGCAAGGATATACAAATGTAAAGCAATAATTTTTACTCAGTAATCATTAAGAGGGTCAGTTTTTAGTATAGCAGTATTTAAATTGCTAAAATGGTTGATCATCGGCACCTTGTGCAAAATTTAATGCTACTTATTTGTCTTCAATTGTGGTTAGTCAGCATCTTGACCCTTTAGTCACAGGGTAGGTAATTGACTAAGTGAGTTGAAAAAAAAAAAAACATTAGCTTGACCTCTGTGGGAGAGAGGGGCATCAGTTTTCTGGCACCAGAAGTAGCAAAGTTATAATTAAATTACCAGAGACTCCTATAGCTCTGGACACATTCCTCTAAGCTACATTCAACAGGTCTGTTCCAAATTGTATGCTTCAGGCCAGGCACATCTTGTTCCTCTTACAGCCGTAAGTCCCATAACTCAATCCTGCAACGGATGCCACCGCCCTCACAGCTTGATCTGACTCAGTATTCAATAGCTGCTTTCCTGTTGGCGTAAAATATTACTTTTCATTCCAAACTCATTCCCTTTTGATGCCTACTCTCTGCCTTTTAAGTTGGTACCCTTCCAAATGCCAATTTCAATCCTTTTTTTTTTCTGTTCAGATGTAAATTTTTCCAATTTGTCTTTTGATTTCAGTATCATTTTTATGATTTTTCTTTTTCTTTCTACTAATTATCCATGAACTCAATTGTGGCTATTTATATAATATGCAATATTTAAATATCTGATGCTACTGAAGGTTAAGTTTTAGTACCACTTTGGTGGATAAAATAGTAACAACTCATAAATAATATCCATTAGTTGGTTACTGGGAACCTCCGGGGAGACAGCCATGCTGTAGGGTGTGGGTGGGTATCAGGCCAGCTGATCTGTCTCAGGTAGAAAAGTCAACCAGAAGGAAGGAGGAGCTTAACAGTTCTGATGAGTTCCATGTCAGCTGGAAACTGTGTGTCTTTGGTTACTGAGGGCCTCCTGGGAGACATGTTGTCTGTAGCATGTGGAAGGGTATTGCTTGCCTTTTTAAATTTTTTTTTTGTTAATCTTGTATTCAACTCTTAGCTGACAATATTTATAGCTGTAGTAGTTTCCTGGTAAAATTTTAGAACCACTAATATATACTACAATATCCTCTGCAAATAACAATATGTTGACATTTTCCTTTACAATGTTTGTTCCCTTGTTCTCCTTCAATTGTCTTCTTTCTCTAGATAAAATTTCAAGTACAATATTGAATAGATATGAAAAGAGTGGACAACCTTTTTATCCCCCCATATTTAGTGGAAATGCTTTGAGTTTCTTTCCAGTTAACTAGATGTTGGCTATAGGGTTGCTATAAATTGCCTTTTTATGTGTAGGTATGTCCTTGTATTACTAGTCTCTCCAGGACTTTGATCATAAAGGGCTGTTGGAATTTGTTAAAGATCTTGTCTCCATTTACTAACATGATTATGATCATAGTTTCTATTTCAGTTTGTTTTTGGAATGAATTACAATTCCTGATTTTCATGTAATTAACTATCCCTGCATTTCTGGAGTGAAACATACTTGATCATGGTGAATGATCTTTTTGACTTGATTACTTCTGCATCTATCCTCATAAAAAATGATCTATAATTTTCTTTGTTGAGCCCTTACATGGTTTGAATATCTGAGTAACTGTGGCTTCATAAAATGAATAGAGCAATATTTGCTTTCATTTTATTTGGTGAAATAATTTGAAGACTATTAGTATTATCAATTTTTGAAAGTCAGGTAGAATTCTCTAATAAAACCAACTGTCCTTGGAATTTTCTTTGGTTGTTAAACTTTTAATAGCTGCCTCTATTTCACTAGGGATTATTTAACTATTTACATTTTTATTGCACCTTTGTATATAAGATCTTCTCTCACATGTTAGAACACAACCACAGTTTCTACTCCTTCCCCTATCCTCAATCTTTCCCATTGACATTGCCCCCACCCAGATTTCTCTCTTGTCCTCAGAAAAAGAGTAGACCTCCCAGAAACATAATACTACATAGCAAGCTAATGTAAGATGAGGCAAGATGAGGTAACTCAGTAGGAACAAAGGGGTCAGGGAAAATAGAGTAATCTCCTGACCCCACTGTTACTATTCCCACAAGAACACCAAGCTGCTTGGTCATAAATCAATCTCCATCAAAACTCTAACATTAGTTATTTTCAGAACTTGATGGTACAAGAAGTAGGGAGTAGGAAGGATCAGGTTGGGGAAATACACGGAGAAAATACTGGGAGAAATGTCTGGAATTGTTTTTTGTTTGTTTGTTTGCTTTACATTAAGTAGAAACCTAGTTCAATGGAAACTCTACAGAATGTACAAAAGTAACCCTAGTAAAGATTCCTTGTAATGAGAGACAAGGAGCCTAAAGTGCCATCTTCTGGGACCCAGTAAGGCCTCAAGTCGAGGAAATGAAACACCAACTTACCCATAAAACTCTCAAGCTGCAGGTTGTTCTGCCTGCAGAGTGTTCAAAGAGACCAATCAGACAATATCCAGTAACTGAGGCAGAGTCCCATAACCAAACATTTGGAAGAGCTCTTGGAGTCTTGAAAAGGAGGTCAAGGATATCATGATATCACTGAATCAACTGACTAGGGTTAATGGAGAATAGCATAGATAATGTATTCTGTAGAGTTTTGACCTGGTGTTTATTATATTTTGTTTCTTTGATTTTGATTTAACTTTGGTATGGGGTATCATTTCTTTTTAGATTTTCCCATTTAGTGGAGCACATATTTTTAAATTATATATTATATAAGACTCACTGAATTCATTATGTGTTTGTAGGCTTATAAATTTTAAAACTCCTTTAATAAGGGTTCTCAAACACTTCAACCCTCCTTGTTGCTCAAGGTAGAGGAGAAAAGACAGTAAATAGGACAAGCAAATGTGGACCTATTTAAAAGTAGTTCTTTGGAGCGATTCCAATCTCCATCCATTGTTCAGGATATCACCATTCCTGACCAGTAGTATTAGGATACCAACAGTCTAGTGTCACCAAATTGCAATCAGCACAATCCAGCAGAAAGTGCCAGACCTGTGCCAAATTGGCATGAGTCAGTGGTAATTACCAGGACTAGCCAGAATGCCAGAAGTTCTCTACCTCTTTCAACAGACAGAAGACCGCAAAGAGACAGCACAGCTAGCTATGCAAATGCCTGTCACTGTCATATGAATCTTACTCTACTCACCCCTAGCAGCATGTGTCCTCCCACATGCCTTCCCTCAGCATAACATCACATAAATGTGTGTCACGTGACACAACCAGAAACTTCCACTTCAGGTATATGTTGTTATGTCCCCTTTTGATTTGTGACTTTGTTAATTTGGATATTCCCTCTCTGTTTATTATTATGGTTAAGAATTTGTCTATCTCGTTGATTTGCTCAAGGAACCAAATTTTTGGTTCATTGAACCTCTCTATTTCTATTTCATTGATTTCAGCCCTCACTTTCATTGTTTATGCCATCTACTTCTCTTGGGTGTGATTGCGTCCCTTTTTTTGTTTGTTGTTTTGTTTTTTTGTTGTTGTTTTGTTTGTTTTGTTTTCTTCCAGAGCTTACAGGTGTGCTTTTTAGTTGCTGGTAGGATATCTCACTTTTTTTGTAGACACTTAGTGCTGTGACTTTTCCTCTTAGCACTGCTTTCATTACGTCACAATGAGTTTGGGTATTCTGTATACTCATTTTCTTTGAATTCAAGAAACACTTTAATTTCTTTCTTTATTTCTGTTTTGACACATTTTAATTCAGTAGAAAGTTGTTCAGTTTCTAAGAGTTTGTAAGCTTTCTGTTGTTTATTTTGCTGTTGATATCACTCTTTAATTTGAAGAGGTCTGATAAAATTCAGAGAGTTATTTAGATTTTCTTGCATAGGTTGAGACATTCTTGTGTTTTATGAGTTGCAAAGAACAAACTATTTTCTTTTGTTTTTGGGTGAAATGTTCTGTAGATATCTCTTGGGTCCATTTGGTTTATAATGTCTATTAGATCCAGTATTTTTCTGTTTAGTTTCTTTTTCTTTTTCTTTTTTCTTTTTTTTCTGGATGAACTATCCATTCGTGACAGTAAAGTATTGAAGACTACCACTCTTAATGTTTCAGGGTCAATATGTGATTTAAGCCTTAGTAGTATTTCTTTTAAACATGCATGTTGTTTTAGGGCATAGGCATTAAGAATTGAAATGCTATCTTGATGCATTTATTCTTTGATGAATACATAATATCCTTCCCTATATCTTTTGATTAGCATTGGTTTGAAATCTATTTTGTTAATATTAACACAGCTACAACTGCTTGGAATTTCTTTTTCTAACCCTTTACCTAAGGGAATATCTATCCTGGAAACTGATTTTGCTTTTTGTTTTTTGTTTGCTTGTTTGTTTATTTGTTGGTACAACAGAAAGATGTATTCTGTTTTGGCATCCATCCTGTTAGTCTGTGTTTTTTATTGGGAAATTGAGATTAGTGAGAACTATCAATGAATAATATTGTTGACTCCTCTATTTTGTTATTATTCTTGGTGGTGATACTGGCATGTATGTTTGTGAGTCTGTGTTTGAGTGTATATGTGAATGCTTCTTCCTTTTTGATCTTTCTGGTGTGAAATTATTTATTTCCTTTGTTTTTATGGTATAATTAACATCCTTTTATTGAAATTTGCTTCGAGCACATCTCTAGTATGGTGTTTGTAGATAGATATTGTTTAAATTTGATTTTATTCTGGAATATCTTATTTCACTCACTATGGAGATTGAATGTTTTGCAGTGTATGGTAGTCTGGGCTGGCATAGTTTGGAGTACATTTGTCCAGACCCTTCTGCCTTTTAACCTCATAACATAGAAGTCAGGTGTAATTCTAATAGGTCTGCCTATATATGTTACTTGATATTTTTCCCTTATGAATTTTAAGATTCTTTCTATGTTCTGTTTTATTTTTCTATGTTCTGTTTTTATTTAGAGTTTTAATTATTATGTAATGAGAGGACTTTTTTCTGGCTGAATCTCTTTGGTGTTTTGTATGTTCTTATACCTTTATATGTACAATCTTATTGAGATTACGAATTTTTCTCTTCTGGTTTTCCTTATTCTTTAGGCAGGGAGTCTTTCCATTCCTCCTTTCCCCCTGTTTTTATGTTGGCTCTTTTTGTAGTCTCCCAGATATTCTGGATGCTTTGTGTCAGAAATGTTTTAGGTGTCACATTATCTCTGACCTATAAAGTCACTTCTTCTACTGTGTCTTCAATGCCTGAGATTCTCTCTTCCTTTTCTCATATTCTATTGGGGAAATATAGGAATGATGTTTTTGTACACTGTATAAAGTTTACTCTTGTGTTATGCAAATGCTGATTTCTCTACCCTCATATCTTATTTCCATCTGGACATGGCATTTTCATGCTTAAACCAAAATTTCCTGAGGGGGATAAACAGAGATTCAGATAAGAGAGGAAGATAAAGGATTTGTAGCCAAGGAGTCTGGAGAGAGCTCATGGAAATACATCTAGATCCCAAAGAGCCAGGTCAACAATAATATGCGCCGGGCGGTGGTGGCGCACGCCTTTAATCCCAGCACTTGGGAGGCAGAGGCAGGCGGATTTCTGAGTTCGAGGCCAGCCTGGTCTACAGAGTGAGTTCCAGGACAGCCCGAGCTACACAGAGAAACCCTGTCTAGAAAAACCAAAAAAAAAAAAAAAAAAAAAAAAAAAATTTCGCCAGGCGGTAGTGGCGCACGCCTTTAATCCCAGCACTTGGGAGGCAGAGGCAGGTGGATTTCTGAGTTCGAGGCCAGCCTGGTCTACAGAGTGAGTCCCAGGACAGCCCGAGCTACACAGAGAAACCCTGTCTCGAAAAACCAAAAAAAAAAAAAAAAAAAAAAAAAAACCAATAATATGCAAGTGTCATGGGATGGGGTAGCAGGTAACCAGATTACTGTTGAAGGCTAAGGGAGCTCATTTAAACACTCAGCTGTTGAGGTACAGTTTTAAATAAATATTGTTTCTCTGTATGGTTATTAGAGACTAGCATAAGATAAAAAAATACAGCTACTGTTTTAATTCACTGTTTACATTTATACTGAGAAGAAATCATTTAATGTAAAGTTTCCTACGATGTTCCTGTTTGAATACCTAAACTTTTCATTTCCACCATTTTCTCACTTTGTGTTTTTATTTTTTGAATTATTTCCATTTTCAGGTCTTAAAAATTTTTGTTAATGTTCTTCAACTCATTGTATTTCCTGGCTTTATTTAAAGAATGTACTAATTTCTTCTTTAAGAACCTTTATTATCCTCATATAATTGCTTTTAAATTCTTTTTCTTCTGCTTCAGCTGTACTGGAATATTCATGACTTGTTGGCAGAAAGATAGATGGGCTTTAGTGAAGACCTATTACCCTGGTCTTATTGATTGTGTTTTTATGTACCATTCAGCCATCTGGCTTTTGAGTGATAATACATGTAGTTACTGATTTCTAAATTTGTCTTTGTTTGGTAGATGTTTTATCCTTGCCTTCTGTTTCTTTTTTTTTTTAATTTATTTAATTATTTAAATCACATCGTAATTTACTTATTCACACAGGGGTTATAAACACAAAAGGCAGGATGTGGGGAATGACACGGGAGCATAGGTGTTCAGGGGAGTACAGATACCTTTCAGAACAGGGTATCAGCTGGGTGAAGGTTCAGGGGACAGGTCACTATGACTTTGCCTATGATTCACTTGTCCTTATCTAAGTTGGTACTGTCCACCGAGGCTGCCTATTTATAAGATCTATGACTACTCAGGCTGGTAAGTTTCCACAGAAGCTGCCTGTTTACATTAGCTTATAGCCTCTGTCTCAGTGTTTTTCCACAGAGACCTAAGACTTTGTGTTAGCATGTATGTATGTCAGGCCTATTGCTGATTTTAGGCATTCTATTTCTTATCTGAAGCTACAGCAAATGTGATGGCTGTGAGTTCCCTGTTTTCCTGCCCTGTTCAACTGGTATGTTCACAAGGAGTGTCTCCTGGTTTTTGAAGGCTGGGATACTGGAATTAGTTAGAGGAAGAAAAGTCAGATATAATATTGATATATTTATGATCTCAAAAATATATAAAAAAATCATAACAATGGTATCACAATCAAAAGCGTGATTTTAACATACAAAAATATGAAATGAAATTTGGATCTGATTAAAGATAAACAAACAATCAAAAGAGAAATGTTAACCAAAAAAGACTTTTAAAAAGAAAAATAAACCCAAACTACAAAAATATATAATTTTTACTAGCATTACATATATAATTATATATAGTTATTACAAAACACCAGAAAAAACATCACACATGTACAAACATATTTTCAACGAGGTTCTGGGAAACGTACTGATGTACATAAACATAGTAAGCAAGCTTTCTTGCTAATCTCCTCCATCATTTTACATTTTTCTTTAAAACAGAGTCACATTCAGTGTTCAGGCTGTTCTTGAACTCACAGTGTAGTCTATTCTGCCCTTCAATGTTTGCTTTTCATATCTAGGGTTTTTGAGAAACTACAGCTTCAGGCTCATCACACTAGCCCTATCTACATTTCTCAAGATTTGCAAACACAGAAAATTCTTCTTGATAATCTAAATTCAACCACACTGAACTTTTCAAAACCAGAACTCATGTTCAATTATGTGTTAGGAGAAAAAGCAGATATTATTTCACAATGCACGGCATTGGGTAATTTGCTCCACTGGTCACTATTTCTTGAAACTAGCACTAAGACAAAGGCACTCATATATATTCAACCTACAATTTTCAAACATTTCTCTGATGTTGTCAGATATTGCTCTTGTAATCTTTTGAAGAAACCAAATCCAGCTCTAATTTGAACTATTTTATAAGTATATGATTTTTAGGTGCTACAAAATGTTGAAATGTTTGCCTCCAAATTTTGGAAGTTTTCTCTAACAAATAATATTTATCATAAAGGTCTTTTGCAAAACCAATAACCAAATATCATTGCATGTGGAGAAGGGAAACCAAGCAATTAGCAACTAGAAAGTGGGAACTGTGGGACATTGGAGCTTTTTGACACTTCCAAGGGCTAATTTTATCTATAAGCATTTATTTTCCTATTTCCTAAACTGTATTAAAATGCATCAAGCCAGAATAAGCAACTGAATCATAATTGTAGAAACAATACTAATGCTAAAATGGCACATAAATATGTGCTGCAGAGAGCTAATCTATAAATGATTGTCAGGTTTTGAAGCAGTATGTGACTTTTACATTTGGCTCTTTAGTCATCAGTTTTTGTCACAGTAAAATGGTCCTGCATGTTGAGCCTACATTGTCAAAAATCAAATCAAGTTAACTCCCTGATTCCATGGGAGTTGAAACTCACTGAACATCTAGTCACTTTTCTTTCATCTTTGAGCAAAACACTCATAATCTACTTTTCACTTCCTCCACTTGGCGTTACTGGAGCAGGACACACCTTATAATGTTACATCTTCTCCTGGGTTGGTTTATAATAATAGTAAAGTAGATTAACAACAGTAGAGCGTAGTGCCATAATAGGAACTGTGGCTTCACCCAATGCTCAGGTGTGTGGTTTAAAAATATCTGTAGATCTATGTCTGCTACAGGTATAATTAGTGATATGTATTTGTCAGAAGAAAATATTCTGGGACAATTCTTTGTGACAGAAGAAGACTATAGCTATTTGGAAGATAGAATTATATTATTATAAAATTATATTTGTAACCATTAGAGAAAGATCCAATATTTTGTCCATCTATCTTTGACACTGGGCTCCCCACCTTCATGAAAATAAATCCTAGGGGTTAAGACTGATTGGAGTATAGTTTTACATATTGGGAGAGATCACAAGGTCTGAGTAGTATCTATACCCTGTGGCTAGAAAGTTTCCTCTTATCTATAGATGCATCAAGGCAACTGAATTATGTGTACATCCCTAATGCCTCAATGGTTCTAACTACTTCCCATATACTTTGAAATATGAACAGAAATTATGCCTAAAGAGCATGGTTGCATCCTTAGGATTAATATAAAGAACATAAATTGAGCCTAAGACATAAATAACATTTCTCCTTAAGGCAGAAAGTATGCAGGCAGCTTTTATTTGTTTGTTTGTTTTATTTTGCTTTTTGTTTCTTTTTTTATCCTTTCTAAGGATATATCGAGTGACCAAGATGCACTTTTCTGTGCCCCAGCCATCTTTAACAACTGTGAGAGCAATACAGCCTTAGGCATTCATTATTTTCAGTACCACACTACACAATACCACTGCTACCAGTAAAAAAATGGTATCTCAATGAAGGCTGAGATATTTGCTAGAGAGGCCATGGAAAAAGGGAATCTGAATGACAGCAAACAGTGTAAAAATAAAAAATGAATAAAGGGAGAGCTACAGAGATAGTCATCTCTAAAAGTCACAGTTGAAAACAGAAGCTAGAACATAAAAATTTCAAAGTTTGAGAATGTGGACAGAATGTATAAACAAGACAAAAAACAGCTTCTATGGGAATCAAATTGCAGAAGGTGGAAAAAATATTAGTAAGAATTCAAGACTATGTGGAACTATAAGACTACTTTCAAAGTATGCTAAGAAAAATAATAGGGACAGAAGAAAATATGGAATCTATAAGTAGAATGATTATTAGATATGACAGATAATTTATGAGAAGGTGAACATGATTAAAATAAAGACTAACGTATCTCAAGTATACAATCCAGATACTCTTACCAAGACTATGTAAGAGGAATTGGCTAAAACTAGTCTTATGCTAAGAATCAAATTTTATGACCAAATTAAATTTGCTATTACTTTATTAAGGGACATTCATTATTGTCTTGGTACCAGAGATCTCAAGAAAGCTTTTGTCATTCCTCCTTTCAAAAAAAACCAAAAAAACAAAAAAAACAAAAAAACAAAAAACAAAAACAAATAAACAAATCAAAAAAAAAAAAACCTGAACTGTGCAAATGAAAAGCAACCAATATTATTGTTATCTTATCTTTCAAGATTTTATATATTTGTTTATAAATAACTTCAAGTATGTAGTGACAAATTCTTTCCAGTATGCTACCTATGACATCCCAGTAGGACTGTAGGACTCAACATGTTTAGAATAGAAATGAGGAGAAAACAGGAAAAGCTGAATCAAGGCTGCGATTTGGCACAGTGAGGATTCTCAGGTCTCTCGTAGATTGGTCCATGGGATTGGTTGAGATCAAAGTGCTGTGTTGGGTAACACAGGGATTTTAGCCCAGAAGCTTGAAATACCCAAGATTCAACTCACAGACCACATAAAGCTCATGAAGAATGATGACCAAGTAGGGGGGGCTTCAGTCCTTCTTAGAAGGAGTAACAAAATAATCAAGGGAGCATATATGGAGACACAGTGCAGGACAGAAACTGAAGGAGGGACCATCTACAGACCATTCCACCTGGATATCTATCCCATGTGCAGTCACCAAAGGTAGAGGTTGATGTGGATGTCAGGATGTACATGCTGACAGGAGCCTGATATAGCTGTCTCCTTAGAGGTCTGCAAGAGTCTGACATACTCAGAGGCAGATGCTCACAGCTAACCATTAAACTGAGCATGGGGTTCCCAATGGAGAAGATAGAATGAAAGCACTGAGTTTTTACATCATCAATGCCAAAGTCTGTCTTGAAAGCCACTGTTAGTCCAACCTAACTCTTTAAAACACAACATGGAGCGAAGCAGGCAACTTGACATTCATTTTCACTGGTGTTTATGATGCGTATTGCATAAATTGTGGGAATTTCCTTTCATTTACTTGTAAAATGAGAACATCTTCCTAACCCTTGGAGGTTTGTATTCATCTGAGTCCTAAGAAGAATTTGATAAAAGAAAGTATTGTGAAGATAATACAAAGAACCCCAATTTCAACTCCTTCCAGCTGGGAATAAATTACCAGCTTCATTTCTGCGATCATAAAAATATATTAATAATATTACAGTCAACTCTTATTAAGCTCTTGCAAATCCCATTGCCCATCCCAATTGCTGGCCATCAGGAAATGAATATTAAACAGGCTGTATGTGCAATGAAGTCTACAAACTAAGGGGAAGCAGAACAAATATGTTTGTGCCCCTCAGGGAGTTTTAATCCGTTAAGAGAGCTAAAATTCATTCTAGTTTAATTGCTAGAGAAAACATGTTTAACATAGAATTTATGCTAAAATTGAGTACAAAAGAACTGCTGAGTGAGCACCAAGGTAGTCAGAGGAATAAATTCCAAGAGATTCTTTATGACATGAACTTGCAGATGCATATTAACAAAGGGAGGGATGTAAACGATTAGATGCTGAAGTAATAGTGTACAGTGGTGGGATTTCTACATACTGAGGTTCAAAGTAAATCCATAATATCATAAATTTGGGGAATATAAGCTACTCCCTAATATAGCTAGGAGTGAATATACATAAAAATATAATCTTGTAAAATATTGAGTATGAGTTTAATTTAAATCCATGTATGTTACAATTCTTATTCTTTTGAATATAAGCAGGAAGTTTATTAATTTTTCTGTGCATACGTGTGTACTCCATGTCTTCACATGTATGTCTGCATTCAATCATGTGAAACTCAACCAACTCTAGTTTCCAGACTGCCCCGAGAGATCATCCATGCTTCCTGAATGTTGATATTACAGGCAGCCACTACAGTACCCTATCTTGTACAGGGATGCTAAGGCACCAAAGGCTGGGTCTCACCTTTGTACAATATAGGATTTCTACCTGAAGCCTCCTTCCCAGATTCTAGACATAAATGTTAAGCATGAATATATGTAGTGTACTTATGTGATTTTATACATTCCAATTACTAACATATTAATCCTAGAACTTTTTAATTTACTTATTTAATTTCTTTGTACTATCTAAATATAAAAAAATGATTTGTATACCAAAATCCTTATTTGAAAATTACATACATAAAATTTTGCATTTATCAATCATAATTCAATTTCAAATATTTCTACTTTAAATTATTTTATTATACTTCATATAAGCTATTATTTAAAATGGGATGTTTTGTCAGAATCTTTCAGTGGTAAGTTAATCCATCTATTAAAGCTTAAAATAAAAGTATAATTGAACTTGAGTAGTTTATGCCCTAACAGGATAAGAGAATCAGTTAATTACATACACAATAAATGAATAAACAATAGTCACTAGTCCACACAAATATCCAGGGTGTGTCAAAAGAAGAGTCCCAAAGGCTTCAAGTCACAAGCAGTGTGTTATGGTTAGTCCTGCTTTAGGTCTCCAGCTGTGACAACTGGGATGTTGATTTTTGTAAGAATGATGTGGAAAATAAACTGTATTTTCATTTATTGTTCCAAAATATTTTAGTTTCTTTCTGGGCAGTTTGCAAAATATCAGTGTATTCCTAAACCAAATCTGAAAATCATATGTGATGCAAAAATTGTTAGTACATTGTTCTCTTTTCTCTTTTGTATGTAGTTGGTATAGATTATGTGATCTTCTCAAATAATCCATTTGTTAAACTCTGATTCCTATTATTATTATTGTTATTATTATTAAGTGTATACTGATTTCATATTTGTAATATTTTAAGAATAATTCCTGATGTTACTTAATTCTAAAATCTGTATTGTTTATATATTATTATATTGTATATCAGTGGCATGTTTATTTTAACAGAAAAAGATTTGACCTGTCTCAGGCCAACTTGGATGCATTACATAGCAATTCTTGTATAACACTTCATATTAAGCATTTTATCATGCATTAAAACAAAAATAGGTTTTATGTCTTCCAGCACCACTAAAATTTGACCCAAATTACTTAAAAGTTAATTACTTAAATGCTTTAAGTCAAGTGATATTTTTCACTATAAATGGGGAGTTAGTTTTAAGAAAATTTCAGAAAATATTCTACCCTAGTTTTAGAGTGTCTTAAAAAACATCACAGACTTAAATACAAGAAACAAATAGTGCTGTTCTTTAAGCAAATATGGAACAACAGAATTACTGGGTTAAAACTAAGATGTTGGAAAAGCATTTTTGTCTAATGTTGTAGAAGAGTTTTATTTCCGCTGTTTTATCTTTCAGAGCCTGTTCACCTCACATTGTCTGTTTTATTTTCTATTGGCAATCAGCGGCCTCTTTCTTTACCTTCTACTCTTATATCTTTATCTCTTCTACTTGACTCCCTTGCTTACATTTTTATAAAAGATTTGAGTTAAGCATGCATCTGGATAACAAAGTTGGGGCATTAGACACCAAATTAACCCTATCTTCATATTTAATTTATTCTAAGTCAAAATTTTAGTCTTTTCTTTTTCAGTAGGCTACAGCATTGTTCATAGTGTTTATGCATGATTATTCTCATTTCTTTCAACCCAACTACCCTCCTTTCCTTTGACATTTTTCTGTGATCCTATTCTTCAACCCTCTCTGTGCAGCCTTGGAGGTTAGTTTGAATAATATTCTCTCTCTGTGATGAAACCAGGCTAGCTAGGAAAATCTACACTAATCTTCCCATTTTATAGTCAGTTGATTATCATTTGTTACATCATTATCCCATTTATACCCTTAATTATTTTTGAAATTATATAGAGATATGCATATTTCTACGGACTAGCATTGGTCCATTTTGTTTAAGAAATTCTTATTACTCACAAATATCTCTTATAAAATATGAACCTTGAAGTAACTGTAGGCACAGTAGCTTTCCAGACTAGAAATAAAATAAAATATTTGCAAAATTTTTAAATGATTGCCATGTGTATGTATGTATGTACAACACACCCCACACACACACAAAACACACACTCACACAATGTAGAGTAAACAAAACAGAAGATGAATGTACAAGACTGACAAAATCTCACAGAACATAGGTAAATTGGCCTGCTAAAATAAGAATTTCCCTACATGCTCTTTACTAACCCCCTGTTTACTGTGAAAATGGAAATATATTTCCTCCTATAAACAAAATGAATTGGATTTACTTACTAATTTTTATGGAATTATGACATGAACATTTTCGCAGAGTAGAAAATTTTTAAAGTCACACATTTGGCATATATAACAGTTTTATATTTTTTCACAACCTAAGAAGATCAAATTCACTAAATTTAAATAACTATTTAAAACAGGGAATCTAGTTTTATAAGTTTTTGTATACATTAAACTTTATTCCTTTAGCAACATATGATATATACTATAAATACTCCTTTTTCATTTCCAGACTTTTAGGTAATCTGCCTAGTATATATTATGAGCAACATAAAGCAATAAATTTGAAAATAATCCAACTTCTACTTCAATATTCAATATTTTGAAGCCTATACATACTTTTTCACAGGAAGACACCAAAATAAGAATTATAAAATCCTAGACTTTCAAAAACAATCTTAACTAGAAACACAGGAAGAAAAATCAAAATAAAGTATAATGCAGGAAATGCAAATGTTCTCTGATAATATTTTTTGTTTATTATTGGGAAAAATAAATACATTTATTTGTATTAGGAAGAAGTGACTACAATTATGTGGCAAGACAACAGGTCACCGTACAGCCTAGGCGTTTGGTTCACTACTTATTATTTTGTATGTATTCCTTACCTTTGCCTAATATCTGGCAGGAAACAAGATAGGAGAGGAAAATTTTATTTTTGCTCATGTGGGAAAAGCAGGGTGACAGCTATCATCAAAGCTACAGAAGTTTCTTCCTTCCTCGTGGTCAGGGAGTAGAAAACATATAGCATGTGTGTCTGGACTATGGAATGTAAAGCTCCCTCTCTCTGGACTCACCACCTTCAGTGAGATTCTGAAGCCTAAATTCTGTACAACCTCTTCAAACTGCCAGAATCTGGGACTCAAGCATTCAAAGACATGAACCCACAGACAAAATTTAATATTCAAACCGGAACACTGGATTTTACTGTAAACGTATTCCTGGTAAGGTTAAATATTTTAAATTTTTTTTAAAAGAGTTTTTCCTCTCACCCTGAGTGAGAACTCACTGAAAAATATGTGTGGATCTGGGAAGCTTTGATGTCTCTCAGTCTAACCATTCTCTGGAAGGGCTGCAGTAATCTCCAACACTTGAACTATACTAGGGCAGGAATATGCCAAGTCCAGCATGGCCCTGGTAGGGAAAGAATGACATGGTTCTTGCCTATGGGACAGGACCAGAAGGTGTGGACATAAAGCCTGTTTCTATAATAATATACATAGTTTCATGTTCCTCTGAGGAATATTTCACTGTTTACATTAATGACTCCATGAGAGTCAGAGACAACATGGATCCAGAAGACAAAGGTGTGGCTAATAGCTCAGCAAAATGGTAAACACTGTGACCTTCAGGACAGCCCTAAGAGTGTGGAAAAGAACTCTAAAATCATGAGTTCGAAAATATATAATTCCTCAACTGGGCAAAAATATAAGTATGCAATATGAATTTTATTAGGGACTTCACAGATCAAAAGGAACAGAGGAAGCAGCACTATAAGCCACCTTGTCAGAAAGATATTTTGCAAGGACATAAAAGGATTTAGAAAGTTAAGATAGAAAGATAAGATCCCACCTAGCTAAACATTTGTTTGTTTGTCTGTTTGTATGTTTGTATGCTTATGCTCACAAACATTGCTGCCTGAGTTCAAAGTCAGCCTGGGACAGAGCTAAGTGAGTCCAGATGTGGTCAGAGTGGTAATCTCAGATTAAGGTCCCACGGAGCTAGTTTTCCCTCTGTGTTTAGCTGAGGCAGGAAGATCTCTGAATTCTTTTGTTGTCTCCCAAGAAACAAAGGTCTGGGGCCATGGGATGCTGATTCACAGAAAGAGGTTCACCAAAAAGTGATGTCACATCTTTAGAATTATCAAGAGCTGAGCTGTCTGGAGATCTCTGAATAGCAAACACAACTCTTCAAGAATTTTTCTAATAGGATTTCTGATTTTAGTCAGAAAATCCATGGAAAGCAAACCCAGCACTTTTAGAATATTTCATAGATCTTTTAGAATTTTTTTACAAGAGAATTTGTGTTCATGGTTGGAAACCCCAAGAATTAGTTAGAGAGCCAATACACTATTTTAGACCATTTTCTCGCAGTTATCTAGAGAAGGCTGTCTGGAGAGCAAATACCGCTCTTTCAGATTTTTATTTTCTTTCTAGTTTTAACCAGCACACAGCCGATTTAGAATGTTTCAGAGCTCTTTTAGATTTTTTTATAAGAATATTTCTGATCCTGATCTGAAATCCCAATAATTAGCTACTTTAAATTTTTTTCCAAGTGGCTTTTCTAACTTTGATCAGAAAACCCATTGAAGGTATGTCAACTAGATAATTTTCTAGAACAGCAAGAAAAAGCTGTCTAGAGCAGAACAGAATACACACACACACACACACACACACACACACACACACACCCCTACACCTACACCCACACCCACTACACACACACCAGAGAGAGAGAGGAGAGAGGAGAGAGAGAGAGAGAGAGAGAGGAAGAAAGAGAGAGGGAGGGAGGTAGGAAGGGAGGGAAGGAGGGAGAGGAGGGAGGGAAGGAGGGGAAGGAGGGAGGGAGGGAGGGTGAGAGCTGTCTTGAGCAGACTACAGATCCTAGAGCTATCTGCAGAGAGCCGTGTATGGAGCCAACTCCAGCAAAACATAGGCCTCCAGTTTGGGCCCATGATTTGACTTTAAGTCCTTTGTTTCCTCTGGTCCTAGACACTCCTCTAAAATCCTCTCTCCAAGCCGAGCCTGGCTCTTGGTTGGAATGAGTCCTCAGCTCCTCAGTTTAAAAAGTACATTGACATGAAAGAAAGCATTTAATGTGGGTGCTTGCTTATAGCTTCAGAGATTTGGTCTATCATCATCTAGCATGGAGCACAATGGTATGCAGGTGGCTGCAGAAGTAGCTGAGAGCAGGTGAGATGGACAAAGTGTGATACTGGGGCTTTTGTAGCCGCAAAGCCCTGGAGACGCACTTCTTTCAGCAAGACCAACACTTCCTAATTCTTCTTTTACTTCCATTTCACTTCACTATAAAGAAGCATTCAAATAACGTGAGTCTATGGTGGGAGGCGGGTGTCATTCTTATTTAAGCCGCCATATCTCAGTCCCTATGATATTGTAACTATATCATAATGCAAAACAATAACAAAAATAATGTGTTCAGTCCAACTTCAAAAGTCCACATAATCTATCACCATTTCAACACTGTTTAAACAATCCAGTGTTTAAAGTCTCTGAGACTTTAAACTTTAATCCCCGGAAAAAAAATCAAAGTAAATAATCATATCACATACTTCCAATATACAATAACACACAATATACATCATCATTTCAAAAAGGATAAAGGAGAGAGAGTGTGTGTGAAAACACTGGACTAGAACAAGACCTAAACCCAGCAAGGTAAATTCCAAATTTGGCTTTTCATGTCAACGTACTCTTAATCTAACTCCTTTCAGCTAGGTAGACTGTAACATGATTCTCTCAGTCTGGTTCCACACACAGTCTGCAGCTCTTCTAGGCAAGTATCCATGATTCTGGTATCTACAAAATATTGAAGTCTCTACATAAATCCAGGTTTCCTTTCACAGTCTCACACAAAGTTGTCTCTGTGACTCCATACTGGGACACACAGACATATCAGTGACCATTAGCCATCGGAGGAGGTTCCAGCAACCCTTCTTGAATCCTTAAATACAGAGTCAGATGTATGGAACTGAAGCTGCTAGAACTTCTGCTGCTTGACAGGGTTTAAACTTGTCCCTTTTATTCAATTATACCTACAACAGCTTTCTGTTGTTGATGGTTTCCTTTACAGCTTAATCTTTTTGTTGTTGTTTTGTTTTATTTGTTTGTTTGTTTTGTTTTTGTTTTTTCCTTTCTACAAGTTAGAAACTTACCTAGGTAAAATCTTGTCTTGAGGTTACCACTCCCTTTATTTAATAGGATCAGGCTTTGCTTTGAACTTTTTATCTCCTTGGGCAGTGGACTTAACTCCATTACTTTCCTGGTGCTCTTTTTCTCCTCAAAGTGTACACATTGTATTTATCCTTGCTTCACTTGCTCCTGCATAAAAGTGACTACTGGTAACCAGTACACAGTTAATGCTTGATTGTCTTGGACTCTGCTCTGTCAAAGACATTCATCTAAAACTTCTTAAAAATTTAACCTCAGGCAGATGTTTAGAACAAGGGCAAAACCTAGCCACATTCTTCAATTAAGTGTCGCAAGGATGGGCTCTAGACCACTTACTAATACTTTTCCCCTCTTAAACTCTTTTAAGATAGAAACACAGAGTACAATACTCTGTACTGAAATACTCAGTACTGTCTATCATGCTTCTTTCCACAAGCACAATCCAGTAAGTCCCAGTTAAATCATTCAACATCCAACTCCTTTTAGGCCCAATAATCCCTAAGCCTCCCACATTCCTACAATAAACAGCCTAGGTCATGCATGGTAGAGCAATACCCTGTTCCTTGGTACCAAGTTCTGTTTTAGTTACTGTTTAATTGCTGTGAAAGACCCTATGACTTTCAGGAAAGAAAACATTTCATTGAGGGCTTCCTTCCAGAGGTTTAATCCATTATCACTGTGGCCGACAGTACGGTGGCATGTAGGCAAGAGCTGGAGCAGTAGAAGAGCTATATCCTGATCCCTCGGCAAAGAGAGAATGAGACACCAGACCTGGTTTAGGCTTTTGTAGCCTTACAGTCCACCCTCAGTTACACAGTTCTTCAACAAAGCAACCTCTCCTCATCTTTTAATCCTATGGAAGATTCCTACTTCCTTGTGACTAAGCATTCAAATATATGAGCCTATGGGGATCCTCCTCATTCTGATAACCACCTACACTGTATCTCATAAAATTAGAAGGATTGTATTCCAATTGAAAAAGAAGAAATCAATTTCCACCATAATCGAGTCAATACTTGCAGCATGAAAAGCAATATTTTGGTATACTTTACTTAGGATCATTAAAATATCAAATGCTAAAATACAATGAAAAAACAGTGTTTGTCTCTGCACTGATAAACCTTACAAAACTATTACAGAATTATTTTCTAAAGACAGTATATCTTTGAAACATACATAAGTAACAACAAGTTGGGAAAATAATATATTAAAAAAATCTAATGTAAGAGCATATTTTTAGAAACTTTAAACTAGTATTTATATATTTGATGAAGTTACTTAACATTTTAATAAATTATAAATAATTTACTTTTTTGGAATGATTTTTAGGGAATTTGGATACTTCTCACTTTTACTTTGTTTTGCATATCAACCCTACTGCATAAAGAATAA
Source organism: Mastomys natalensis (assembly GCA_021653895.1). Classification (NCBI taxonomy): domain Eukaryota; kingdom Metazoa; phylum Chordata; class Mammalia; order Rodentia; family Muridae; genus Mastomys; species Mastomys natalensis. Next base: position 120,402 of record JAJTUV010000824.1, read on the forward strand.
ATGAAAAATAGAATAAGCAATCATTATCATAAAATAAAATACTCCATTTTCCTGGTAATGCCTTTGAGCTTCCCACTATTTTGTCATTTTTGCTGTTTTGTTATTTTGTTGCAGAATGATTACTCAGGAAAAAATGGAAAAAGGAAAAAATTGGCACTATAATGAATATGTTATTCTGTACAACACAGATGTCATTCAGTTATAATAAATTGGCTTAACCGACTAGTCCCTTTATGAACATTTGCCATGTGTTCGATCATAAATAAATAACACTATAATCACTAATATAGATGAATATTTTTGTTTTTTTGCAGGAAATACCATTGCAGAAGCACATTCCTAAACAGCATGCACATGGCTACTTATGTACAAACCATTTGTGTGGGTTCAAACAGTCATCACTGCATGCTAATTATAGGTTATAACTAATTAAGGTTTTGAAGTAATAGTTACTTTCGGCAACAAATCTTTTTTGTTGCCCTAATTCATTTAAGGTTCTTTGATTTAGAATTTTTATGTAGAAATGTTATTCACTAAGAATAAAAAGAATCAGATTTACTTATGCATAGGTTCATTCTAAGTTGATAGAAAATGTTTGTGCAAATGTATCTGTTACAAATAAATAAGAATAAAATTTCTTAGGTTATTAAATGATAAGGAAAGTATAAAATTCTCTAGAATTAAATATAAGTTAGTCCTCAAAATGAACTTACTATTTTTAGAGGTTTCAAGTCATATATTTCTTGTGTTGTAGTTTAGAAGCACTGTCTAGACTCTGAACCTCCAAAGGGGTCATGGCTCTCTGGTGAGAGTTACTGGTCCCACTACACTGAACATGTGTCAAATATTTAGTATGACAATTAACATTCAGTCATTATTTTTTTAAAGATTCTTTGTTGTCTAGCAAAATGATAGCATTAATAAGAAGAAAAATAACATGAATTTCAAATTTTCTTAAGCCTGAATGAACATCTGGAGAGATGTCTGTACCTGCTGCTCTTGCAGAGGAGTAGAGTTAGTTCCCATCAGCCATGTCACATGGCTCATAGACACCTGTAAGATCACCTCAAGGGGACACAAAATTATCATGTCTCTCCACTCTCCTTCTTTCTTCCTCTCCCTTTCTTCTTTCCTCTCTCTCCAACCCCTCTCACATCTACCTTTCTATCATCTATCGATCTGTCTCACTTACATATATAAACAAAAAGTAAGAAATCTTTTGAAATAAGCAATTCATTGAAATAAAATATTACAGAACTTCTAGAATTTCCTCAGTACACAGCTAATCACTTGTTCATATTATTAAGACATGCCAAACAATATTTTTTCAATAATAACTAAAAATGATATCTTATAAACATATAAAGGTGACACAAAGTTAATTTTTTCTGGGCCCATTAGTGACAGCAATAAAAGTTCTAAATCTTACTTTTATTGTTTATAATTTTCCAAAAGTATACATTCTTCTTAAATTCAATTAGAAAAATGTTTATTAATATGTGCGGAATTTAAAGACATTTATGTTCTAACCATGACCCATGGGAAGTCATCAGCTGGGGATAGGCGTGAAAAGAACTGCTGTGCATGGAGGCAGAACAATTCCAGACAGAACTCTGGTGTGAACTGAAGCCTGGAATAGGAACCCTTCAATAGGATTAATGGGGAACTTGTAACTGGCATGGGTCTTCTCTGATTATATAGACTCATGGACAGTATATGCATACAAGCATAACCTCATGAAGAGCATATGCATACATTCATAACATACATGCATACAATACATGCATAACATGTAGTGGAGGTATGCTAGTTTCTGATTTTTTTTCAAATGTACATTAGGGTACCTATGTCATATTCCAACTAAACACACATACAAAAGCATATTTGTTTAAATTGTACAATATCAATATTAATTTTTTTTATCTGAATATTCATTGTAACCATAAATTGTCTTAGTTTTTTTTTCAATGCCAGTCCAAAGGTAAGCTTCAGATTTATTTCATTAATTAATTCATTTAGTTGCATACAATATTTTAATCATATTTTTCCCTCCTCTGACTTTGTTGAATACTTTGGATGGGTTTAAAAGACTGAATTTTATCACTGTAGACTGTGACTATAAACTTAAATAATTTACCATGTTCTTGTTTGAAAAACAAAGTAAAACAAGAGTTACAAATTCTCTATGAAACAAACTTCAAAGTTAGCTGTGATGTTATTAAATATTAATGAAAGAAAATGAACTTGTTCCTTGAATTTGTCTTGTAGAGAAATAACTTTTGGACAAATATGTACATATGTAGTCATAACGTCGAATTGAATCTAAATATAGTGATTAGATTCCAAGGTCATTTCCTGCAGTTGCTCAGCTAGTGCAGCGTGCATGAATACCCTGCTGTGGGTCATGTTCAAAATACATTAGTTTTCCTTGGCCCAGCCACACAGTCTCCTCTGCCAGAAGGAATAGATGATTTTCCTACACCAAAAATATTGTATGCATAATAATTTGCTTTCACACTAAGAGTAGGACCTTGACCTATGACCATTCTAAAGCTAGCACTTGTTTCTAATGTGTATCAGCCTTGGTTTGACTCATATGCTGGCCAAATGTGCACATTGTTCTCCTTATATTAATAGTATGGTTTTGAAACATTTTAGCCATATTAAAACCATTTAAGTGTTATCATAGTTAGCATTTCCATTGCTGTGAAGAGATACTATGTGCATTATAAAGGTTACCATTTAATTGGGGCTAGATTACAGATTCAGATGTTTATTCCATTATTATCAATTTGGGAACCATGGCAATATCCAGGCAAGCATGGAGCTGGGGCAGCTGGGAGTTCTACATCTTGTTCCAAAGGCAAACAAAACAATCTTTATACAAGTAGAACCCTGTAAGACTAAATAAAGAATAAAGAAAGTATATGCATGTACACCCACATTCATGCACATGCACATGCGTGTGCACACATACACACACACACACACACACACACACACATATACACAAAAATAATAAAATGTCGTAGAATCTATTTTGTGTTGGCCATCTATTCCTATGTGTGGGACATACTCTGCAGTGTGTCTGACCCAATTATACTCCATTGAGGAAAAGTGAGGTTCCTTTTCCCTGTAGGGATCAATTATAAACAGTGTCTTGGTTATGGGTGGAGTTTGTGTTTGTGCCTTTCTCCATGTTGATATTTTATCTAATTTGAACTTGTGCAGGTCTTGTGTGCACTGTCACAATCTCTGTGATTTCATATGAGAATCATCCTTGTGAAGCTTGACGATATTGCTTGCCTAAAATTACTTACCACCTTTCATCTTTCATATTTTCAGCCTCCTCTTTATCGTACATTCCCGAGCATCAAGGGAAGAGATTATGGGTTTGAAAAAGTTATTCTATTAAAGTTCAAATGCTGCAAAGTTTCTCACTCTCTGCATATTGTCCAGGTGCCGGTCTGTATATTAATTACCACATAGTACAAGAAGCTTCTATGATCAGGTTTGAGTATACAAAAGAAATTTAAATGGAGTCACCATATAATGCCAGAAACAATGCCTAAAAGAGATATCTTATGCCACCAAATAAAACTTCAAGTATCAGAAATTAGTCAAAACTCAATGAGTTATTTGCCAAACGGACCAGACAGAGAGCTTTCCAACCATCACAGGGTACTTACACAATGATGTATTACACACTGCAACCTAATGGTAAGAACATTTTGTTGAACAACATTTGTTTATGTCACTGAAATTAAATTAAGTGATCTTTTTTTCCCAATAGAACTATTCTCATTGACTGGCATTTAATACGCAGAAAGACCCTTACTAGGGTACAAGACCAGAAAAGTAATCATCATTCTTACCCAGCTACAAATCTTGTGACCTACAACAGCAATTTGATTGTGAGACTCACTGACACAATAGTGCAACCAATGGTACAGGAGTAACCAACTATATTTTGATTGGAATTACGGTTCATTCCACCAAAGGTAACCCATACCTGATACTTTGAAAGTAGACTTCAGACATGAAAATGATTTAGGGCTAGGACAGGGAAGTTGGCTCAGATATTTTGGTCTGCCTGATAAGCCCTTAGAAACAATGATCATGAGAGTATTCACGGAATTTTCTTTATTGCCTTGCATGTTCTTTGACTAATTCTGTTTATTGTCTTGCTTGTTCCTTGACTATTTTCATCTATGCTATTGCTAGTTCCTCAAACTAGAACTAACCTTAATACGTGCATGTAATTAAAATGGTATAAAAGCAAAAAGGAGGAGGGGTGATGGGATAGGGGGTTTCTAGCTAGGGAGGGGAAATGGAGAAAGGGGACAGCATCTGAAATGTAAATAAATAAAATATCCAAGAAAAACTGCAAAAATAGAGAGTAAAAGAAAGTACTTTTCACAGGTAGTAATTAAAAATTCTCATCTTTAATTACTTTGTGTACCACACTAAATAAAGGTTCCCATTCACATGTGTTAAAAAGAAAGAAAGAAAGAAAGAAAGAAAAGAAGAAAGAAAAAGAAAGAAAGAAGAAAGAAAGAAGAAAGAAAGAAAGAAAGAAAGAAAGAAAAGAAAGAAGAAGAAAGAACAAAGAGAAAAAAGAAAAGAAAGAAAAAACTTGAAGTTGCTAGGAACCTGAGATTAACAATAATGTGTCCCAGGGAACCTACTATGATTGTTATGCTAAAAGGGCATAGTAATGAAATCACTTCTAACACCATCTTGCTATTACCCATTAGAGCAGTTTATCACTCAATCTACAGACTTCATCTTAAATTTCTTTGGAACTCTGAAGTTTAAAGGCGCTCTTCAAGGGCATCCTTGCAGACTTATTTCCTTAAGGTATAGTTTTAAGTGATTTTTCTGTTAAAATTTGGGGAAAATAGTTAGGGCACCTTTGTGCACTTATTGATCTAAGATATGAGCCTTGCCTATAAAATTTCACTCGGATTCTTCATTTCTATTATTGACTTCATGAGAAAGATTTATAAGGTAAAGAAACTGAACTGGCTTCAGATATAAAAAATACTGTTAGTTTACTGATTGTTATTTTAAAATATGTCATGATGATATGACTATGCTAAGATCTAATTGAAGTCGGTGAATTGGTTAAGGTTTTTGGTAGTGTCTCCATCAGTACAAAAGAATTTTACTTGATGAAGGAGAAAAACTCCACTTACCTGTTAGTATTAAATTATGTTCAACTAAATAGTTTAGCTTTGGATACACAGAATTTTATTGCTTTATGTAATATCTTCATAAGTATCAAGAATGCATTCCTAAGTGTTCAATTTTAACCAATACTTCCAATTAGTTAAATAGAATGAGGTATTGAGTAGTGTTGAAACAATAGGTTTTGGCTGATTAAAATTTCTTAAGTTGAATATATAGCAAGAAACTTTCATTCATCTTAGTATCAAACTCATGCTTACATTGAGTCCAGGATGTACTTGCTAATTTTACATTAGTATTCCTTACTAATGTATACCATGTTAATATATGTTAGTCAAGAATGAGTTCTTTATAAACTAAGTATGTTACTAAGTTATTGTAGTCCCAGTATCTCAGGAAGCAGGCAGAGACAACAAAGCTGCAGTTTTCCAGCAGTAAAGTACAACTATCTTTTAAACTAAAGCAAACATAAAAGTTCCATTCTATACTATTTATTCAATAGTTACTCCTTCAGCACAATTGTTGTCAAAGCAAATGCGTGTAAGTGGAAAAGTACATATTAATTAAAGTGAAAATGTGCCATGAGAATGTTTGCATAGGGATTATTAATAGACTCTAAATTTTGTTTATGTTAAACAAATTTTTCATCAGCTTATGGAACTGCTGTTAGATGGCAAATGCAGGATTTACATTCACTTGTATGTAACTGTGTGTGCATCACAACAAAATCCCCTGTAAACATACTTGAGATAAGATGATATGGATTATGTGTAATACTTTTAAACTCAATTGCTATTTATTTGGCATCAAGCTTTTGGATAAAACTGTCATTTAATATCACGAAAATGTGGTCATATCCAAAGACGGAACATATTAACAAAAAGGTAAGCCACCAGGGTGAAGCCCCAGGTTGGGAACATTGATTGCTTCTTTTCTCTTTATGACAAACATTATGTAAACTGGGCTCCATTCATATGAGCTTTATTATAGCATACTGTGCTGCCACAGACCTATGACTACTGTTCCAAGTAACCATGACCTTTAGAAACTAATGAGTAAAATGTGGCTGTTTTAATTTTCAAATTATTAGCTTCAGTCTTATTACAGTGATGAAAAGTCTAGCAAAAAACTTAAATATTTAAAACATGACTGTTGAAGTAAATATTTAAAATCAGCCACCAGTCAAGCCAACTATCTAAGCTGCAGCAGCTCTGGCTAGCTCAGCCGCCATGTTTCTCAGCTGGAGGCACATGGTAGCCACAGCTAGAAACGGCCAGCTAGAGAAAGTGAGACTCTAATGCTTAAATTATTCAAAAGATTATATATTTGGTAATCATCAGTAACAAGATGCCCATACAATCAGAAGTGTAACCCAATACCCAACCAAGATATACCAATTACCTTTGACTGCTACAGACACGAGAAACATCTACCTCCATGGCGCTCTCTCTCTCTCAGTCTCTCTCTCTCCTCTCTCTCTCTCTCTCTCTCTCTCTCTCTCCTCTCTTCTCTCTCTATCTTCCCTCCTAGCTCTTCCTCTTCCTTCTCCTCCTCTCCTCTTACTCCCCTCTTCCTCTCCTTACCCCTCCCACCTTAGCTCCTCCTACACATGAAACCAATTCTAAGTTTTAAAAAAGGCAAATAATTCAACTTACCCTTAATTTTTTTTAAGAGAAAAGTATTTAGTATGTTATTTATGAACATAATATTTATCAATAATAAACTGCTCTATGCTGTGCTAAAATTATCAAGGACTCATTCTTGTTTTTTTTTTTTTTTTTTTGGCTTTTCGAGACAGGGTTTCTCTGTGTAGCCCTGGCTGTCCTGGAACTCAATATGTAGACCAGCTGGCCTCAAACTCAGAAATCTGCCTGCCTCTGCCTCCCAAGTGCTGGAATTAAAGCGTGCACCACCACCACCGCTCAAGGACTCATTCTTAAATGTGATAGTCTCCCCCAGAGAAAAGCACACCAACTGGTTATCCTATATCAAATGGTCAGCTCTGGAAACACAGAAAGTAACTTTATTCAAGCTATGTAGGTGTATTTATATATTTAGTATATATATGTACATACATTCATGTAATAACAAACAAAATAGGCTAGGGACTTTTGACAAAGAGCAAGGAAGGTATTTGGTAGGATTGGAGAAAACAAGGCAGAAGAAAATGATGTAATTATATTGTAGATCAAAAATAAAAAACATAATTTGTAAAAGAGTAAATTTGTTGGAGTTTTATTTTTACTTCACTGCAATTAATATTGGTGAGTTGTTGTTTGTACAGATATATGTATCAATGTGTGGTGTGTGTGTGTAAAACACTAATATTTAAAGAACATATGGTGAGTTGGGGGGTAATGGGGGAACACACATAGAATTAAACTGAAAAAAAAGAGGACTAAAATTATGTAAAAACAGTATTCAGGCTTGAAATTCTCAAATAAATTAATAAAATAAGTGTAATAAAATAAATGAAATGAAATAAAGACAAAAAGAGCACTGTGTTCAATTAATATTTAGAAAGCGGTCTTTAAGCAAAAACTCAATCCTGATCATTCTAATTGATGTTCAGTGAGAAGTTAGTTGTGTTATATTTAAGGTTTGTTGTTAAACAGAACTATGATTCAGTTATACATTAAGAGTATTTATAGCTAAGAGATTAATTGACAAATGGAAAGTACATATTTTCCTGTAATGAATATCTTGTTAATTTCATGCAAAGGATAAAACTTTGCATACTGAACGTAGATTTTAGTGTTCATAAGCATTTTCCATTTTATTTCAGTAACTAAAGTTGACTAAGAGAAAGATAGAGAATGCAAGCCTCTGATAATAAGAGTATAAAATAAGTAGTGATTCATGATGAAATTATCTCTGTTTTCATATCAATGTGAAATTAAGTGAATAAGGACACTGAATGTCAAAGGCAAAGCTTTTGATAGTTACAGATTATTTAATATTTATGAGAAAAATATAAATTGAAAAGTATGCATTGAGGACCTGTGTTATTTCTATTAAGAATTGTTGCCAGATTGTAAGAAAGTTAAAAATGTTAAAAGAACAAAACAAAACAAATCAAACAAAACAAGCAATCAAACAAAAAACATAAAAAGCATCCAAAACCCCCAAAATATTGTAATCATTAGTAATGCTCCTGAGTGCTAGTGTAGATGTCAAAACATTTTCCTAATATTTATTATTATTTTTTTTTTTTTATTACTTTTCCTTACTTTTCATTATTATTATTATAATGTAAAAATGAATATGTAAAAATTCTTTTCAATCTAAAATAATTTACTCAAAATTATTCCTGCAGATTTCTACATAGAGCATGTTTTTCATTTTTCAATCTTTGTCAACTATTATATAAAATAGTTTTCAATTGTATGACACATCATATATATCAATATCTCAGTAGTTAAAATGAACCTACTTATATATTTCTTAGTACTGACTTGTTTGAAAACGGAAGTGTCTGAATTTATGAAGACAATAAATTTGTATGTAACATGGAAAGAACTCATTTTGACAATGGATAGGGAGAAGCAGAGGAGTTGGTAGGTTTCAGTTAGAATAAACAATAGAAACCATGATATACGCTTCTGTAATGTGCAGGTTAAATTTACTGTGGCTACATATGTTCATGTATTTTCATAGATTTCACCTAGAAAAAAGGAATATCCGGCTCTTTTGTGTGAAAATGAATATATTTAGTTTAAAATGTATGAATAAAATGATACTGCATATAGAACCTTAAAAGTGATTTCTTTGTTCTTGTGTTTAAAAACTTATACCAGGAACAATTTAGGCTGATATAAATTGATGGCTAAGTCTCCTTTAATTGATAAGCTGACCTCAATTTTTATTTCATCAAGTATATAGAAAATGAGTATTGCAAGTTTCTGTGTAAAATGAATTCTTCAATAAAATATTTTATTTGCTTCTATAGCAGCATGTTACTAAATATCTGAATTACAAAAGTAGTTTTTATAACATTTTATTTCACATACTCTATTTACAAATTACTAAACATTCAGAAGTGAATTTGTACATAATTAAAATTTTATATATATATAATTATTTGATTATAAAATTAAGAAAAAGAAAAAAGTGTAAGCTTAAAAGAATGATACTTCATAAAAGATGAGAAAGAAAAACAGTAAAAAATAAAACTGCTCATTAGATAATTTGTTTAACATATATGGATACTCTACAATATTTGAGAGACCATGAAATCATTTAAAATATATCAAAAACTTTAGGTCTGGAGGCTGGCAGCTTTCTTTTTATTAATTAATTTATTCATTTAGTTTACATTAGTACATCTCAATCTATGACAGCTTCTCCTCCTTCCTCTCCTCCCAGTCCCCTCCTCGAGCCCACTCTCTATTCTCTTTCTCCTCAGAAAAGGGAATGCCTCTCATGGATATCAATCCATTTGGGCATATCAAGTATCATTATGATTAGGCACATCTCCTATTATAGTTTGACAAGCTCTGCCTGAAGTTTAGCTGTGGGTCTCTGCATCTGTTTCAATCAGTTGCTGGGTGATGCCTCTCAGAAAACAGTTATGCTAGGCTCTTAATTGCAAGTATAGCAGAATATGATACTAATAATCATATTCTGCTCTCTCTGTCTCATGGCATGGAATGGGCTCATTTTTTTAGCATCTAATGAGATGATTACTTTTTTCCTATCAGGTTATTTTATATGGTGGATTATATTGATGAAATCTTATAAGTTGAACCACCGTTGCATCCCTGAAATGAACCCTACTTGATCACAGTGGATGTTTTTGATGTTTTTGCACTCAGTTTGCAAATATTTTATTGAGTATTTTTCATCAATGTTCAGAAGGGAAACTGGTCTAAAACTCTTGTTTTGTTCTTACTGAGTGTTTGCATTGTTTAGGTATCTGATGATTATGGTCACACAGAATGAATTTAGTAATGTTCCTTCAGTTTCTATTTTACAGAATAGTTTGAGGAGTATTCATATTAGCTCTTCTTTGAAATTTGAATTTATTCTGGAAGAATTCTGTTTTAAAACCATCTGGCCTTTGGTTGGGAGAATTTTAATGACTTCTTCTTTTTCCTTACAGGTTATAGGTCTATTTAAATTGTTTACCTGATCTTGATTTTAACTTCAGTAAGTGGTATTTAACATGATAATCATACATTTCATTTACATTTTCCAAGTTTGTGGAGTATAGGTTTTTGAACTAAGTCTTAATGATTCTTTGGATTTCCTCATTTACTGTATGTCTCTCTTTTCATTTCTGATTTTGTTAATTTGAATATTCTCTCTCTACCTTGTAATTACTTTGGCGAATAGTTTTTTGTCTTGTGGATTTTGCCAAAGAATGGACCTAGGAATTAATTGATTCTTGTATTGTTCTCTTTGTTTCTAATTTATTGACTTTAGTCCTGAGTTTGATTGTTTCATGCCATCAATTCTTTCAGGTGTGTTTGACTCTTTTTATTCCACAACTTTTAAGTCATTATTATATGATATGGATAGTTTCTTTAGAAACGTAACTAGTGTTATGAACCTTGCTCTTAGCTCTGCTTTCATTGTATTCTATAAGTTTGTACATGCTGTGTATTCATTTTCTTTGAATTATAGAATGTCTTTAAGTCTTTTCCTTAATTCTTCCTTGACATAGTGGTCTTTCAGTTGAGAATTTTTAGGTTTCTATGAGTTTGTGGGCTTTATGTTATTTCTGTTGTTGAAGTTCAGCATTGGCCGGGCGATAGTGGCGCACGCCTTTAATTCCCAGCACTTGGGAGGCAGAGGCAGGCGGATTTCTGAGTTCGAGGCCAGCCTGGTCTATCGAGCGAGTTCCAGGACAGCCCGGACTACACAGAGAAACCCTGTCTCGAAAAAAACAAAAAAAAAAAAAAAAAAAAAAAAGAAGTTCAGCATTAATCCCCTGAGGTCTGAGAACAAACAGGGTGTTATTTCAGTTTATTTTATCTGTTGAGACTTGTTTTGTGACTCAGTGTATGGTCAATTTGGGAGAAGGTTCTATGAGGTCCTGAGAAGAAGGTATATTCTTTTATGTTTGACCAAATGTTTTGTAGATATCTGTTAGGTCTCTTTATTCATAACATCTTAAATTTCATGATTTCTCTGTTTAGTTTGGCCCTTAATGGCATGTCCACTGGTGGGATTATGGGAAAGTGGGAATTCAAAGTCTCCCACTATTATTGTGTCGGGTTCAATGTATGATTTAAACTTTACTAATTTTATTTTAAGAATATGGGTTCACTTGCATTTGGGGCATAGATGTTCAGAAGTGATAAATCTTGGTAGATTTTTTCCTTTGTCTGGTTCAACTCAGCGTTTTGGCTCAAATTCCTCTTGAAACTGACTGATCAAATTGGCTTCTTTCAGCTTCTCAATGAAATACTTCACTTGACAAATCTGCCTCTGAACTCCATGGACTCAACTGCATTGACTGTAGTGATGGTAGGAACTGAACAGAGCTTCATGAACTCAGCTGAGCTCAACTTTACTCAATAGAGCTGCACCGAACTGAGCTGAACTGTCTCCCGGCACTGTTGCTAAGCCCCTCTTTCCTGTCTTAGTGAGAGTTAGGTCTAGCCTATCTCTGACTCATTCTCTGAAATCTTTGTCTGTCTCTCAGTAGAAGTCATCCTTTGGGATTGAAGTTATATACTAAGAGCATGTCTGTATTCCAGCAGAGGGATTAAAGCCGTGTCTTTACAGTCAGATCACACAGACAGAAGATCTTTGGATGTCATCCCCTGGCAGAACAACCATGTTGCTGGATTAAAATTCCTCTACATTCTGGTGTGGAATTATTTCTTGTGTTTTCTTGGGTGTGGTTAATATGCTTGGGTTGGTGTCTTTCTTCTAGTACTAGCTGTAGGGCTGGTTTTGTGAAGAGATATTGTTTAAATTTGGTTTTGTTGTAGAATATCTAATTTTCTCAACCTATAGTGATTGAAAGTACTGCTGAGTATAGTAGTCTGGGATGATATCTGTGGTTTCCTAGAGAGTTTAAGATAGATGACCTTTCTCTTCTGGATTTCTAGTTTCTGTTGTGAAGTCTGGTATACTTCTGATAGGTCTGTCTTTATGTTAGTTGGCCTTTCCCCCCTTCAGCCTTTAATATTTCTTTGTTTTGTAAAATTTAGTATTCTCTTAGCTTCTTATAAGTTTATAAACATCTCTTTCTTTAGGTTAAATAAAATTTTTTCTATCATGAAGTTGAGAATCATCTCCCTTTTCTATTACTATTATTAATAAACTTGATCCAGTGTCCCAGATTTTGTGGATGTTTTAGGAGATTGTTTGGATTTAAATGTTTTGGATTTAAAATTTCCATTGACTAATACATTTATATCGTCTATTACTTTTTCTACAGCTGAGATTCTCTACCTCTTATATTCTGTTGGTGATGCATGTGTCTGTAGTTGCTATTCTCTTACCAAAGTTTTTTTAATTTTTACTCTTTTTTTTTATTGGATATTTATTTACATTTCAGATGTTATCCCTTTACCCCATTTCCCCCCTCCTGCCCAGGAACCCCCATACCAGCCCCCCTCCTGCTTCTATGAGGATGTGTCCCCACCTACCCTCCTCCCCGACTCCCACCTCCCCATCCTCGAATTGACCCACATTCAGCATTGAGGCTTCATGGGACCAAGGATCTCCTCTCCCACCTATACCTGACAGGACCATCCTCCCTTACATGTACAGCTGGAGCCATGGGTCCCTCCCTAAGTGCCCCCAGGCTGGTAGTTTAGACCCTGGGGACTCTTTACCAAAGTTTTCTATCTCCAGGTTTCCTTTGGTTAGAATTTTCTTTATTGCTTCTATTTTCATTTTCAGATGTTGAATAGTTTTATTCATTTCCTTCACCAGTTTGAGGTTTTTTTGTTTGTTTGTTTGTTTGTTTGTTTGTTTTTTGTTTTTTGGTATCTCTTTAAGGGATTTATTCATATACACTTTAAAGACATCTATCATCTTCATCAGGTTGGATTTCAGGGATTTGTGTGTGTGTGAGTGTGTGTGTGTGTGTGTGTGTGTGTGTGTGTGTCTGTGTGTTTTAGCTATGTTGTTATTATCCAGTACTTGCTGTAATAGGATACCTTGTGCTATATTTCCCTGCCTCTTGTTGATTGTATCCTTGTGCTGGCCTTTAGTCATTTGGTTGTCCCTGAAAACAGCAGGCCTTTAGGAGTGAAGGCAGAGTTATGGGCAGAAAAATGGAGCACAGGGGACGTGTGGAGCTTGCAGCTACTGGCCCTGGCCCTAGGGTCCCAGCATGAAGGAAGTTTTATAAGGGGTCTCATCTTGTTGATCCTAGTGCAGGCAGACCTTTGGGAATGCAGGCAAAGTTGTAGTCCTGGCAGGTGGCTTTATTCCTCAACTCAGCTTTCATGGACACCTGTGCCTGGATCTTTGTTTACTAAACCACAGGACTTCATTGTCTAATAATTTCATAAGCACTTGGAATATATATATATATGTGTGTGTGTTTGTGTGTGTGTGTGTTTTACTTATATATTTATTATTACATATTTGTTATAATATATATTTAATTTACTGAACCAATATTTCATAGTGAAAAAAAAATAATTTCAATTTTGTTTAGAGTAACAAAAAAATAATTAGTTTTCTTAACTGCTATTTGGTGGTCACATATACATGTTTATTCTATGGCAGCATACCTATCACGGAGGTTTTGTCTGACTATAATTAATTTGTCTTAGAATATATATGACATTTACATGCTATTCATATTAAGCTGGAAAAAGTTAGAATTAGGTTGTATGATATTGGATAAATTTTGTGTTACTTGATAACTACTGTATATGTCAATACCCTGTATATGATTTTGTATGCAAGGTAAGAAAAATTTTTTGTTTGTTTGTTTCTTTTCTGGTAAAGCAGAAATACAAAATTAATCATTTCCTGACTGTATTTAAACTTTTATTCTCTTTTAGTATGATTAAAAACAGTATCATTACAGTAAAGGACAAGACTAAAATGTTTCTTACAAATTGCCAAAGATTCATTGTTGAAAAAATGAATTTTACATGAGAAAAAAACAAATGTTTACTTGTCAAACCACTATTTTAAACATATCTTAAATATGCTCATTGATTATTAAGAATTAGATCAAAATAGCATTTGAAAGAAAAAGGTCTGCTCTATTGAAAACACAATGTGTTATTCATTTAAAGAGACATTTAAGAATTTTATGAGCCAGGAAGTGGTAGTGGATGCTTTTAATTTCAGCCCTTGGGAGGCAGAGGCAGGAGGATCTATTTGACTTCTGTAGCCCAGCCTATTCTACAAAACAAGATCTAGGACAGACCAAGTCTACACAGAGAAACCCATTTTTTTAAAAAGAAAAGTGTTTAATGAAATTTAGAACAATATTGTGACCATTAATTTTGTTCCAATATATAAGAGGAGTGAGGTACCATATTTTTGGAATTTTAATAATATTTAAACTTTGTTTTTAATTATTAAGTTTCCATCCACTAAGTCACTCAGCAGTCCTATTCAATGATTTGCTAAAAATGAATACTTAGGCAATGAGAGTATTTTCAGCAATACGTAGTAGAATTTAATATATGCAACAGCTGAAACCTTTTCCTGGTCCTAGAAATGAGGTCAGGATATCATTGATCTTGAAAATAAATATCTTACAGCATACTTTATTCTTTGTCTCAGAGTCCAAATATGAAAATTATCAGTGCATTCTCATATTTGGAGGACACAAGCAGACACAGAATATAAAACTACCTGAGTAGAAGTAGATTATAATTCCTAGTTCTATGTCAAGATGTTATTACTAGTGACAATTTGTTAGAGGTTCTTCATAAGCAAGAACACAACTTAGTCATCATTATTCTTAACATATAGACTTAGAATATATGCCTCCTCTGCAGAGTAAATTGCTTTATACTTAGCATTACTGTCTCTGCAGTAAGATTCATAGGAAACAGAATAATTTGTCATGTATCTTGAAGAAGGAGAAGAGTTTCCAGATAGCCCTGTGTAGAACTGACCAAAGCAAAGAAGAGAGCATCAGTAAAAAGTAAGATCAATCAATGCCCTTTAAAAATAATTAATTTTGAAATGTTTCAGTTTGGAATAAGTCTTCTATCAATAAAAATATATTTTACAATTTAAAGGAAACAATTTATAGTTAATTTAGAATACCATGATAGAACATTTAAATATCAGAGCATACATAAAGCCAAGTATAAATTGGAAATGATCTAAAGTAATTATTTTTATATTTGGACATATGAGTTATACTCTGTAAATGATATTTTATTTCCTTGAATAAATAACACCTAATTAAAACAAGGCATGTGAGAATTGCTATGTTTGCCAATTTGTGTGATAAACTATGAAAATTAATTAAAAGAATTAATTTGTTAAATTAAATGAATTAAATTAATTTGAAAATCAATTAAAACATTGGACTGGAATATTATACATTGTATATAGAATAACAAGTCATTCCCTCCTTTGCATGATGTTTCATATTCTAAAGATAATCTGCAACACTCTGATCCCTGAGATTATTTCTCTATGAAGCAGTGGATGGCCCTACATTCAAGCCCATATTGGAACACTGTTAAGGTTTAAATTTAAAAATGGTGGCACCTAATCTGGCTCGTTGTTATGGAGCCACCATGTTTCCCCACTAGACAAGGCCTGAGGCCATGAGCTGTGTGTTCCCATCCCTGCTTAACTCTGACAGTATCTCATGCTGGCCAAAAGCACTGGTCCTGCCACCCAGGAGACACAGTTATGGGAGATGGCACTTCCAATCTTCCACTCTGTCTCCACAATGCTTGGCATAGCCCAAACCATCCTGTCATCCACGCAGTACCCAGTAGAAATGAGACTCTAATGCTTAAAGATTATCTAATAGCTTTATATGTTTAGTAATGCTCAATTAACAAGATGCCCACGCAATTAGATGTGTTTCCCAATATCTAACCTTAAGATATAAATCTTTACTCTGGACTGTCCTGGACCCAAGTGTGGTGCTCCATGGCGCCTACATCTCTTCCTGTTTCTAGCTCCTATTCTTCCTTCTCCTCTTCCTTTCCTTACTCCTCCATTAGCTCCTCCCAAAATACTGAGTTTAATGTAGTGGAGTAAATATACTGCTACATAACACTAATTGAACTAAGTGAATTAAAACAGTGATTAAAAGGCATAAAGTATGGGGGATCTGGGAGGAGTTAGCGGCATAATGAATATATCTTATCAAAAATTGAAATAAACATCTTTAAAGAAGAAAAAAAGAAGATGAAGAATATATAATAGGAATGTGCTTTTGAGAACTGGTATAAAAAGGTACGGCTATATAAAATACAACATATAAAGTAGTTATGTATAAAATGTGCTTTGGCATCTCTTTTGTTTATCTTCAAATACTTATCAGGATCAAAATATATAATATGTTAATATATATAATGTATAACATAATAGAAACATATTATAAATTAAACTATAAATAATTTACATAATTATTTTATTTACTTTAATAAATTATTATAGTATATTTATAATATATAAATTATGTAATTTGTATAATAATATTTATGAGCATATATTATATAACATATATAATATATCATACATATTATGCATAGATATATTAACATAAATGCATATACATAAATATATTATACATAATAAATATAATATAGTATAATTACACATATATTATAATATAATTTGTATAAATATATAATACTCATTATTATAATATAATAAATAAACATAATATAGTTATATAAATATATATTAGTTAAAAGAAAAGCAACTAACATTATATCAGAAATAATTTTTCTCATAATCATCAAACAAATGTGAGACTTTGATATTACAATACAAGATTTTCTAAATCAATGCTTTACTAAAATAAATTCATAAAATCAACATTGCCTTAATGATATTAGATTGTATTTTTAGTGTTGAAACATAGGATTTACAAACTTTTGAAAATAATGTTGCATTACTTTCTCATATAGTAGATGCAAATCCAAGTACTATCTACACGTACTATATGACATATTCATATTTATTTCTCTCTATCTCTATCTATACATCTATCTTTACTTTACTATCTTTATGTCTTCTTCTTCTTTCTCTACATACTCTATCAAAATATGTGGCATAAACATTTGCTACACAGAATGAAGCCTAGGGGCAAGTGAAATAGCTAGGGAAAAACAATTGTGTCACCTCTACTGGACCAGTGTCTTTTAAGAATTTCTGGGTACAAACTTGTCAGCCATTATTGAAATCAGTATGGCAGTTTATAAGGAGGTAGGTATAGTGAATTATTTTTAATGAAAATGTAAACAATGAGTCAATCTGGTGACTCTTTTTATTTAACTTATGGTAATCCCCAATAGCTTCAGATAGGAACAAAGATTTATTTAAAAATGTTACCTCAATAACTGAGCAGTTAAATGATGTACCTTAAACATCTATGCTAATCTAGCTACTTCTCAGTCCCATCCCATGATACTTACAGATTATTATTGATCTGCCTCTTTAGACCCTGTCTTCGTATTTCCAATTCTTCCACCCTCTTGGTTCTTCTCAATCTCCCTCTCTCCTCCCTCCCTCTATTCTGACCAGCAATTGGATGAACAACATTTATTGACAAAGCAAAAATTAAAGAACTGTTTGCCCAAACTTGAGACAGGACATTCTTGGTATAAGCATGGCAATGACATGTCCAGAATAAAATAAGACATGAGGGTAAAGAAAACAGCATTTGAATAACTCAAGGATAAATTTTACACAGTGTACAAAACATTATGCCTACAGATGGAAATTGATCTACCTTGAGGTTCAGCTATGCAGCTATTGAGCATTTACCCAAAGGATATTTTATTTTACCACAGAGATGCTTGCTTAGGCCAGAAACCAGAAGCAACATAAGTGTCCTTCAACAGAAGAATTGACAAAATTTATGTGGTACATTTTCACAATGGGATATCACTCAGCTGTTGAAATAATGACATCAGGAAATTAAAGCAAATGAATGGAACTAGAAAAATTTATCCTGAGTGATGTACAGAATACAGAAGAGAAATGTGGTATATATTTGCTTATATATGTGTCTTAGTCAGTGTTCTATTGCTATGAAGAGAAATCATGACCATGGTATCATCTATAAAGGTGTCTTATTTTGAGTTTATTATTGCTGCAATGAAATAACATAGAAGCATATTGTGGAAGAAATAGTTTATTTTGCTTACACTTCAAGATCACAATCCCTCACTAGAGAAAGTAAGGACAAGAACTCAAGTAGGACTGGAACCCAGAGACAAGAACTGATGTAGAGACAGTGGAGTGTGCTATTGACTGCCTTACTTCTCCTGGCTTGCTCACCCTGCCTTCTGATACAACTCAAAATTACAAGCCCATGGATAGCACCACCCATAATGTGCTTGGCCTTCACCTATTGATCACTAACGGACAAAACGCCCTATAGCTGGATCTCATGGAGGCATTTACTCAAATAGGGCTTTATTCTCTGGGATGACTCTAATGTCAAGTTTTTACACAAAACTATCCAGTATAAAAGGAAAACATTTAATTGGGGTTTGCTTAGAGATTCAAAGGTTTAGTCCATTCCTCCTCCTCTTCCTCTTCCTCCTCCTCCTCTTCCTCCTTCTCTCTTCCTCCTCCTCCTCCTCCTCTTCCTCCTTCTTTTCCTCCTCCTCCTCCTCTTCCTCCTCCTTTTCCTCCTTGTTCTCCTTTTCCTCCTCCTCTTCCTTTTCCTCCTTCACTCCTCTTTGTTCTTCTTCCTCTTCCTCTTCTTTTTACTTATTTACTTTATAACCTACTCACTATCTCCCAGTCATTCCCTCCCACAATCCTTCCACTATCTGCCCATCCCCTCCTCCTTTCAGTAGGTGGGGGAATCTCAGTGTATACCCCCACTCAGGCACATCAAGTCTCTCTGAGGCTAGGTACATCCTCTCCACTGAGGTCAAACAAGGCAGTTCAGGTAGAACATATCCCACATATAGGCAACATCTTTTGGGAGCCCCAGCTCCGTTAGTCTTCCTGTGGAGTTCCTATACCCTTATGGTCTGTGATCTATCCTTCTATTTGTCCATAAACATTTCCTTGCTCAACTATGTTCTTGGTGGCTTTATTTATAATAGCCAGAAACTGGAAACAACCTAGGTGTCTCTCAACAGAAGAATGGATAAGGAAAATGTGGTACATTTACACAATGGAATACTTTTCAGCTGTGAAAAAAAAATCATGAAATTTGCAAGTAAATGAATATCTTGAGAATATCTTCTTGAGTAAGGTAACCCATTCCCAAAGAACATGCATGGTAGCTATTCATTTATAAGTGGATATTAGCCATAAAATACAGGATGTCCATACTACAATCCAAAGACACAAGGAGGCTTGACAGGAAGGAGGGCACAAACTAGTCCATTATTCTTATGACAGTGAGAGGACTGAGTTAGCCAGAGCCAGGTTGACTCCATTACAGGCTACAAACTGGCAGTTTGGGTAACTAGACCCATTTCTCATAAATGACACCCCTGGTGGAGGAACCTGTGGTCAGCCAACCACAACTGCAGGCAGTTAATCTAAGGAAACTTTGTCATCTGGCCTGAAGTAAGAACAGGTAGGTAGCTAGAATGTATAAGCAACCTCATGAGAAGTCTCCAGAGATTAACCAATTGTAGAATCAATCAGACCCCTAGAAATAGAGCTACTCAATCAAGGTAAAAGGGCACATATCCCTCCCTGGAATTTACCCTAAATTTTACAAAAAAAGCTTGACCTATGAGTCCACTAGATGTATATGTTCTCAAATGAGGAGACCCGTACTACTTTGCTTTTGCATAGTATTTAAGTTTGGGGTATCATTCTCTAGCCATCTTGAACTCTAGCAGCAGGAAGTATGTATGGTAGCATGTATTAAGATACAGTAGCAGACAGGTCTACATCTGGATTCAAAAATAGCAGGCAGACAGAGAGCCAGTAGCCCTGGCTCAGGCTTTTGAAAAGCAAAAGCTACCTCTAGCTACCTACACAATATTTCTCAAATAAGGTCACATCTACTTCATCAAGGGGACACTTCCTCATCTCTCTCAAGTAGCACCAGTTCCAAAGACTAAGCATTTGAATAGAAGAGCATATGGAGACCGAACAAACCATCATAATAAGAATATTAGCTATGAAATAAAGGATAACCCCGGTGCAAACTGTAGAATCAAGAAGAGTAAGTATAGAGTAACTGACTAGAGGGAACAGATCTCCTTAGGAAACATAAATAAAATATATAGATATGGATGGAAGGGTGACTGGAATTGGGAAGATCAACTGGGAGGGCTTCAGGAAAAGGGGCATTGGGAAAAATACTGGGAGAAACAGTTAAAATTAAGGGGATTTTGAGGGGTAATATGGAAACATAATAAGGCACAAAGTTTCTAAAATATAGACATATATGAAGGCAATCTAAATGAAATTGCCAAATACTGGGAGAGAAACAACTACCTATGTACATCTCTTCTCACCAGAAAAAGCTTCCAGTACAGAAAACTGGTTACATTTAATTGAATTGTTGGCATAAGGAAACCCAAGAGGAAGCTTCGAACAAGCAGGCTGTTGTCAAGGCTATAGGTTTCTCTCTACTAACTGTCAGAAAGACCCTACTGTGGAAGACAACACCTATATTAAATATAGAGATATTGAGCTGGTCTGTACATAAGGCCTTTACTGCCCATGTTCCATAGTCTTTGGTACAGAAAGGTCCTCTGCATGCAATCAAAAAGAAACATGAACACCAAGCCAATCATAATCCTTTTCAGGGGTTTACAGCATCCAAGATATGTTAAAGTAGTGGTAGCACAAAGCTTGTGGGAATAACCAACTAATAACTGACTTGATTAAGCTCTACTCCACAAGATGGAACCCATAGTCAACACTGCTTAGGTGACCAAGAACCAGAGACTAGATAGGGCAA
Source organism: Mastomys natalensis (assembly GCA_021653895.1). Classification (NCBI taxonomy): domain Eukaryota; kingdom Metazoa; phylum Chordata; class Mammalia; order Rodentia; family Muridae; genus Mastomys; species Mastomys natalensis. The sequence goes on from JAJTUV010000824.1 coordinate 141,616, forward strand.
AGATATAAACATATAAACAAACAAGCAAACAGCAAATAATACTGGTCTAAAGGAAGAAAACAATATATTGGTGAAATGACCTGTTCATCTATCATCAGAGAATATCATCTTGCAGCAAATCAGATTGTTATAGATAATTATAGAGAATTACCTATATAGACAACTATATAGTTATCTATATTGTACACACACACACACACACACACACACACACACACACACACACATATTTAGTGGTTCCCCATACATGGTGTATGTGTGTGTGTGTGTGTGTGTGTGTGTGTGTGTGCACGTGTGTATAATCAACTCACACCTAGATATTATAAACTGAGAGAGAGAGAGAGAGAGAGAGAGAGAGAGAGAGAGAGAGAGAGCGCATGAGAGAGATCTTAGAACACTCAGTCCTAAAGGGATTTTCTTCATAAAATCCTCCACCTCAGTGCTCAGGGAGAGTTGTAGAAAAGAAAGACCAAGTAGGGAAGGAGACTAAGAAGATAACACCCTCTAAAACAGCATGAGCATACTTGATCTAAACTTGCTAAATAAATGAGACATTGATAGCAAAATGCTTCCATATGCGAAATAATAGAACTAAAATCCACTTGTCAGGGTCAGTGAAAGTGCTTCCATATGGACACTGCAATCCATCTGTCTTCCAGGGTCAATGGTCCTGCTGCAAAGGCAGCAAGGGACAACACTATGAACAGATGCTTGCTGCAAAAACCAGATCCTTAAATAACTGTTCGAATCATTTACCCTAGATTTAAAGCCTTAAAAAAATGTGAATGCATTCATAAATTAAATTTTTACTTCTTCATTAATAATAACACAAATAGTCTTTAGGAATCAGAATACAAGAAACATAACATAATGCAGACTAAATTTGTCCAAATATGTATAAAAGGACAGCTCTTAGTAACAAAGGAAATAATAGATATAAGTAGTCCTTCTGAGGCCATGTGTTTCAGGATACAAAGGCAGCATCAGCCTGTATATGGAGTATGGACTTCTAGCTGGGTGCCTCATCTGGCCTCAATGGGAGAGGAAGCACCTAGCCTCTCAGAGACTTAAAGTGGCAGGGTGGGGGATACAGGAGGAGGGGGTACTCAGAAAAGAAGAGATGGGGAAGGATTGTGGGAGGGGGTGACTGGGACGGGTTATAAAGTGAATAAGCAAAAAAATAAAATTAAAAAAGGAAAAAAAAAGATTAGGGGATTTTTTTCTCTTTTCTCTTCTCTTCTCTTCTCTTCTCTTCTCTTCTCTTCTCTTCTCTTCTCTTCTCTTCTCTTCTCTTCTCTTCTCTTCTCTTCTCTTCTCTTCTCTTCTCTTCTCTTCTCTTCCTTCCCTTCCCTTCCCTTCCCTTCCCTTCCCTTCCCTTCCTTCCTTCCCTTCCCTTCCCTTCCCTCCTCTCCTCTCCTCTCCTCTCCTCCCCTCCCCTCCCCTCCCCTCCCCTCCCCTCCCCTCCCCTCCCCTCCCCTCCTCTCTTCTCCTCTCCTCTCTCCTCTTCATCCTCCTCTTCCTCCTCCTCCTCTTCTTCTTCTTTCTTTCTTTCTCTCTCCTCCCCTCTCTCTTATTTTCTTTCATCAATTGGCTTTCTTTAAAAAATTAAGTGGCTTCACCATTAGGGAAAACATGAGAGGACTTTGAAGGAAGGTTTCTATGTGGAATAGAAATGAGGAAAAGTATGGGGAAAGTGATATAATTTATTTCAATCAAAATTATATTTGAAGAATAAATGAATGAATAAATATAATATACATCCATATTTGAAATAAACAGGGATTGCCATTGTCTACTTAAAAAACAACAAAAAGGTCAAAATCCAGGGTAGGGAGGATATGGTCTTTATAGGAATGACTGAATAAATTTTAATCAATGTTTAATATGAATAGTAGGATTTGTCAATAAGAAAATTATGATAGAAATTTTTCTGTTAATTTTATTAAGTGTGTCATAGGACATACATTCAGGAGAGCCTTTTGTTTGACAAATATGAAAGATAAATAGAATGTCTTAATTTCCTCTTTCAAAATGTTCTAGTTTCACACTTTTTGTAGATTCATTTATTTCATGTGTTTTGCCTTTTATTTTCGAAGATTATAACATAATTACAACATTTCTTATTTCCCTTTACTCCCTTCTAATCTTCCCAGTCTCCGTTAAATTCATGGCCTCTCCTTTCATTAACTGTTATTGCATTCATATTTATGTGTATATTTATATGTATTATTAAATGTAACCCTTTCAGTCTGCATAATCTAAGTTATATGTATGTTTTCAGGGCTGATTGCTACTGGACAACCAATGGGTTTGATCTTCCTTGAAACTACATTTCCTGTTCCCATCCTTTCTCGGTTACCTTAGACTTCTAAGGTTGAGGCTCCATGAGGTTTTCCTGACAAGTTTGACATACCCACTGTTGTCATCCAAGATGTGTAAAACACAGAGATGTTGCCTTTTAGGGATGTGAAAATGAGTGGTATCACAGAATAAAGACCTGTGTAATGCTTACATGCTTAAAGCTGAATCCTTTGCATACAGTGCATTTTATAGATAAAATTAGCTCTATACTTTTTAAAGATGTTGAAATGAGATATTATGTTGAAATCTGAACATAAATAATTCTAGTCCCAATGACTCTTTCAAAACAAGGTAGACTTTAATGTCAAAAGAGAAAATAAATGACAACAAGGCCCCATGGGAAAAGCTGCAATGCTGCTGCTTATGCCTCTGTTCTGTGCATGAATAGATGGGCTACATATTCATGTATAAAAATGATAGAAAATGAAAGACAACAAATTTTCTTACTGGGCTATATACAAAGCAGGCTCCAGGAAAAACACCACTGAATCATGTCCTTATAAGTAGTAAATATAGTTTACAAAGAATTATAGGAAACACATCCCAACATAAGAAGGCTGAAGAAATGACCTACAACCAACATTATGTTAAATGCTGGAAAACTTGCCAAATTATTTTGAATATAAAAAGACATATAAAAACAAGAATATCCATTATCTTCATAATTGTTCTAGCTGATGTTTGATGTATTATAGTTATAGCAATAATGGAATAATATAAAGCATATAGAAATAGAAAAAGAAAGAAATTAACTATCTTGTTTGAAAATGATATAATGCTATATATAAAAGGCCCTATGGACTACACAAGCAAACTGGTATAACTAACAAGCACTTTCAGAGAAGTCGTTATGTATTATTCAAAATCTTCACACAAAATTCCGCATCCTGCGTATCTTAGAGAGACATATACAAATTCAAGGAAGCAATCACATTAATTACCTCAATAAATTAGTTATCTTGGAATAATACTAACCAAAGAAGTAAAAGAACTGCATAACCAAAATTTAAAACAATGAAATAATAAATTGCAAAAGATACTTGAACATGCACAAACTTTCTAAACTCATGAATAAGGGGAAAATTAGCAATATTACCAAAGATTATCTGCATATTCAATGCACAACCTATAAAACTTTCAACGCTATTATTCACATTGCTGAAAAAGCAACCCTTAAAATAATTGTGGGTCTCTGTGTTCATTCCCACTCACTGATAGAGATGAAGGATGACCAAGACACTGGTCAATGGAAATAGTAGAATATTGTTAGGAGACATTTTATTGTTATGGTCCTTTAATTGAGGAGTAGCAGTTTTATTTTTCCCTAAGCCCATCACCTATGTCATCTCATGATCTTAGCTGTCTAGGCAGTGTCAGGAATAAATTCAGTGTTTCAGAGCGACCTTTAATTATAGTCAAAGACTTGCTGGGTACTCCTACAAGCTTAATGATAGGATTGTTACAGGATATCATGCATACAGGTCACTGTTGCAGATAACTGTTGTTTTTTGTTTATTTGTTTTGTTTTTGTTGTTATTGTTTTCTCATTTGTTAATGTGCAAAGTGTGAGAGACTTTGGAGCATTCAGTTCTAAGTGGAAATTCTTCATCAACACCCTCCCCTTTGAGGTTCAAGAAGTTATGGGGAAGGGAAGACTGAAAGATAAGAATAACAGGATATACAAAATACCAAAGAAACATTGTCTTCCAGGCACAACAGGACTGACTCAAATACAAATTCAATGAGAATGTGGTACAGGGCTTGTACAGGTTCAACCTATATGGACATCCTAGCACTGTGACAGAAGAATAGATATGATTTCCCATCCCTAATACAGAATTACAATTAATTGGTATTCACTTCCAAGGGGAAAATACTTTTCTCCAACAAAGTCTCACTGGGTATGTTAAACACCATTAAGGACCCATGCTATCAGTAAATGGAAAACACAAAACAAACTCAATGATTTCTTTCTTGGTTGTTGACCCATTGCTTTCTTTATTAGTGCAGTTTTTGTCTTACTAGTATACAGAAGAATTGTAATCCATAATCATGGTGCTCTGGCAAGGAATCATATCTAAAGACCTTCTAGGTCTGTGTGATCCAGCTAGAATGACACATCTTTAGTTCCTCTGCATGGAATAAAGTCATCCTTTTAGTACCCAAACAATGACTTCAAATTGAGGGGCAGACAAAGAGACAAATCAGAGAAATGGTTTACAGAATGAATCAGAGATAGAATATACTCAACTCTCAGGAGAACATACAGGATCAAGAGGCTACTTAAAGAGCCAAATGGAGAGAGAGTCAAATCTAGAGGTTTTCATTTTAGTTCAGAACAATTCAATTCAGTCTGATTTAGTTCAGTTCAGATCAGTTCAGATAAGAGCAGCTGTGTCCTGAGCAGTTCAGTCTGTGGAGTTCAGAGGCAGTTTTTTCAAGCAGAGCAATTCAGTGAGAAGCTGAGAGAAGTCAGATTGAATGAGTGTACTTGAAGAGGAATATAAGTCAGTTGAACCATCAAGCCAGAGTTCAGAAACATAGAAAGAGTGAGTTTATTCGGCAGTAAGCCTCTGAGATGACAATTATATCTGGCAAATAAAAGTTATCTTGACATTGCTCTTTCAATTGTACATTATGGTTTTCAGATTTGAGTTTTTACATTTATTTTTATTTTGCTTTGTTTTGGTGTGTGTGTGTGTGTTTGTTTGTTTGTTTTTAATTTTTCTGGCATGTTTTTGGTTTGTCTGCTTAAGTTCTAAATAAAAATAAGATCATTGTAGCTGTGTGGGTGAGTATATAGGGGGAAAAGGAAAAGGAAAAACTGTGATCAGCATATATTGTATAATATATATATATTATATATAATAATATATATAATATATATAATAATATATATATATACATATTCTCAAATGATTCACATAGAACACAAAAATCTCAGGATAACCAAAATAATCTTGAACTTAAAAGAAAACTTGTTAGATACATGTTCATTTTTGCATTCGATTTATATTATAGAATAATAGTTACAATCACATCAAAGAGTGTTCTAAAAACAGACACATTAATCTAAGGAATATAGCAATGAATCTATATATATCTACCCTTTCACAGTCACCTGAATTTTTATGAAGATGCCCCAAAGTTTACTTTGGATAAAAGATAGCATTTTCAACAAATGATGCTGAATAAACTGATAGGTAGAGGTAGCCACATGCCTTGTTAGGTATTAACAATAAGGAGTTAATGCAGGCAAACAGTAACATTCTTTTGCTATCAATAATTACATTATTTCACTAAGCATTGCCAACCAACACAATCTAAATACAAAACTGAATGACAAGTTTCTTAATATACAAACATGTAAAATATATAAATGCAGTTCCACAATAATGGGAGGATAATGCCTTTGTACGATACTACAGGTTAATAAAGAAGTCATATGACAGAAAGAGGTTACAACTTTTGAGTTGTGTATGGTGGTTACAAAGACACCCCAGTGTTAGAGTCTCTTCTTAGGGTTTTCAGTCCCACTAGAGTATTCGATGGGAATACTCAACTGCTCATTTAACCATAGACTTGGATCTTATATAGTGAAGAAATAAAGCTTTTACTGACCTGAAAACTTAACCTCTATTTGCTTTTGTTACCATTGCTGGAAGGTCCTATGCAATATATTAGGGAAGAAAAGTAATAATCAGTTTACACATGTGAATCCTTTAAACTCCAGAAATAACTATCATAGCAAGATATAGCAACTGGTACAGTAGTTGTACACATTTAGAAGCAAACAATCTCTTCTGATAGCAAGGCCAGCTTCATATGAACTGACTCATGACTAACACAGTCAAAACGGCTCAATAGATCATAATCCCTAAAGAGAAATCTAATATATTTCTGCTAAATGGATATAGTATTAAAGTGACTAATAAAGACTTATAATCATAATTGCATATTAATGTGTGCTTAATTCCTCATCAAAGAAGCTTCTATATGCAACAGAAATCCATTTACACAGAAAACAAGGACTGATAGGTATGTAGTGAATATACTGTGAAATGTTCAACCATAAATTGAATTTATTCATTTTTCAAAATATGACCCTACAGACATGAATCTATTGACAGTATTGAGTAGATTCAGTCAGCTTATAAAAAGTATATATGAAATTGGAAGACAGACTAATGTGGACATGAGCAAAAAAGAATTGGAGTGTGATCTGATCAAACACATATGCATAATTAAAATTCTCAATCCATAATATAACAACAAAAAACCATCACAAATATAGCACGCAAAAATGTAACACTGTATTACCGATAGTTACAGCACAAGATGATTAAGAGAGGAAACTACTCTGTTAATATTGTTGATGTAGCTCTGATTAGAATACATAATCTATTAAACTTCATCTCCCCCAGCCTAAGCAAACAAACTAACAAAGCAAAGAATCAATTAATGAATGATATTTACAACAGACAGTAATAACACTAAAGAACAGTAAGATATGAATGGTCATATATATCTATAACCTATCTATCTATCTATCTATCTATCTATCTATCTATCTATCTATCTATTTGCACTAATTTCAGCTACGAAAGCTTCTATAGTTACTGTAGTTTGACTTACAAGTTTTAGATGCTATATTGATGTAAATGTAATTTATAGTCAATTATGTGTATTCATACTTGCACATATTAAATTTAGGTTTTATTCTGACAAGTGATTTATAGTATGGCACTCTCGATGTTGGACAGCAATAGTGATCCACTGTTTTCAGTTAATGAATATGTGGTCCAGAGTGGTGTACCATATTTCAAATATGTGATGCATGATGGGTTAGGTATATTAAATGAATCCTTTATGCAGTGCAATGATATTAACTTATGATGAATTTACTATTCAATAACCCTTCTCATAAGCCAGGAAGCATTTATAATTAACAACAGTTGTATACCTTTAAGTATTTTGTTTTTCTTGCTGCTTACTCTTAAGTAGTACTTTTATGCTTTCAAGTATTGAACTTGTATGATTTATATCCCTACAAAATCAACAATCATAAGGCTTTCAATAATGTTTGGAAACACGATTAAATTTTGATGCAAATTAAATGATGTAAACACATGCCAAGTGTATAAAATCATGAATTAGATTAGTATAAAAAAGGATGAAAAACTAAATAATGTTTTATTTTTATTTATTAATTGGGTAATAGTAAAATAATTATAAGCCATATAGTTGCTTAAAGTCTTATTTGTATTAAGAACATTTCTCAAGAATCTTTGTGTCCATGTAGGTCTGATTTAGCACTATGATAAAGCACTATCTGAACACTCTGAAATCGAGATTACTCAAGCAAAATTATTACATAAAGCACTCAAAAGAGTCATAAGAAATGGTAATGACTCTTATTTCATATCAAGATAACCATAACAGAACAAAATTCAGTATTTAAAATCAAAAATTTCAAATGAATAAATAATGGTTCTTATCCTAAATTATCCAGTTTAATTATTTTTAATTCTATATTTTGTTTCATATAACTATTTCCTGATATTGAAAAATATCAGTTTGTTATAGGTCAGGATAATATCAAGTAGTAACCATGTTATAAAACACTTCATGCTTCAAAGTCATATATTAGAAATACAGTGTAAAGATCATAATTATGTATACCTTAAAATCATATTGATTTGGTGCTAGGAACATAAAGGAAGAACAACCCTGAGTCCTCTTGCAAAAGTTACTTAAAGCAACAATGAAATATCACTAACTACCGAAAGGAGTAACTGAATTAAATGATCATGTATTATAATGAATTATGAATTCTATTTGCCAATTTAAAAAACTTAACAAGCAGGTAACAGCATCAAGTTTAGAGAAAGCTAAGAGAAACTAGATTACTGTTATATTTTCCTGGTGCAATTAAAATTTACAGATAAACTTGAAAGCAATGGATGAATTTCTTACCAGACTTTGCACAAGCTTACTATAAATGCGGGTACGACAGTACTGGAATTTATTGAATAAAAAAGAAAAACAATCTGTGTGCCCTGGTACTATACTTGATACAGGAAAAAGAGAGAAAGAGGATGGAGTAAGGACAGATATCTTTAGAAAGGTGAATAAGTAAGCATTTTTTGTTACACTGCGTGCCAGAAGGCTTTTATTTTTGTAACAGTAACTGGAGAGAGCAAATTTTAAGACATAAAGCGATTTCTTTTTGATGGCTTCATCCTCTTATCACTTGGCTCTTTTTCTTGGTATCCATGAGGCAAAACATCCTGGAAGGAACAGCACTGTGGCCAGGAAGCACATATATTTACCGGAAGGACCTAGGAACTAGGTAAAGATTTCCAATTACACCCACAGTTACCAGTTTCCTCAAACAGATTTCAACTCCTCACTGCCATTCAGCTAAGAATTTGTGAGTTGATCCAGTGATGAAATTAAAGTGACTCAGTGGGTAAAGGATTTCCTAGTAAACGTGAGGACAATATTATGGTGAGATGGAAGGCAACGATGGGTTCCCGAAGCTCAAGGAAACTCATCAGGTTTATGTAGCATTCCAAATAATTAATAATAAAAGCAGTCTCATAATAGGTGGAATGTAAGGAATAATAAATAAAATTGTCCAATTGCCTCCATATGAATGTCATGGTACCTGTGTGACCACACTGACACACTTGCACACAAATACACACACACATCCCTAACACGCCAAACAGATTGCATAGATAGATATAAAGATATGCAGTATACACAGTAAGATAATTTGAATATATAAGCATAAATAGATATATAAGAATAAACTGAGACTTCGGTGGCCTAAGTGATGCAGATCACAGAGAGAACCAGGATTATATTTCCAGAAAAATTAGTTTGATAAATGTAATCAATAGCAGGTACCATAACTATAGTGAGCGCAACTGTGAAATCCTTCGGAGCTCAGCAAGCTCTTTCTTGAGGAAGTCCAGGTTGAGCTCGTCTCCTCTTGAGTAAGCAATAAGTAAATATGTAAATATATGCATATATGTACAGACATTTATAAACATGTATACATTAATTTATTCATTAATTTATCTAATAAATTTGCTAATTATACTATTTGGACAGATATTATCTCATTCTGAGCAAAGTTGAAAGTCATTGTCTTTATATCTTAAAATAATCTTCATCCTGGCTTGTGTCAGGTAAACAAGCATCGGCTGACTGCTTTACCAGTCTAAGGTAATGTAAGCTGCGCAGATGCTTTGTATCCTGCAGCAGACAATAATATTTCACAATTGGAAAAGGCATTAGACCTTTACTCCACAATGATTCTTCTAAGAAAAACACTTGTTTTCCATTTAGAGTATCATAAAAATAGGTTGTTTATTTCTCATTGTAGTAAGTCCCCAATTACTTACAGATTCACTGTTTTAAATTTAACACTGACATTTTCATAGCTATTTAAGAAAAGTTAATTCAAATTTAAACTTATTCTATATGCTTAAACATAACACTTGCATGTGCTGAACTCGTCAAGTGTATATCTGCATGAATATGGTTTTAACATCTTTTACAATCCCATGAGTAGAGGCATTTGATCACTTAATAGCTTCTGTACTTTTCAAGGAAGTCTTTCATCATTCTAAAGAAACTCTCAGTGTAATGGTTGCTGATATAGGTAAGGGTAGAACAAATGAAATATTCATGAGATCTAAGTACAACCTCCACCACCTTAAGAAGCAGTCATTCTTTTTATGTATAAAGATAAAGTGTTTCTGAATCTCAAATCTAGATTTTTTAAATAAGTAATATTCACATTAATTCTCTGAAAATTATGTAAGTGTATTTCAATCCTGTTCATTTGTCTCTTTCCAGATCTCCCTCCCTCTCCTTATTTATCCATATACCCCACATCCTCTGTGTGTGTGTGTGTATTGTGACCTATCCAGTGTAACAGAATAAAAGTGCTCTCTCTCTCTCTCTCTTGTCTTCTCTCTCTCTCTCTCTGTCTCTCTCTCTCTCTCCTCTCCGTCCCCCCCCCTGTTTCTCTCTCTGTCTCTTTCTGTCTCTGTCTCTGTCTCTCTCTGTCTCCCTCCTGTCCCCTTTCTCCTACCTTTTTCTTTCCAATACTTTATAGCAGCTTTAAAATGACAGTATCTCTTCAATTGGTCTTGGAATTTCAGGCCAGCCAGCTCACCTCCAATTCCAGAATTATATCTGTATTAGATTTGTACAGTTATTGTGCATGCTGTCACAGTTCCTAAGAGTTCATATGTGTATCTATCCTGTTGTGTCTGGAAAACATTGTTCTTTTCTTTCTATTTTTTTTCTTTCTTTCTTCTTTTTTCTTTCTTTCTTTCTTTCTTCTTTCTTTTTTCTTTCTTTCTTTCTTCTTTCTTAATCTCTGTCTCTGTCTCTCTCTGTCTGTCTCTCTGTCTCTGTCTTTCTCTCTCTCTCTCACTGTCTTACTTTCTTTCACCCTCTTCTCTAGCTCTCCCTCTCACTCTCCCTCCCTTCTCTCTCTTTTGAAGCTATCAACTACATGTGGCTCATACAATCATTCTGACCCTACTTTCATAAATACTTGAGGGCTCTGACCCTGAGCCTTGGTAGAGAGGATTCATACATTACAGTTAGGTATTAGCAAACCATAATTTCTATTTCTGCATGATGATAAGTTTAGGCTATTTATATTAATTGCTATCCATTGCAAAATGAGCTTTACTAAGAGAGTTTGAAATTGCATTGATCTACAGGTGTAGTAATATGTAATTTTGAGTTATCTGGATACTATTCCCATTTAGCAAAATAAATAATTGTGATATGCTTTCCCCTAAAGACTAGGATCTAGTCTTACAGAATGTTTTTGTCCATTTTGCTGAAATCTTTAAATCTGGGCACTGTGTTTTGTCAACTCTTCTTATTAATATTTTCTGTCAGAGGTTGCACTTTATCTAGAATCTAGAAATCTTACTATTGTTCGTTACCAATCTACAATAGCAGCTATCTACTATTTCATTATTTGTGTATGCCACTATGTACTTTCCAAGATCACCAGAAAAAAATCCCAAATAAATAAAAAGAACTAGCACCAGACAGACCAAATTATCAAAATCATTACTGAAACCAGCAGAAGCTCCAGAGATATTAGCAGCAAGCTGTGGAGAAGACTCAAGGAACTAAGCTTAATGACAAAATTGTTTCAGAGAAAATTAAAACAAACTGTAGGCTGTCTAATGGTTTCTGGGATATTCTGGTTCCAAAGTCAAGGAGACAGGAATGTCACTTAAGAGAGACAAGTGTTTTTAAATTAAAAAAATACTATTATTTTATTTTATGCATATGAATCTTTGGCTTCCATATTGCTTGTGTACCATGTGCATTCTGATACCTATGGAGGCCAGAAGAGGTTGTAATACCTCCAGAGCTGTAATTTTAGAGGATGATGAGTTGTCTTGTGCATGCAGGGTAGTTAACCAGGGTCCTTTGGAAAAGCAGCCAGTGTTCTTAACCATTAAGATATCTTTCCAGTCCTAGATCAGACAAACTTTGGGTACACTACAGCAAGATTGCTTCCTTTGTTAGCATCTGTTTGTACCAGAAATTAGGTAATGCTGAATATCATCTTTTGAATTAGCTTCTGTTTAGCTGACACAAAAAGTATATTAGCAAAATGATGCATTCTAAATAGTAAAACAAACTCATGAAATAGTTCTTGAATGGTCATAGGAAATTGTTTTTATAAAAGTTAATTTTTTTTTTTTTTTTTGCCCATTTTACACAAAGGAAAAACAGCTCAGTTACAATAATGTGTTTTCTTTTTAGAGTGGTACATATGACTCTCAGAAGTCATGTAATTGCTTTTAGTATGGAGTTTTCATTAAATAAATTGTTAGTATCATACATTGAAAGTTGGCTGTTCCAATTGACTTCCTTAAATAGATAAGTCCATAATTTTGCCTTCGGTTTAGATTAGATATAAAGAGAGGCTCTTACAAAGATTGTGAAGAAATAGTGCTAATTATCTGTCTGTCTGTCAGTCTGGGTGTTTGAATAAGAGTGTTCAGGCAAGTTGTGCACCTGTTTCCAATATTTGTGACAAATGCACATGGAAAATTCCATTTCTTTCCAGATGAGACTACAAAAAACAGCTGCAGATTTTTCGTGCTTAGGTAAATGAATAGGAAAATATTTATACTTGCATAAAGCAAGCAGAAGCAATATTCATCTTTATTTAATGAAAATATCACACACACACATTTGTAGTGTCAGTGGCTACATAATTAGTTTTAAAATAGATAAAAATTTGCAATTTTGCAATCACTGACTTGAACAAACATTAATTTATAAATGCTATATTCTGGAAAGCATATGAAAAACAAAATATGATATGTATGTAATAATAAAAAACATATCCTATGTCCTAAGTGATATGGTCATCCAGAAGCAAAATAAAATTATAATATTAATCTAATAATTTAAAGACAAACCCGAAGTCTTAAGTAATAATTTCATCCAGAAGCAAGATGAAATTAAAAAGTGGCATTTTATACATTTGATATTCTGACCATTGTAAAAACTATCACAATTGTTAACAAATCCACTGCTTAATAGTAGGTGATTTAAAAAAAATAAGATCCTATTAGATCACATACAGCCTTGAGCTGGTATCAGTGCTTAATAGATCTTGTTGTAGCTGTGGGCCTGTGGCTGACTCTGAGTACCCACAAATGGGCCGATCACAAATGTCTGGAACTCCTAGTTGAGTAGAATCTGAAGTCTTTGGCCTCTGTAAGCTATTTTATTTGCCAGCAAACAAAAATATACAAACATACATGTACAATAACACACACACACACAATCAGAAACATACATATACACACAAACATACAGTTAAAGAATTTTGCAAATACAGAGTTCCACAGTACACATTACATATGCATTACACACACACTAACTCACACACACACCCCACACCACACACACACAGAGAAGAGAAGAGAGAGAGAGAGAGAGAGAGAGAGAGAGAGAGAGAGATTGTAACACAGCTCTAAATGGGATGCCTCTACAAAATCCCTCTCCTCAGAGCTCAGGGAACCTTGCATAAAGAGTATAAGAACCATAAATGATGGAGGATACCAGGAGAATAAAGCCCTCCAAATTATCTAGGGAAAGCTCATTAAAGCTCACAGACTGCAGCAGCTTGCAGAAGGCCAGCACTAACCAGACTCTGCACCAGGTCCTCTGTACTTTCATTGTGGTTTCCAGTTTAGTGTTTTTATGGAACTCCTTTGTAATGGAACTGACTTTGTAATGGAGTCAGTCCCTGATTCTTCTGCTTTCTTCTGTGGCACTTTTCCCTCTCTTAACTTACTGTGTCCAACTTGAGTGTGAAGGTTTTTATCTCGTGATCATTTATTTTGCTATGTTTTGTTGCTCGCTCTCTCACCAGCCTATTCTTTTCTATTGAGAGACAAAAGAGAATGGGTATCATGATGTAAGAAGAGGTGCAATTGGTTACTGAGAGCAGAAAAGGAAGGGAAAATTGTAGCACTGAGAAAAGAATATTTTCAAAAAAGGGGGAAAATATAAAATTTAAAATAATATTTGCCTTATTATTTTTCAAATGAGAAAAGCATTTCTAGACGACTCAATGATAAGATAGAGCACTCAGATTTCAAAATGTAACTTGTTTCCAACATACTAACTCAAAACTATGACCAATGGAAGCCAGGATCCATGCTAAAAGACCAACTTTAAATAGATTTTATTTCTCTACATTAATGTTTTTGCAGAAAATTTTAGAAAGATTAGCTCTGCTTGTTCATACAGCTCAAAGAAAAACACATGGTAATTCTTAGGCAGATATTATTGCATTATTTATTTTTATTTTTATATTTCATTTAATCTTTTTTTTCCAGACCATACTTTATCTCTTTCCTGGTCACCCGCTGACTGTTCCACATCCCATACTCCTCCTCCTCCTCCCTGTCTCCACGAGGATGTCTCAACCCCCATCTCCAATCCGCCATACCTCCCCACTCCCCTGGCCTCCAGTCTCTTGAGAGATAGGTGCATCTTCTCTGACTGAATCCAGACCCGGCAGTCCTCTGCTGTATATGTGTTGTGGAGGCTTACATCAGCTGGTGTATGCTGCCTGGTTGGTGGCTCAGTGTCTGAGAGATCTTGGGGGTCCAAGTTAGTTGAGACTGGTGGACTATTTGTTATCCAATTGAAATATTTCCAATAATTTGATACAAGCAGAGGACTTACTCCCTGCATTGCAGAGAATAAAATTAGCTCTGCTTTGTGTCATATTTTGTACCAAAGAACTGTGATAAAATGGCCTGTCCATATTATCCTAGCAATGGTACTAGGAATAAAAAATTAAATTCATCTATAAGGATAGAACAGAGACCCTTTCACTAGTATTGCAGTCTTTGAGCCCCGTGCACCATCTCAAAGACATGCTGATGGTGTGTGTTAAGACAGTTAGCTTTGATGACAGAAATATATTTTTTTCTTATTTAACTTTCTATCTAGACAGACCATGTTTTTCCATGCTTGTCTTACGATATAGTAAATCTATGAAAACACTGCTACAGGAGGGAAAAAAAAGAAAAGCAAGAAACGTTATGGATATAAAAACAAAAGTCAAATATCATCCCTTCTAGGTTTAAAATGTTCTCCTCTTATGTACAACTAGTCAGGAAGAACTAAATGAGCTAAAAACCAATCATGTGTCATCAAGTGGATGGGCCATGCTTCAGTCTGTACTCAGTTGACACCTGTCAAGGGGAATCTCCTTAATTTCAACTGTCTGACTCACCACTACTTCTGGAAAATTTAATTCACTCTCAGAGAATAGTTATTCTAAACAAATATAGCAATTGGCAGAGATAACAGGGATAGATTCCATAGGGTCTCTTTAAAGAACTGTCATTAAATGAAAATAATTAAATCCTTTCAGCAACATGTTACTTCCCCTCTCACTGGACTGTTTGCTGATATATTAGACATTGTGTGCCAGAGTAATTGCAACCATATTTCAAGTGAAATGGTTTATTTGGAGCCATGAACTAATTCAATTAAAAAGTTCATTTCAAATATATGCTTTCGTTGCATGGGGCACATTTGTCATCTTGTATTGTGATTTTGATAAGGAGAGGTAATAAATATCTAGTGCTTCAAGGACTGTTATGCTTGGTTCATTTCTAAAGTCTAAGTGCATACCTTAAGATGTTTGCTATATAAATGCCAGTGTAATTAAAGTTACCTACACTACTAACATTCTAAAACAAATCAACTCTGTTTTATAAAATGCTGCAAGTAGGTAAATAAATGTATTAGGGAAAGTAGTAAATAAGTTCTTTTGTAAATACATATATATATATATGTATTATATATATATATATAATCATATATCTTTATTAATACTAATGAGAGCTTAATCAAATTTAATGGTCAATAAGTGATGATATTTGTTAGTATTCTGTCAAACTCCACCTCCATAGTTACCTGGCAACAGCCAGGTATGCTCCTCCACACAGTTATAAAAGGAACTGTCTAGCCCTTCCTCTCTCTCTCTTGCTCTCTTGCTCCTGTGATTCCCGCTTGCCTGCAGGCTCCCCTTCCCCCTTCCTTTCCCCCTGTCTCCATGTGGTCATGGCTGGCCTCTACTCCTCTACATCTCTGCTCTCTCCTCTCAATCTCTTCCCTCTGGCCTAAATAAACCCCTTCCCTTTGTGGAACCATCTGGTCTGGCGTTATCTGTTCCAAGGTGCTGCGCTGAAAATCTAACAATATTAACATCAATTTTCATTTATTTTAATGTTACCTCACTACAAAATTTCTTGAGAAATGGAAGTTTCTTTACTGAATAACAAATGAAAAAGTAAAACAACATTTTAAATAAAAGAAAAGTGAATCAAAATATTTAGATGAGAATTCATTTTTTTATTCTAATACGAATTTATTTTTATGTAGTTATTTGGCTCATGGATTTCTAATCTTTGGCATGTACTTGGTTGACATTCTTGATCAGCTCACATTTTGGCAGATAATTTTTAGTATGTTGTACCATATTAATGTTGATGTAGTCTGTGCATTAATTATGAATTGTAGGAAGTCCTACATTTCCTCAAGTTATGCTTAACAAATTTTAGGAGTTGAAATTATCACAGTAATGATTCAGATTAGTTACAAATAAATACCATACATACTCATAGAAGATCTGGTGTCAGAATGGAGCCTTCATCACTACAATCTAGTCTATTTAATATGAAAGGTATTCTGAGGCTTCAGAGACAGAAAGCTGAACAGCAACCCAGGAACAAAACCTTTGACGTACAATCTGCCCTTCCTACATGATGTGCTTGTGCAGATGTGGTACATAATTCCTAAAAGTGGATAATCAATGGTCTACTTTGTGAGCCATGCCATGAGCAGGATCCCATATCAGACGCCTTTTTCCTTCTATGTTGAAAGAATGCTTACCTTATTCAGATTAACTCTGTGTGTGTGTGTGTGCGTGTGTGTGTGTGTGTGTGTGTGTGTGTATGCGTTTGTTTGTCTAAAAAGAAACAGATATATCCGAATGACATAATTACATTGAAGGTACTTTGTGCCTGGATTAACTCTTCAAATTTATAACACGGTTGTGGACTTAAAATATCACCTCAAATTGTTTTAGGCATAATTAACTATAAGTAATATAGCATTTGTAATTTATGGCAAAAATTCTTTTATATTGTTACATAATACTTTAATAAATAAATCACATTTTATCATTTCATTCAAACACATACAGAGGAACACACACACAGAGGAACACACACACACATACACACACACATACACACACACACACACACACACACAGAGAGAGAGAGAGAGAGAGAGAGAGAGAGAGAGAGAGAGAGAGAAAGACCCCTCAACACACAAACATTTTATAACTTACAGATACAGAAAAAACAAACAAACAATAAAACATGAGTCACATGGAATAAAAATGAGTAAATCTTTAACAAACATATGACATAATGGAGGAAGAGAGAAAAGGCAATTCTATCTCATGTCCTTATTAATCCTTATCAAGTTGATTTATGTCTTTGGCTTCAGTAGTGTTATTTGTCATCCACCACCGTCATGCTTCTGTGAAGGTGTTATGAGATGGGAACGGATGACACACATATCATGGAAATATTCATGTACATTTTATCAACCTATATTGGGAATGATGTAGTTGATTATGAAAATATTAAGTGTAATCCAAGGTTGTTGTTTTTTTATATACTTATGATGGGACTATCTTAGTTGGTTCATATTTAGATGATAAGTTGTTTATAAAACCCAAGAATGTTGCATAACAGCAGTGCTAAAGGGACAATCCCAAACTAGTAACAGATTTCTCCATTTAACTGAAATATGTCTTTTAAAAGAGCCAGTTACTTGAGTTTGAGGTTCAACAGTGCATAACAATGGATAGAATCAGGTAAGATTCTCTAACATTTCCTGTAATAGCCAAGAATTTAAATTCAAATTTGTCATCTCATCTTAGAAAGAACAGGCGATATCCTTAAAGAGTCATGGGAGAGAATCCTGTACTTTTCATATTCTTGTACTTTTATGAGGCAAAGGTTTAGAAAACAGACCCTGGCATTTCTCTATAGACTTCCCTAACATTAATCAAGTCGCACTCTTGGTACCAGATTTCTTGACACATGAAGTATCTTGATTGGCAGAACTCAGCACAGTTTCTGACACTTGGCATTTCAGTGCTTTATCTCTCAAGTTAGGTTCCCCTACATCTGAGTCTTCAAGAGTACATAACAGAACATAAGACTGCCGCTCACCTTGATCATCCTATCTTAGGTCTTTATGAATTGTCCCAGTTCCTGTCACAGTTCAATGTGACAATGACACGAGTATCTGGGTATTAAACAAAGAAGGCCTAGGTCCACACTCTTGATTGATTTGCATCAGTAAAATATATTCTGCCATATAAGCAAAATGAAAGGCAAAAACCATGAATGATAATGTCATTAAACACAGAAAAGTTTTTTGACAAAATCCAATACCCATTTAAGATAAAAGTGTGGAAGATACAAGGAAACAAGGAATGTACTTCTGGTAAGGCTGAAGTGCTAATTTTATATAAATTAATCACACAGAAAAATACCTCTCAGAATGAGATAAAGCATCAAAATTTAAAGCCCAATACGGGTATAATCTTTTGTGACTTTAACTATGTAAGGGTCAAGATATACCCTTTAAATTAATGAGAGGAATGGGTACGTTGTACCATACATTATGAGTAAATAGCAATGCTACAAGAATAGGAAATCCAGAACCAATCTCTCAGGGTCACCCCTAGCAACATATCATCAGCTGTACTCTGCAGCTCACACCCAGACACATCTTTTGTGAATCCCATGTACCATTTCACTCCTCTACCTTCAAACACCATCCATTTACTCTTTAGTGCATTCCAGCCTATAACTCCAGCTGGCATTCCCTGTGAATACACCAGATGAACAGGCCAGAACAACAAGAAACACAAAGGGAAACACTCTCTGAAAATACATAGAGGAAATTAATACCAAGGAATAAAACAGCTATGCAGCAAAGTCAAATTTGTGAAACACCACCTGAATCTATAATCACCCCAAACATAGATACCTAGATGTTAACAAAAGAACTTCACAATCAAAAATAACAGGATAATATGTCTCTACCAGAGTCCAGTTTTCCTACCATGAGAGGACCTGAATATTCCAGCATACCTAGAGCACAATAGTGATAAAAACTGCCTGGTATTGGTACAGAGACAGGCAGGAAGATCAGTGGAATAGAGTTGAAGACCCAGAAATGAACCCACACACTTATGGTCATTTGATCTTTGACAAAGGAGCTAAAACCATCCAGTGGAACAAGGACAGCATTTTCAACAAATGGTGCTGGTTCAACTGGAAGACAACATGCAGAAGAATGCAAATCAATCCATTCTTATCTCCTTGTATGAAACTCAAGTCCAAGTGGATAAAGGACCTTCACATAAAACCAGAGACACTGAAACTAATAGAAGAGAAGGTGGGGAAGACCTCGAATACCTAGGCACAGGGGAAAAGTTCCTGAACAGAACACCAATGGCCTATGCTCTAAGATCAAGAATTGACAAATGGGACTTCATAAAATTGCAAAGTTTCTGTAAGGCAAAGGACACAGTCAATAGGACAAAACGGCAACCAACAGATTGGGAAAAGATCTTTACCAATCCCACATCCGACAGAGGACTAATATCCAATATATACAAAGAACTCAAGAAATTAGATTCTAGACAACCAAATAACCCTATTAAAAAATGGGATATAAAGCTAAACAAAGAATTTTCAACTGAGGAAATGCGAATGGCCGAGAAGCACCTAAAGAAATGTTCAGCATCCTTAGTCATCAGGGAAATGCAAATCAAAACAACCCTGAGATTCCACCTCACACCAGTCAGAATTGCTAAAATAAAAAAGTCAGGTAATAGCAGATGCTGGCGAGGATGTGGAGAAAGAGGAACACTCCTCCATTGTTGGTGGGATTGCAAGATGGTGCAACCACTATGGAAAACAGTCTGGCGGTTCCTCAGAAAATTGGACATATCACTAACTGAGGACCCAGCTATACCACTCCTGGGTATATACCCAGAAGATGCTCTAAAACATAAGAAGGACATATGCTCCACTATGTTCATAGCAGCTTTATTTATAATAGCCAGAAACTGGAAAGAACCCAGATGCCCTTCAACAGAGGAATGGATACAAAAAATGTGGTACATTTATACAATGGAATATTACTCAGCTATTAAAAATAATGAATTCGATAAATTCTTACGTAAATGGATGGAACTAGAAAATATCATCCTGAGTGAAGTAACCCAATCACAAAAGAACATACATGGTATTCACTCACTGATTATTGGATTTTAGCCCAGAAGCCTGAAATACCCGAGATTCAACTCACAGACCACATAAAGCTCATGAAGAATGATGACCAAATAGGGGAGCCTTCAGTCCTTCTTAGAAGGAGTAACAAAATACTCAAGGGAGCAAATATGGAGACACAGTACAGGACAGAAACTGAAGGAGGGACCGTATCAGACCATTCCACGTGGATATCCATCCTATGTGCAGTCACCAAAGGTAGACGTTGATGTGAATGTCAGGATGTACATGCTGACAGGAGCCTGCTATAGCTGTCTCCTTAGAAGTCTGCAAGAGTCTGACATACTCAGAGACAGATGCTTACAGCTAACCATTAAACTGATCATGGGTTCCCAATGGAGAAGATAGAGTGAAGGCTGAAGGAGTTTGAGAAGATTCAAGACACAATGAGGAAAGCAACAATCCCAACTAACCAGAGCCCCCAGGGTCTAAACCACCAGCCTGGGAGCGCTTAGGAGGGACCCATGGCTCCAGCTATATATGCAGCTATATATAAGTGGGAGAAGAGATCCTTGGTCCATGAAGGCTGGATGTCGTGGGGGTGGGAGATATTCGAGGGTGGGGAGGTGAGATACAGGGGAGGGTGGGTGGGGGTACACCAATGTGGAGGCAGGAGGAGGGGGAAGGGATAGTGAGTTCCTGGGAGGGAGGGGGAGGGGGAAATGGGGTAAGGAGAGAACATCTGAAATGTAAATAAAATTTCCAATAAAAAAAATCATAATACTAACTATATGAAGATGACAGAGGTACTTCAAGAGAAAAATAGTAAATTACTTAAAAATAAGAAATCCAGTAAAACACCAACAAAAATTAGAGTACGAACAATAAATTCATCAAATCACTTTATGAGATAATATTTGCAATAAAACTCAAAAACAAGTAAGATTCCACAACAACAATTAAAAAAGAATTACAAATACATCCAAAACAATTTTAAAATCAAGTAGGCTATATCCCAGAGATACAGGGATGTTTCAATGATCATCAGTAAACTATATTCTACTATATAAGCAAAATGAAAGGCAAAAAACATGAATGATAATGTCATTAAATGCAGAAAAGTTTGACAAAATCCAGTACCCATTTATGATAAAAGTGTTGAAGATATAAGGAAACAAGGAACATGCATAAACATATGACAATTGACAGTCAGCCTACAGCTTCATCAGTTAAATGGAGAAAAAAAATCAAACCAATTACACTAAACTAACAAATAAGACCAGGTTGTCCAGTCTTTCCATATCTATTTTATATATTACTTGAAGTTTTAGCTAGAGCTAAAAGGCAATGGAAATAGACACTAATTGGGAAGCATATGAGATGCAAGAGTATACATAAGCAAGCCGCCACATTCTACCTGAAAGCTCCTATAGCTGAGAAACACTTTCAGCAAAATAGATTAATATAAGATTACATAAAATAAATCAGTAACCCTCCTATATAAAACAGAGTTGATGCAGTCCCTGTGGAAAATTCTTTCCAGACCCTCATATGAAAAAACAAAACCTTGGCATACCTAAAGCAATTCTGAGCAATAAACAAATTATAGGAGGTACAACCATCCAGGATACCAAATTGGAATACAGATCTATAGAAAGAAAAACTGCATGGTATTGTATTGAAAATACACATGTTGATCAATAGGATCAAATTGAAGACCCAGACATAAATTTAAACACTTATGGACACCTTTTGATAAAGAAGACAGAAATACACACTGGGAATGAAAACATATTCAACAAATGGTGCTGGTCTTTATGTAGAGAAATGTAAATACATCCATATTCATCTCCCTGCACATAATTCATGTCACAGTTGATCAAAGACATTAAGACAAATCTAGACACAGTGAACTTTATAGAAGATAAAGTGATGTAACAGCGTAGAACACATTGACACAGGAGTCAAACTTCCTGAACAGACCATGGATAGTACAGGCATTAATATCAGAAATTAGTAGACGAGGCTTCAAAAAACTAAAAAGTTTATGAAAGGCAAAGGTCACAGCCAAACAGACAAAGAGGCTGCTTACACAATGATAAATTAGTTTTAGCAACTCCACCTCTAATAGATGTCTAATATGTAAAATATATGAAGAACTCAATAAATTAGATATTGAATAAGTAAAGAGCTCAACTAAAAATGGGGTACTGTTCTAAACAGAGAATTCCCTTTACAATATCAAATGGCTGATAAATAAAGACACAGTCAACAGCAAGATCCATAGCTATTAAGGAAATGGAAGACAAAATAACTTTGATATTCCACCCTATTCTTATAACTGTCAGATGGCTAAGATCATTAATACAAGTGACAGCTTATGGTGCTATAGATGTTAATCAAGAGGATTCACATTTCTGGGAGGAGTTCAAATTTGAACAACTACTATGGGGATCAATATGACAGTTTCTCAGTAAATTGAGAATCATTCTACTTCAAGACCCAAGTTATATTACTCTAGAGTATATACCCAGAGAATCTTACATCCTACCACAAGGACATTTGCTCAACTAAGTTAACTGTACCTTTTTTTTCACAGTACAGAAAACTGGAAACAACCTAGATGTTTCTCAACAAAAAAAGCAAGAAAACAAAACAAATGGATGAAGAAAAATAGCACATTTACACAATGCAATATTATTCAACTGTTAAAAAGACATGACATCATGAAATTTTCTGGCAAATAGAAGGAACTATAAAAAAGAAAAATACTGAGTGAGTTACCCAAGAACCAATAAATAAAAATAAATAAATTATCATTTTATTCTGTCAAGGGAATTGCAGGAGGCTTTGGAAGTCATGGAATGCAGCCCACAAGTTACTACAGCCACATACGTGGGACTTGGTATGATACTGCCCCAAGGACTATGTGTCTCTGGACTTCATGATGCTATGAAGTTCTACTCTGCTGGCTGCCCTCATATTACTCTTAATATATGAATTATATGAAAACTTTAAGGGCACTTTCAGTTCTTCCTCAGGTAGTATATTTGGCATTCATAGTACTAATGCTTGATCTCATTCAGGCATCGCTGCTAGAGTGACACCGCCACCAGGTCTGTCTAGCTCCTCAGTAATGGCCATTTCAGCTCCTTAGTAATGGCCGGCCTGTTCTGTTACATTGTAACTGCCATTCTGCTCCTCTGGTCTGCGGGTCAGGGTCTAGCAAGAGAGAGAGTGAGGACGGAGGGGAGAGAGATGCAAAGGATGAAGACAAGACAAAGGATCTAATCAAGTCTCAAGTCTCTTTTTCTAGTCTCTTTTATTGAAAGGAAATCCTGGGTATTTATACCCTTTACCACGTGACTTGCCACATGGGCAAGCTCAACTGAAGGCACTACGTCATGCGCCTAGCAGCATGGAGACCACGTGCTCCTAGCTGCTGGCAGCCCTAAACAGCAAAACAAGATGTTTATCAGAGTGTGCTCAGCTGTTGCGGGCTGTTGAAAACAAGTCTCTTGTCAGGGTATATGGCTTGAGATGGCTGTAAAGATGATAGCCGCTTTTGTCTAAGAGTTGGCTCCCAACACTGGAGCAGATTATGATTCTATCACCACCCTGGAGAAGAACTTAGAGATGTAGATGGTCAGCAATGACTGCCACCCTTAGAAAACATTTGGAAAAATAATGTTGCTAGTGAAGTTAGGTTGAGATGATTTTACTACTGGCTCTGATGTAAAAAGTCTTAGGGAACAATACGAAGTTCAGAAAGGCACATCTTATTTGTTAAGCTATGGTCCCTTTATGGTCGGGGAACAAGAACAATGGCAGCACTGGGTGACGTGACTCTTACTAAAGCTGAACTGGTGATGGTTGATTTCGGTTCATTTCTTTTCTTTTTTTTTTTTTTTTGTTCATTTTATTTTGGTTGATTTCTTATAACCATTTTGTCCTCAACTTCCTGATATAATTTATTAAGGACTGTCAAGTGAAGATATACATGTTGAGGATTTAAGGTAGACATGACTGTTTTTTTAACATAAAAGTTTAGATTTCTGATTCTTTTAAGATTCTTCCAAGATTATATTTAAAAGTAAATTATAAAATAATTACTCATTTCTTTGTAACTGCAAATTGCTGCCTGCCAGTAAGAGAAACCGGCTAAGAAAACTTCCTTGCTTGCTTACACGTTGTTAATCTATAACAAGTTGCTTGGTTACGGATATACATGGGTTTTGAGAATAATTTGTTTTCTTTAGCTGTACTATATAATGTTATTTTTTGTGAAGGTATTGGAAAACACGTTGTCTTTTTCATAATCATTCACTAGAAGAAAACTAAAACATAATCATCTTGTAATTGTATACAACTTGAAAGATTTTTCTAGGATATGTAAGCTATGAAAGAAAGAATAAAGAATGCATGGCTGGAACATTGTTTATCCCATCCATCAACTATGTGTTTATGTGTAAAGTTTGTGCAAAGAGTTGGAACATTGAATTAATTGTATTAATGCATGTATGTGCAGAATAATTGGAGCCTGCTTGCTGGAGCTTTGCTCTAACCATTAAATGTGTGAAAACGTATAGGCCTGCCTGTAGGTCTGTATGCTATTATTATATTTGTGTGTATGAAGTTATTGAACTATTCCTTTTGTTTCATCCATTCAGTGTGTGTGTGTGTATATGTGTGTGTGTGTGTGTTGTTATACATGTAAATTTTTTCTTTCCTTCTCTTTCTCACCTTCCCCAAGTAGGTAAAAGAGTCCAGAGTTTTTCTGCTGGCCACAGAAAATGCCAGCCCCAGTAAATTAAGCCTTATTCCCTCAGAAAAATATGTTGAGTAAATTCCCTAATTGCTGGCTGCCTTTGGAAACAGCCACTGTAGGTATCTGGATTCAACCCTACCAGTTGCTCCAAGCACTGAATCCAACAGCTACCTGCATTGGTTTACCCACCACGTGGTTGCCAGTCATTGGCAGTTATTTGTTAGTACATGAAAACCAAGATACACTCTGTAGAAACAGTAAAGGTAAAGAAAAGTGGTCTAGGGAAGAACACATAGATTTCCCTGGAAAGGAAAAAATACAATCGATTTTGTGTGTGGATTCTGGCCATGTGGGAACAGGATCAGGAGTTATTAAGTGTGTGTAGAGGAGATTAATGGAAGAAGAGATGACGTGGAGAGATAACTGGATTTCAAAGCCATTTGTGTGCATGTCTGGAAAGGTAGTGCAGCTGAAACATCTAGCGTTATCTGTGAGGGGGATCCTATTGAGGACTCCTAGTAATAGGTAATTGGAATCTCACCTGGCCATCTCTTGTGGCATGGCACAGCTTCTAGTGCAGGATTGGTTGCAACTAGTGAGTTGTTAACCCAAGAGATCCCATGGACATCACAAAACAACCCATGTTGATGCCAGGATAAAAGGTTTTTCTCTGTAAAGTGACAGTGAGCACCAGTGCCAAGCATTATATCAACAAAGATTATTTCAGTGGACAGGAAGAACTGATGGCTGAAAGGAGCCTTCACCTCAATGTTTGGGTTCTTTGTTATGAGAGTCTACATGCTATTAAAAAAATTGTAGACACCAACCCAGCCTCAAAACTTTTAACCTACAATCTGTCCTGACTAAAACATATCAGGACAATGGTGGCATAAAACTTGTTGGGGGTGCCAATCTATGCCTGCTTTAATTTGTGGCCCTCTCCACAAATGTGAGCATATGCTCTACCATGCTTTGATAGCCAAGAACCCAAATCCAGAGGCCTGAGGTAGAATCAAATGCAAGTATATAAAACATCATTGAAACTGTTCTTCACTATATTCTTTTATACTCAGAGACAAGTACCTCCAGGAACAGAGAGGGTTCCTCCAGCATCAGATGGGATGAAATTCTGAGACCCAGAGCCAATCATTGTGCAGAGACAAAGTCCAAACTGGAGGTCTCCAGTAGGTCACATTTCTGAGACTTCAGGAAATCCCTATCGAAGAAGGAGTGGAAAGATTGTAGTAGTCAGACAGGATGGAGGACACCAAGAGGACATGATCCACTGAATCAACTAAGCAGGGCACATATGGGCTCACAAAGACTGAAGTAGCACCATGTAGCTGGCAAGGTCTACAGCAGGTCCTAAGCTTATATGGTGTGGCTCTTAACTAGTTGTTTTGGTGGGGCGCCTAACTATGGGACCAGGTATGTCTCCAACTCTTCTGCCTACTCGTGGGACCATTTTCTTCCTATCGGATATCCTTGTCCAGTTTTGGTGTGATGGACTTTGCCTTGTTTTATTGTATTTAGTTTTGTTGTGTTTGGATGTTGCCTCTTGGAGAATTTTAAGATTCTCTTAAAAGATTGGTGAATATATCTAGAATACTTATTTCACAAAATATTTAGAAAATGGTTCAAAAATAAATTAAATTTACTACATTATAGAGTACAGGGATTTATATCAAAAGCTATGTGACAGATCTAACAAAATGTCATCTTTATCAGATTGTGCAGACTGACCTCTGAAGGTGCCATAATTATTTTTACCTAACAGAGATTATTACCTCCACAGATACTTGTTCATATCACACTGTAGACTAATTGAAAGAATAGTAGAAATATAAACAAAAGGCCTTCAACACAATTAGGTTTCTAAAATACATTTTCATATCTAATGACCCACTAAGAGATGTTTTAAGAGAAAGGAAGCAGTTCTAACTTCCAGAATGACCTCAGACATTTGCTTCTGAACAGAGAGACATGGACAAATGTATCATTTCTGAATAAAGATGATATATTTTTTTAGTTATAAATTTCAGAAGAATTTCTGATTACTATGGTCATCAAAATGAATGAAGTATTAGCCTTATGATTTTCCTGCTTACCCGAAAATTAGATGATAGTCAGAGATTAAATGACCACAGTTTGCTTTCTTTTTCGAATGGACAGAACTTCATACTTTGGAAATTTAGACATCTAATCTAACAAATTGAAAATAACTGTTTATAAAACAGAAAATTTCCTCTTTTAGTTTTTACTTAAAGCTATGCAAGGTTTCATCATTCTATAACAAGATTCTACACCGATTGCTTTTCAAGGTAAATAGAGCAAGGACAGAAACTTGGCCACTTCAAAGCATGGTATTTATGCACAGATATCTGAATTATTCCTTATATACAAGAAAGATTGTGTTGATCTGATCATCCTTTTTGTCACTGCCATGCTGTTTAATTTGTGCCTTGTTTATGCCAATATTACAATTGATCATATATATGTATATACATATATATAAACAATCATATATATATGAATGATTATATATATAATTATATTTAAATATTATTATTATGTTTCATTTATTTACATTCCAAATATTGCCACCTTTCCTGGTCCTTCCTCCAAGAGTTCTTCACCTCAACAGTTCTTCACCCATCTCCTTTGCCTCTGAGAGGGCACTCCTTACCTCACCCTCCTACCAACAGCTCACCTTTTTCTTTGGGGCAATAAGTCTCTACAAGATTAGGTCACTGAGGCCAGACAAGTCAGTCTCTGTTACATATGTGCCAGGGGCCAAGGACCAGTCCATGTTCTTTCATTGATAGCTTAGTCTCTGGGAGCTTCCAGATTTCCAGGTTAATTGACACTGTTAATTGACTTCCTATGGAGTTGCCATTCCCTTCAGTTCCTTCAATCCTTCTCCTAACTCTTCCATAGAAGTCCCTGACCTTAGTCCAAAGGTTGACTGTAATCTGCATGTATCTCAGTTAACTACTGGTAAAGTAGGTCAGAGAACAGCCATGTTGGGCTTTTGTCTTAAGCACAATGAGTATCATTAATAGTGGTTAGAGGATCTGTCAACTTTCTTAATTGCAAGAAAAGCATGATTTTTAGTGCTATTTTTAAGATTAATATTGAAAGAATTTGAATTACGGAATTAGTATATCAAAGCATATAATATATAAAAGACATGAGGAAGTTCAATTGATTATACTAATGAATCATTTTATCATAGGATGTAGCACCTATATTCAAACAAGTTATAAATATGAGTAATGATAAATTACTAATTTCTCAAAAGAGAGCTACCCTAATACAATCAACATTCCACCATGAGTCTTCAGGCATATCATACTGTGGCTAGAGAGAAGGTCAGCAGATCTTGACCTGAGATCAGCTGGTCATATAAAATTTACACAGAAAACCAAATCAGGTGTAATGTAAGGTTAAATAAGAAAACTTTTACAAATAGAAAATGGAAGCTAAGCTAAAATGAAGACAAGAGAACATCAAAGACACAGCATGATATGTGATGCCGAACAGATGACTTGACAGTGTCAATAAAGTCAACAGGAAGATAAGTATTGCAGTTATTGATGGCATTACTTTTAATCTTTTAGGCTTCGTGCCATTGCACTGAAAGCATATGTAGAAAAATGAGTCAGAACTGTATTATTGTAAAATGAGACTGCCTCTCTCTGTGTCAAATACTTGCAGCATAAGAAGAGCTGGTCAAACAATTCGAACTCCTGTTACTCAAACTTGGTTAGCATCAAATAATAAAAGAAAAAAAAAGCTCTATATGGCAATGGTGCTTCTATATGAAGACACAACAGTTCTACTTACCATTTCAATATGAAAATAGGGGAAAATAATAGCTGAGGTTTATAAACCAGAGAGTTTAATGTTTTAAAGTGATAGGGAAGATGGCTTTCTATCATGAACAAAAGAATACCTGAAGATTCAGTCAATTTTGTTAAATATGAGTGATAAATTTTAGGAACCCAGGGAAAATGTGCTCAAATATTAAGACATACAAATTAGATAAAATAGAAAATATACAATACTGTTTACATTTAGGCAAGGATTGAGAAAACAATGACAGGAATCATAATAAGAATTTCATTTTTAATTCAAAACACTTGGTGATTAAATTGGTAACATTATGCTGATCATAGACTTGGAAGCTGGAGTGGCATACAAGTATCTGTCAATAAATGGAAAAGAAGTTTGTAACTCAGCTTTGTGTGAAACATGCAATGAATCCTTAATGTTTTTAAATTAACTGACAACTATTACCTTGTCAATAGAGTAGTATACTCTTAACTCCACTTTATTGTCTATGGATCCTAAGATCGGAGTGAATTTTTGAATCATAGCAAATAAATATAAATCCACAAGAAGTTGAAAGATTTATTGTAATAATTGTGGATACAAGTCAAAATTTGGTAGCAAGATGAATGACTACTTATCTGAATCTAATAGAAGAGAATGTGGGAAATTGCCTTGAACACGTTGGCTCAGGAGACAGTTTCCTGAACAGAACACCATATCAACTCTAAGATCATAAGATCAACAATTTATAAAAAAAAAAAAAAAAAAAAAAAAAAGGACCTCATGAAACTGAAAGGCAAAAGCAAAAGACACTGTCAATAGGAAAAATAAGCAGCCTATAGATTGGGAAAAGCATCTTCACCAACCCTACATCCAATGAGGGCTAATATTCAAAGTGTATAAAGAACTCAAAAAGGAAGACTCAAAAAAAAAACCAAACAACCCAATTTAAAAGGGAGGGGAGTAAAAAATTAAACAGAGAATCTCAACTGATGGATCTGAATGGTGGAGAAACCCCTAAAGAAATGCTCAACTTCCTTAGTCATCAGGGAAATGCAAATCAAAAAGAACTTGAGATTGTCCCCTACTGCCATCAGAATGGCAAAGTTTAAAAACTCAAGCCATAGCATGTGCTGATGAGGATGTGTAAAAAAAGGAACCTCCTCCATTACTTGTGGGAGTGCACACTTGTACAGACACTCTGGAAGTCAATCTGGTGGTTTCTCAGAAAATTGGAAATAGTTCTACCTGAAGACCCTGCTATATTGCTCCTAGGCATATACCCAAAAGTCATTCCAGCACACCACAAGGATACATGCTCGATAATGTTCATAGTAGCCTTTTTTCCTAATAGCCAGAAACCAGAATCATCCCTAATGTCCATCAACTGAAGAATGTGATTAATTTACATAATTGAATACTATTCAGCTATTGAAAACAAGGACTTCATATTTCAGATGGAATAGAAGTACCATACTGGGTGAGGTAACCAAGACCCAAAAGGACATGCATGGTACATACTCATTGAGAAGTAGATATTCAACAAAATCACAGACTACCCACAGTACAGAAGTTAAACAAGAGGAAAGCCAGAGTGAGGATGCTTGAATCACATTTAGAAGGGGAACAAAATAGTCATGGGAGGTAGAGGGAGGGAGGGACATGAGTAGAAGAATGAAGAGGGGAGAGGGAGGGGAATATAGGGTAAGAGACATACTCAGCTGCCAGGGGCGCTGGGTGGGGAGAATCTCTAGGAAGTCCTAGAGACCTGGGATGACAGAGGTTTCCAAGCATCAATACAGGTGACCTTTGCTGAAATGACCAATAGTGGGACTATGGAACTTAAAGAGACACTTCCAATAGCCAAGCAGAAGCCCCAGAGGCAGATAATGACACCATCTCACCCACAAAAGTTTTGACACAGAATTGATCCTGTCAAAAGAAATGCAGAGAGAAAAACAGAGCAGAGATTGAAGCAATGGCCAATGAGTGTTTGGCTCAACTTGAGACTCCTCCCGTTGCGTGGCACCAATCCCTGAGACTATTAGTGATGTTATGTTGTGCTTGCATACAGGAGTCTAACATAGCTTTCCTCTGAGAGGCTCTGCTTAGCAGCTGACTGAGACAGATGCAGATACCCACAGTCAAACATTGGACAAAGGACAGGGACCCCTGCGGAAGTGTTAAGACCCTGAAGCAGTGGCAACAACACAGGAAGACCAACAATGTCAACTAATCTGAACCTCTGGGAGCTTCCAGAGACTGAGCTACAAACCAAAGAACATTCAGTTCTTAGGTCCCCAGAACATATATAGTCTGAGCTAAGTGGGAAAGGGTGTGCCTAATCTTGCAGAGACATGATACATCATGATAGGGGGATCCCTGAGGGGGTTGCTTTCTTATGGGAGGAGAGGAGGAATGGGAGAAGAACCCTGTGAGAGTGTACTGGGGCAGGGCAGCATTTGGAATGTAAATAAATAAATAAATAAATACATAAATAAATAAATAAATAAAATAAAGTAGACCAACTTTACAAAATAGATATACAGAAGTAACTATATTTCAATATCCACAAAATATTGTCAGATATTTTTTATATGGAAACAAATTAAAGTTAATTTTTATAGGCCAGGTATTTCCAAAATAATGAAAAAAAGCTCAAACAGAATCATGCAGAAATGTAATCTCTAATATGACATAAATATTATTTTATATTATATTAGTTAAGTAATATATGATTATATTAGATATGATACTATAAGTAATTCAACATTCACGTGCACACACACACATACATATATATATATATATATATATATATATATATAATATGTGTACATATATTTTTTTCTCAGCTCATGGTGATGCCATTCTGAATATTATATTATATAGTAAATATTAACTATATTTAATTATATTTATAAATACTTATTTAATATATATTAAACATTTCCCTATATAAAAAGAAACTCTAATATAAAACAAGTAGTATAAACTGTTACTGAAAAAATAGAAGTGAGTTATGGAGACAAATGCCTCTAATTCCAACACACAGGAGGCAGCAGTAAGTCTGAGGCTATCAAGATGTATATAGCAGATTATAGGATACCAAGAATTTTGTGGTGAAATTGTGTCAAGACACAAATAGATAAAATATAACCTCCAAAATACATTACTTTCTCACATAATCTCAAAGATTTTATAAGTGTTTTAGAATACAAAAGAAACCTCTTTATTTTATAAATTTATATTATAGAATTATATTTGTAAAATAAAAAATGAATGTGATAACTCAAATGGAATAAGATAATTTACAATTGTCTAATGATGTTATTATAAGCTAGATGAAATCTTCAAACAAGATAAACAGCCGTTAGTAAAAATATAAATACTTGAATAGGTCTCATAAACACAATACTATCAAGTTCTCATTGTAGTAGACAGAACAAAAGCTACCAAATACTTTGAAAAAAGAAAACTTGCTAAATGTATGAGCAAATACAGACATGACTATATCGTTTGCTTAAAGAGCATGAAAGGGATTTGAACATACATTTTCATCCTTTTTGTCTTCATTAAAATAATAAAATTTGGGGATTCATTTGTACATTCACTATTTGCTCATTTTCAGACTTATGTATACATATTTCAGTTAATTCATAAAATTAAGATAATCTATAAAAGGGAACATTTGTAAATACCAGTCTATAATATCAGAAAAAGTAAAGTCAGACATTATAAAATGGTACTAGAAATATATTCACCATACAGATATTAAAATACATCATATTATATTCTCAAGAACATAATAATGGAAAATAAATTTATAGGATGATTAAAATTTAGTCTTATTTCCCCTTACTAAATATTGATCAATTATAAAGTTATATAATTTTAGTTTTTAGTGACCATTCAACATACTTGAAGAAAATGCTAGGAAAGAATTTAATGATAATCATCACAAAATATTCCCATGAAAAGTGGATCACCACAAAATAATCACTAGAAAGAAGCATTCTCTTCTTATCTTCCATGTTGTCTTCTGACCCCTCCCAGTTTCATCTGTGTGAGATCAATAATGCCATTTCACTATTTATTCCTGTTCATGTTTCTGATAGCAATTGATTCAGGTAGGCAATCAATCTCTGTACAACTCTTTGGGCCTTCTTTTTGATTTATTCAAAATTTAAGTAATTTATTTCTTTGTATGTCATTGTTTTGTCTATGTTCTATATGTACATCTATGTACTATATGTTTGCAGTGGCCAGTGAAGTTTTGGATCCCTTTGGAGCTGGAGTAACAGATGATAATGAGCTGCCCTTTGGGTACTCAGAACTGAGTCCAGGTATTCTGGAAGAGCAGTCAGTACTCTTATCTGTTGAGCCGTCTGTTCACCTCCAGGGTCTTCTTGTCTTTACAGACCTCACACAATTAGTTATAAATTTCCATTGACTGAGTCTGAAAAACATCATTGAATTCTTAATTTATTTCCATTAGTGTCTCTAGGAGCTGCCCCTTCCTCACCAACTCATTGATGAATCCAAGACCAATTTTTTTTCGTTTAATGAGGATTTAAATGCAAATAATATGTTTAAAAATATCACAAATATTTTGTATAGAGCATATTCTTAGAATCCATAGAGGCCCCTTTAATAGAGACACATGCATTCATATTTCTAACTGTTGATTGCTGTATTTGAGATTTTATGTACTCTAATTATATTTTTCTTTATTGTACATAGACTAAATAATATTGTCAACTCTTTACATAAAACATACATTGTGTCAATAACAACTGTGGATTTTGTTTGACCTAGATTTACAGACATGAAGGAAGTTTTGGTTGTGTATTGGACGTCTAACTACATTCACTCAACTAATTTTAAAATCTTTGTGTAATAAATACTTGGAGAAATTGAATGCCAATCAATATTTGTTTCATGTTTAATAATAACAAATGTTTGACTACATAACCATTCAACTATTTTAATGTAATTTTGTTCATGTACCTAAGACTCCATAGTCATTGACCGTTCCATTAGTTATTGCCAAGTAAATATTAGAAATTATTTAAAATAAAAAGTATTGATTTTATCACTTCTCTTCAACATTTGAGATAAATATTTTCTCTAGAAAAATAATGATGGTTGAAATTCATTTCTCTGCATCTAGAGAAATTTTAAGATTATATGTAAATAATCAAGACATTAAATTTGAATAAATATGTTAATGTAAATATTTTGCAAGTCCCGAGAAATATTCAACATTCTATTGTTTAACTATTTTATAATGAAACTATTTTTACATAAAAACTTATATATACACATTTACAAACATACACAGGCAGAAATCTTTCCTTATTTCAAAACCAATATTTTTCTAGTAAGTTGTAAATTTAGTAATTCGCTCTAGAATATTCGCATTTGTTAAGAAATCATATATATATATACCCTTGATTTAATTTGCAGTACATAACTATTAAAATAGCAAACACTATTAAGGAGTATAACAATAAGCCATTATGATTGGATACCACACCACACACCATACACCACACATACACACACACACACACACACACACACACACACACATCACACATGCAAAAACATATACAGGAACACAGGCACACATGCAAACACACAAATACACATTCACTCACACATGACTACACATGCACACATGCACGTGCATGCAAATGCACAAATGCATAAACATGCACACACGCACATACACACAGGCACATGCATGCATGCACACACAATGCACACATGCATACACACATGCATGCACAAAATGCACATGAGGGCACACACACATGTATACTTATTACTAATAGTTAACAAATTTAAAAGGAGTAAACTCTAGTGAATACAATGACCCTTTGAGAGAGCACAGCTGCTTTCTCTGCAGCTGACTAAAGTGTTACAATCTCACCATTCAGAGTTTGACATGAAAACAGTTTAACTCCTCCCAAAAAGAAACATGAAGGTTCTTCTTTTCATTGTGGTAAAAAAAATACATCAAAATAATCTATTTTTTTGTCAAATTCTGTATACTGAAAACAGTAAGGTTTACAGAACATCATTATATAATAATCAAACCTGAGTACAACTTTTTAGCCATTGAGCAATGTGTCCTGTCGATCCCTTTTCCCACCCCTGCAATTCAGAGTTTTTCTTTCTGTTTGGCTGTACTGGCTACTGTCATAACTTTTAATAAGGTAGTCAGGCAGTGTTGTGCACTAGTGAGTGGTTTATTTAATGTAAATTGTATTCTCAAGGTTCACTAATATTTTAGCAAGTGACAATTTCTCTATGATAAGTAACATATTTCATTTATTTTTATATACTGTTAGTTAATTTAAAACATAAAAAATAAGCTGGAATGCTGAAAAAACTAAAAGTAAACATTTTAAACTAACATGAGAATTACTTCCATTGTGAATGGAAGAAATAACATTGTATTTATTAATTGACATTTGTGCGTGTGTGTGTGTGTGTGTGTGTATGCTGTGTGTGTGTTGTGTGTGTGTTGTGTATGTGCATGCATGCATGTGTGTGAATTTCTTTATTTTAAAATATTTAGGCCATTTCAAAAAACATGTTAATGCATATTTTTAAAATATTTCTATATTTGATTTAACTGGATTATATTTCAAAGTTTGACTGTAGAATGGATTAGAATTCTAATAGAAAGAAATGACATTCAATTGGATACTATTTGTCTTATTTACTACCTATTCTTTCAAGAGTTATGTGCAGAATATACTTCCGTAAAATTTTTAATATTCAAAATTTAAATATAGATTAAGTATGGAAAATTAAATTTACTTTTTAAAAAATACAAACATTCAAAATATCATTGGGAAAATACTTACCCTTTTTCAGATTACCTAATTCATTTCATTATCTCATGGCAAAAGTTAGTGATCATGTTTTTATTTACTACATATAATTTCTTTTCAAAATATTTTAATACATTGCCCATAAATTCATAGGAAGCCATGAGTGTCTAACAGTCTCTGAGGAAGATCATTTTCATGGTGAAAGTCTGTTTCTTTTACCATCTATGCAAGCAGTGGGCTGAATCCGATATAAGTTCCTAGTACTATTTCTGTGAGCTCCATGGAGCTTGTTCTCAGTATCAGACACTTATAGTGCTGACATTCAAAAGCACAGATGGTGCAGAGGAAGTCCTCAGACGTCACCAGAGGGCGGTTTTCAAATTTTTGTCACGGGTTGAAAGAGATACAACTTGGAATAGACAAACTTTTTTCACTAAGCTCTGCATTTGCAACTCAAAATTAGTTACCTTCGAAGCATGAAAATTCCTAAGATTTCACCTGAACTGACATAGCAAGATATTTTTTATTTGATTATACATAATATTGCATATTTCTGTGTGCAAAACTTGAGCATTTTGCACAAGTGTTATTGGTATTTTCTATAGGAAGATTTATACCTACAAAATCTTAGATCGCAATTTTAGGGCACTGAAATGTCTTTTAAAATTTGTTAAATGTATTGGTTTATTATTTTGTTGCAAAAAATTTTAATCTTTCTTTTACCATTTACAGATCTTTTCCAAACTCAGTATCAGACACTATATTGATGGAAATACATTACAGTAAATGGTGGAATAAATGAAAGTCTTATCAATTTCTATTAAAATGTTTGTATGTAAGTAAAATTGTAACACATAGTACAGCAGAAAACAATATAAATGTCAATATGCACTATAACATTTGAAGTAGCATTTTTCTGTTATGGGAAGTGGTTAAAATTATTACTATTTTATGCCCTTTATACACATATACATATAAACTTAAGTTGCATACTTAAGTACTTAAGTGTATATGTAGTATGTGTGTGTATGTGTGTGTGTGTGTTTGTGTGGTTGTGTGTGGTGTGTGCGTGTGTGAGGTGTGTGTGAGTGCATGTGTGTGTGTGTGTGCGCGGTGTGTATGTGTGGTGTGTGTGTGTGTGTGTGTGTGTGCCGCTCTTTAAGGTAGTCTGTAAAAGGCTGGCCTTCACTCATTGTAAAGCTCAGAATGACTTCAAGTGCTAAGTTACAGTCATGTGCCACAAGCCCATTTTATGTGCTGCTGGGAATCAAATTGTGCTTTGTGCATATTAGCCATCACTTTATCAACAGAGCTCAATATTTTTGATTCAAATAAAGGCTAAAGACAATTTAAATTAATCCTCAATTCCAAAACACAAGTTTGCTAAAGGCAAAGCTTTCAAGTTTTCTCTTTAATATTTTTAATCATTCAAAGCAATGTTTGGTTTTGTTCCCAAAATGTTGGATGGAACTTTTACACAGAAGTATATCTTTGCATCTGTAAAATAAGTATGTAGCTACAAAATAACAACATGCCTTCAATAATATCAAATATAAAATTCAATGTTATTAGCAAGTTTTCCTATTCATAAAACTCGTTACTGTAAGAAAGTACTACCTACTCCACTCAGCACCACTTTCCCAGTCAATAATTATCATTAAACATGGTAGACTAAGTTGTTTCCTCAATAGAAAGTAACAACAACCATATTATTTTGACCCTCATAACCAAATTAAGTGAACTATAGCACAGCCATATTCATATTATTCTCCTGCTTTTATTATTATGTTTGTTTTATTATATCCATGTGCTTGAGTGTGTATAATAAATTGTAATTTTGAAGTTTAGAAGCCGGGCAGTGGTGGCTCATGCCTTTAATTCCAGCACTTGGTAGGTAGAGGCAGACAGGTTTCTGAGTTCGAGGCCAGCCTGGTCTACAGAGTGAGTTCCAGGATAGCCGGGGCTACACAGAGAAACTCTGTCTCGAACAAAAAAAAAAGAAGTTAAGGTAGGATCAATTTTGTCTATATTTTAAAACCACTCAGTTCTTGAAACAACTTCTGACAACTTTATCTAATATGAGCTTTTCTAAACATATAATAATAATATTAATTTTGTAAACTATATTCTCTTTAAACTTATATATGGACCAAGAACAATAGTAGCAATAGTTACCTATATTCACAATATTCAAGAATCAGAGGTAAATTCAGGAGTATCAATAGTAGAAAATGAGAATGGTTTATGTAGTTAGACTCTGTATCAAATAAATATAGAAAAGATAGATGTGTCTTAGTTTAAAATATATAATAGACAAGAAACTATAATTATTATAACAGATATTACTTTTTCTAAACAATCATGTGACATTTTGATGACTTTTAATCCAGTTTCCAATAAATGCACAATCTTAAGCAATATACTTAGTATTTTAAAATAAATATATTATTTGTGTAACTGCATCTATATAAAGTTTTATGTACAATTATTTTGATGATAATATAAGTGTAATTTTAATAATTAAGATTTTTCTATACTATAATTTAATACGTACAAAATTCACACATTTATAATAAGTAAAATAACACAGAAATAATTTAAAACATTGTTTAGTAGAATATATAGGACTGTTTTTAAAGTTATATATTTGTTGTAATAGGCTTTTAAACTACTAGTTGTCAATCAACTCTAAAAATGTTATTTGAGGGAGTGAATGAAAGAGGATAAAAACTCAAAGGAAAAAAAGTACTCAAAGAACAACTTAAGTTTTATATAAGACTTTAATCCCAGGTAGTGGTCTAGAAAATATAATTAAGTGATTGAATTTTAGTGTAAGAAACTGAAGAATTGAATGAAAGCTTTCACAAAGTTTCAAAGAGAAAATTGGAAACTATAGTACTAAATGGATTTTAATGGAGTAGATGATAAGAATATCAGATTGTATGCAACTTAAGCAAAGCTTAATGGTATTATATGTGCTGCTCTGCTATATGTAGCTTGTACTTTTAAATACATAACAGAATTACTGTTAGTGGCACACTGTAAATGATACTATGAATGTTCATAGTTTAAAATATCTATTATGATGTGTTTAATATAATGGATTTTTATTATTAGTTTGTTTAGATTTATTCTTCTTTAATTTCAATATTCTAACTTTTTGTTCAGTGCATGACACAATATTGTCACTTGAAGTCTCTCTTAACACTTACATAATTTTTTTATACATGTGTGTTATGATATATGATTATCTTTCCCGACCCCAATTCTTCCCTCCAGCTCCTTCAGCATCCTTCCATATAAATTATCTTCCTTAATAATCCTCTAAGTCTAATTACATATTTCATGGGTGTAGGGCCACTCACTAGGACATGAACAGCCTAGCGGTGTTCACATGAAGCAAGAAGATGTCCTATTTAGGGCTGAACACTAAGTCATTTATTTTCAAAACTTTAACCAGTTATACAACTCCACTTTGACTGATGCCTAGTATAAAAAGAAGTTTCTATCACCAAAGCTGAGAACAGCCCAAGCCTATGTGGAAAACCTAAATATATAGAGTGTAGTTTGACAAAACGACCATTTAACTAACCAATAGTAGGCTTTGCCCTATTCAAATCACCTGCCCAGCCATGGTCTTTTGGCCAGTCGTACTATACAAGACATGAATTCCTTTCTGTGGAGCAGACTTCAAGTCCAATCAGAAGTGGATGTTGCTGCATGATAGTCATTACACTATTTCGTTAATGAATACATCGTACCTGGCAGGATGGTATTGTCACATGGATGATCGATTGCTACCTAAAACCACTGGTGCTTTTTCTCCCTCAGTAACATGGATAGCATCTTCCTTGTAATATGAAAGCCATCCATAAGGGAAGGCACTTATGAATAAACATTTTATGAATAAATATCTCCAATCTGTATGCATTGGTACAGTGATATTAAATAGAGTTCATTTTAAGATATCCAGAAAAGAAATCACTTTATTCTTTTTTAATAGTCTCAAATACATTTAAAAATGCTCCTTATGTGACTATGACCACAACAGATGAAAAACTACTGAATTCCTCTATCCAGTAAAGCTAAACTCCTAATAGGAATAAAAATTTAAAAATACAGTAATGTCCTATGTAAAATGTTTCAATTAATGTCTAATACACTATGTCATGGAGTACCATACGATGATAATAGAAATAAAGTATTTTTACAGTTAGGGATGTCACAGTCAGTGTGGTGCTTATCAGTGTACAATTTTGCTAATGGTAGCGGGATTCAAATCTGCACTGCTGTTAGCAGCACAGAAAACATATTAGTAAAATTATATATGGCACATCATAATTATATCAAACCATTATTTTGCTATTTCAGCATTTATTGAAGCATTATTTCATCACTACCTTAAGTTGAAGTCTAAAATGCAATTTCTGTTTAGCAGAATAATTATGCAATATCAGCACTAGCACCATACAGAATTGTTAAGTGTGTTCTGATAATAACACCTTGGATCTAATTTAGCACTGTATAATTATGCTCATACACAGGGCTTGTAGGGAAAATTTAGGCGTATACCAAATTCAGATGCCCAAATATTCTAAGGGTATTAGAGAAAATAATAATCTAGTTTTGTTTACTAGCATAGACTCACACAATTGCAAAATTATTCAATAATACATTCCTTACAATATCTCTCTGTAGTTAAGCACTGCATTCCTGCAAGTACAACAAATGCAATTTAAGAGAGTAAAACAGAGTAGAGAAGATGGTGTGTGGTAGATGATAAAACTACTTTTGATTAGAAATGCATTGGAACTGAGCACACAATGCATGAATGGAAACAAGTTAGAAGAAATACATCCTTGTTTCTTCTCATTTGATAATATCATTACTCTTCTGATTATGGTTAGGAGCTCTAGCACTGTTCTCAAAAGATGTTAGAAACTGAGTCATGGACCTCACCTGACTCTTATGAATGAAAGTCTCTTTGTACTAGTGGTCAGAAAAAAATTCTAATACCAAACTGTGTCAAGTTGTGTTCTCTCCTCCCCACAAAACAAAACAAAGCAAAACAAACAAACAAATCTGCAGCCTGGAAGGTGCTTTTGGACCAAGTATGATGTATGGTTGCTTCAGTAAATTCTTTGCTTAAATATTTCTGTCTGTCTCCCCCCATTCTCTCTCTCTCTCTCTCTCTCTCTCTCTCTCTCTCTCTCTCTCTCTCTCTCTCTCTCTCTCTGTCTCTGCCATTGCCTCTGCCTCTCTCTTTCCCTGTGTGCGTGTGTATCTCACATACACACACACACAAATTTTATATCTCTATATTTCTAGCAGTGTTGATTTAAGTAATTTAATGAGGCCAATGTAATAAGACAAGAGACAGTAGGGGAAATTTTCTGTTTTAACTTCATCCATATAAAATATGATCATTAATTTAATCATTTGCAAAGGAGACATCTTTTTTGCATATTGTTCTCTGCAGGGTGACAGTTGTTTGAATAGTTTTGTTACCATAAGGATAAACAAGGCAGTGTGGTTTCAATTTACTGTCGTTACTAACTACTGTAACCTGAATTGTATAATTAGTACATCCTCATTTATTACTTTCTCCATATTTTTGTTAGACTCTGATAAATTATTTATATTTCATAAGGTTAAGTGGTTTAAAATTATTATCTTTTTGATTTTTTCATTTAATCTGCAAATATAATAGGGTACAAATTCAGATAATTCAGTTTTAACATAGTTTCTCATAAATGCTATTGCTCTGTTAAGAATTCTAACCCATGGATTTACCCCAACAGATCCTTTTAACCTTTCTTAACAACTTCTCCGGTGACAGAGAATAGCACAAATTCACTGCTAGGAAAATACTAAGTTTCTGGCGTGAGCTACAGAATAAGATTCTCTTCATGAATTTAGGTATTTATATGCATAGTTATAATGGTTCAATTCATTTGAAAGAAGATAGACTGAAAATCCAGTGTTGTCCATTTATCCTAAAATGAACTAAGTGGCTTGTCAATCCCTTTTGCCTATGCAGTGCTAATCTCAGAATTTTTTTTCCAAAGAAAGCAATTTCTTGTGTGATGCTAGAATAATATTTATTTAATTCCTGTTGATAGTGGTGGATTAAACTCAATATGAGAGTGCTAAGAACTATTATAAGGATTAGACTTACAGAAGAATTAGGGAATTAAAAAAGAAATACCTTAAGCTCAAAAATAAATTTTTCTCATAGCCTGGTTTTTTAACCGAATATTTATTGTGATTATGCTATTTTCCAGTGCAGACAAAAACTCTACAGGTAAAATAGTGCCCTGCCACATGGCCAACTTTAGTAAAGGAATACTCTGTTCAAATATGTAAACAATTAATTCATGTCCTTATCTTCAACCTTAGTGAACCTTCAGCATTAGTATGTAAAAAGTCACCATGTTCACAACTACACATAATAAAATAAGACAGATCTTAGTTCTCAATGACTTCAGTGATTTAAAGTCAGTGTTATGCATTAAGCAACATCTCATTTAAAAGCATATCCAATTAATACAAATCGTAATCAAGGATTTTTAGTGATTTCAAATCACCATTGTACATTAAACTGTGATATTTATGTTTTATTAAGTTTAAATATTTTCAGAGACGAATACTTCCCTACATGAGGCACAATGAATGAACTATCATCTCAAAATGGCAAGTTTTATCAATTTGAATATTTATTGCAAACTATTATGCTTATAAGTAACATATTCACAACAGGTTTATATTTGGAATGCTGAGTTCAGATCTGATGTTACTACTTAGAGTTATGAAAAGTTTGAGAATATAGTCAGAGAAATAATTGATGTGTTTTAGTTATGAGTGGTATACTATTATCCCCCCCTCTTTTTTGTACCTTTCTCTGCATTTTGAGGGATCAGAAAGTAAACAGATCTCTTCGATATACACTCCCACTGTCATGACTTTATGCTTAAGCACAAGGGGCAAATTAACACTGGACTGCATTATTAAGTCACTGGTCCTAATACAGTTTGCCTTGCTTAAGTAGCATTGTTAAGTATTTTAAACGTAGGACATAAAAGGAAGTGATAAAAATAACAAATAATTATTGTTTATAACATGAAAATGCTATTTAACAAATTATTGGTTCATCCTGGAGAAAAACAAATTCTCCATATATTAAGAGTCTTTATTTATTTTTATTTATTTATTTATTATTTATTTATTTGGTTTTTTTCGAACAGGTTTCTCTCTGTAGCCCTGGCTGTACTGGAACCTGCTCTGTAGACCAGGCTGGCCTTGAACTCAGAAATCTGCTTGTCTCTGCCTCCCAAGTGCTGGGATTAAAGCGTGCGCCACCACCGCCCGCTGTATTAAGAGTCTTTAATTGCCTACAGCTCTTCATATAATGCCGGGCATTGTGATAATATATGAAAATACTACGTGGACTCAGCAGGACTGTGTGTGTGTGTGTGTGTTGTGTGTGTGTGTGTGTGTGTGTGTGTGTGTGTGTGTAAATATAAAGTAACATTATTATTTTAGCACTAAACACTACTATATATAAAATAATATTTTATATTAAAAATTTTCTATTATCATTATAGCATTACTGCAACTTCTTTGTATTCTGTTTTTTCCTATTCAGAGTCCTGTGTTTATTTGGTGTCACTATGTCAAAAGAAAGGAAGTATAGCATGTGTAAATTTGCTGAGTATCTATTCTGGAGAGTACAACTTACTTCTAATAAATTGTCATAAGGTGTCCTAAACTGCAAGAGATTTTATATCTATTATGTGTCCATAGAAGGACAGAAAGACTAATGGACTAATGGATGGACACACAAACATCATAATCACTGTAACCACCACGACCACCACCACACCACCACCACATTTCTTTACTCTGCTATCTCTTATATATGTTTGAAATTTTATTTACATTTATTTTTCTCATAAACCCAATATCTGCCTTTCTAAAAATAAATATTTTACATGACTTAACACGGTAAAATTGTTTGGGGATGTGTAGTGGCTTAGTTTTTAAGTTGAATGGACAGTTCTAGTGTTAATTTATTAAACCTTTCTCACATATAACTGTTATTGTGTTGAAGTAATTATTTAATGTGGTCGCCGCCATGCCAACTATCTAAGCTTAGCAGCTCTGCCTAGCCCAGCGCCATGTCTGTCAGCTGAAGGCCACGTGTGCGCTGCAGATAGAAATGGCCAACTAAAAACACAGCCCATGAGATGTCAGCATGGGAGATGGCTCAATCTCCCACACTGGTTCTGCAAGGCCGGGCATTGCCCAGACCATCCCACTATCCATATGGGCTCAGTAGAAAGATGAGACTCTAATGCTTAAAGATTAATCAAAGGCTTATATATTTGA
This sequence comes from Mastomys natalensis, assembly GCA_021653895.1. Lineage (NCBI taxonomy): Eukaryota > Metazoa > Chordata > Mammalia > Rodentia > Muridae > Mastomys > Mastomys natalensis. The sequence goes on from JAJTUV010000824.1 coordinate 185,742, forward strand.
TAATGATCAGTAACAAGATACCATACAATCAGAAGTGTAATCCAATACCCAACGTAGATATACCAACTACCTTTGACTGCTACAGATACAAGAACATCCACCTCCATCTCCTCTCTCTCTCTCTCTATGTGTGTGTGTGTCTCTCTCTCTCTCCTGTCTCCTAGCTCCTCCTCTTCCTATTCCTCCTCTTCTCCTTATTCCTCCTCTTCCTCTCCTAACTCCTTTCCCCCCTTAGCTCCTCCTACATTATTGAATATCTCTCCATTTTGAAAAAAAACATTATTACCTTTCTATTGCTTATTTAACTATATTTTTATTTTATCTTGCTGCTTTTTAGTATTGACAGAAAACGTGATTTTTATTCCAAAGGGAAAGATATTAAGTTTATTCCGACCAAAGTGTAAAGGCCCATGTCCCAGGAATACAATTTCTATCAGAATTACAAATTCTCCTAGGGGTTGATTATATGAATGTTTTACAGTTGCAGAACAAAAGAAAGGTCATGCATGAAATCATTTGTCTACTACATTGGTTTGGATATGAAATACATGGATTGAAGTCACTGTGGCAAATAGCTGCTGTGAATTTCAGATGCTATCTGAGAAAATTCTTAGCCTTTGAATTAGTATATACTGATATTATTCCAAGTTTATATATTCTAGTCCTTCTCCCTAACATTAAAAACTACGATCAGATACAAAGATCAATTATAAATTGCTATTAAGGGCATTGAAGATAGCCTACAATAATGTTGGCTCCCAGTTGGTGTTCTAGTTACTTTTATATTGAAGTAATAAATCACCATGACCTAGGGAATTTATAGAAGAAAGCTTATTTGGCTTATGGTTCCAGAGTATTAGAGCCCATGGTGATTTTATCTTGAACTGCAAGCAGGAAGCAGAAAGAATGAGAAAGCTAAATGACAAAATTTGGTTTGATTCTCAATCTCACTTCTATGGATAGTTTGATAGAGAATAGACATACATCCTCTATCAATCCCAATCCCCTGAAGTCTCCACAGCCTTTGCCAAGAAATGGGTACCAAGTATACAAATGTGAAATTCTAGAGGGGACAGACTTATTTAAATTATTATAATTGCTCATATATCTTATCTCCAAAATCATTGTCATGATTATTTAGTTATGATTGTATCTATAGATCACATTCCTTAGAACTTTAAATCAGTCCTAAATAGTTATCCAAATTCCCTCTGGACTATGTTTCTTTACAGTGTAACATGATTACAACAATTATATATTTCTAGACTAGATTATTATTCAAATATACTTGGTGTTAAAATAGCAGCACAGAAAAAGCTCTGTCTCAGAGCATTGTTCATTATGTTGGGAAGCAGAGTGAATTGAGCAGTTCAAGTCAGGGAGCCATGAAAGAGAGAGGATAAGCCTATTATCAGTGTTGTTCCCCTTTTCTTCTTTTGTTATTTTCTAGAATGGTGCCCTGTACTAACTCATGTTTGGCCTTCCCTCCTCAGTAATCTGTCCTTTAAAATGGCAGTTCAGATACACCTATAGGATGTGTCAATATGCTGTAGGTGAATCTTGATCAAATGACAATGAACATTACCCACATCACAGGCTCTCTTTTAGAAATTTCTGACAGGAATCCTTCCTCTTTCTGGTCCCAGGCATGGCTCAACACTGCCTTTAACAAACTGTTTTGTATTACCAATCTAGAGATTAACAGGTTCATTGCACTTTCCTCTAGTTTTCTCTCATTAAAACTGGGTCATGTAGGTTAAACACTGCTCACCATATAACTGAAGAAAGACCAAGTTTGCCAACCGTTTTACTTGTCTCTTCCTGAGCAAAAACTGTACAAAGAAGGGAGGCTCACTGGAAAGGTTATGCTGAATCTTTCCTCCCTTTCCTTCTGCATATTATCAAGGAACAAATGACAAAGACTTTTGTGGTTCAAGTCACACTTTGAAACCCAACAGGATGAACTAGAGGATTTAGCATCTAAGTGTGTGTTTGTTTGTTTGTGTATGTGTGTGTGTTTGTGTATGTGTTTGTGTGTACGTGTGGTGTGTATGTAAAACTTTGCCTATACAAAATATTTTGTGAGAAACCCAAAATCACCCACTACAGAAAAGGAAGCTTTGGTTCTCTGTGGTTTCTTATGCATAGCTAGTCAAGTTAAGGGTCTTTTGTTATCTGCTCTTGTGGTGCTGGGAATTGAGCCCTGCTGTGATAGATGAGCACAGGACCATGAGGTTATCTTCTCAACCAAACTTCCACATTTTCTATTCAAGGTAGATGAGGCAAGGGAGAATTAGTGTCTCATGTTGTCATTGCAGCTTCTGCTTCGGATAATAGCATACAGGGGCTAAGTTGCAGTTTGATTACATGTATCCTCCATGTGAATCTGCAGAGCAGAAATGGGAAGTAATTATGTGATTTAAAAAAAACCAAAAACCAAAACTGTCCCAACAGAAAGCCTTCATGAATGCCATTAAGTTTATTTTGTGTTGGTTATCTACTGCTTGGGACGGGCCTTAGTCTTATGAGCAGTTTTGTACTCTGTGATACTCTATTGGAGAATATAATTTTTCATTTTCCAGTAGATATTAGTTGCATATAGCTTTGGGTTAAGGACTCACATTCTTGTGACCATGTTCTCTCTATGTGCTGAGACCCTATCTGTTCAGAGCTACAAATTCTCTGTGCATGCTGCCACAGCTTCTGTGAGGTTATATGTGTGTCAGCACTATTGTGTCTAGAAAGCCTTGATTCCTTGGCTTATGCTCACCTCTTAAACACTCTGCCTGTTCTTCCACAAAGTTCTATGAGCCCTGAGGCGAAAATTGGATAGTGATGCCTCTTTTAGGGCTTTATGTTCCAAGGTCTCTCACTCTCTGCATACTCACCAGCTATGATCACTCCACCTAATAAGGAACTCACGGCAGACCAAAGTCTGGATAGCACAAAAGTCCAAATTTGTGAATCAGTGAGATCTATTGGGGTTGCTTACAGTAATATGGGTGAAGCATTTACTTGCAGAGCAGACATGACTCGAAGACAGCTCATACTGAAGCCCACACCAATACAGCTGCCAGCTGACGAAAATTTGGGAACCTGGTACTCAGTGTATACCCTGCAGACCGGACAAAATATCGAAATGTTTTCTTTCCTAGTGGCTCTGCTCAACACCTCTTTTAGGAGACTTGACTAATTTCTGTTACTTCAATGCGCTAGGCTTATCTCGAGGTGTTCTTGGCAGCTTGGCTTATCTGAGAGCAACACAAAGGTTTTATTTATTTCTATGAGGCCTAGTAAATCTGGTCAGTTTCAGAGACTTTCCCAAATCTATGTTTAGATTTTTTTCCCTTCCTGTTTATGGAGCTTTCCTCTAGGATGGCAAGTTTTAATCTCAGAAGAAACAGTTACACAATACTCTACCTGTTCCTCCAGCTCTTACATCCTTTCTGACCCTCTTCTGCAATGACCCTGATCCTCTGAGGTGATGAAAATAGATTTCCACCTATGATTAAGAACTCAGATTCTGTGCCACTGCAAAATTTATTTGTTCTGAGAAGCTTCACCTGTGGTTACGAGTTGAGGGTGTGAACAATGGTGATCTATGGGCATAATCACACATACACAGAAGGCAGTTTTCAAACGTATCACATCTATCTAGCAAACAAAAAAAATTTAGGAGCAGTGATCTTCTCAGCCATAGGTTGTTGTCATGGCTTACAGCCATGTTCTCAGTCTTGTAGAGCTGGCCTTAAATCCAACAACAACAAAATTCTGTTGGTGTTACCTGAGACACCTGAGATACTATTGCTCAAGCAAACATATTCTACATTGTATGTCAGTATTTGAGCAGGCAGAGGCCATAGGCAAGCAGGAATGTTAGTGATAGTCCTCTACCAGCAGCATGCAAGGTCCCCTTTGGCACTATACTTCTTCCAGGCACTTGAGCTGGTTTCTGCTTCTTTCAAGCTGTTGATGTACTTTCAGGGTTTTCTTTGCAGTTTGTTTTTCTGATTTGGGTTCTAAGTTTTACTGCTTACTCTCTCAGGAAGGAGCCTAGTGAATCTTGTCAATTCCAGTGACTTCTTGAATCTACTTAGAGTTGTTTACCTTTCCTTTTAAGGAACTTCTTTGCAGATTGCAGGGTTTCAATCTCAGAGGAACGTGTGAAAAATTTTTTCAGTGTGTAGTTCTCGCTTCTTCATTAAAAATAAGATGGTTGAATTTTTCAGGTAAAGGAATGGAGAAGGCAAAGCATGTGGAACTTGTAGAAGAGTCATCAGGAGGGACCAAGGGACCTCAAGAAAACGTACAGAGTCAATTCTCTTGGGACCATGGAGTCTCACAGAGCCTGGGTCACCGACAGGGAGCATGCAGGGACTGAACTTAGGCCTACTACATATCGGTAGCAAATGTGCAACTTGGTCTTCATATGGACCCCTAATAAGTAGGGGGTGGACTGCCTAGCTTTCTTTTTCATGTCATTGCATTCCCTTTCCCCTACCTGGAATGCTTGGTTGGCCTCAGTGGGAAAGAATGTGCTTAGTCCTACTGGCACACCCTGGCACCTCAGGGTTGGGTGGTACACAAAAAGGGCTCTCCTCTGGGCAGAAGGGAGGGGAACTGAGGTGAGGTATTTGTAAAAGTGAGACTGGGAGGTGAGAGAGAAAGAGGTTGTGACCCAGATGTAAAATGAATAATAAAAATATAAAAATAGGGTGACTATATGTGTTGAATTATGTCTATGTCTTCTATTTAATTCTATCTATCTAAAAGTCTGTTTTAATCCATCCATCCTCTTTTTATTACTAGAGCTGTGTAGTATAATTTTTGGTTGGGAGTGGAGATACTTTCAGCAGTTCTTGTGTTACTCAGAAATTCAGATTTGTTTTAGATATCATTTTTGTGTGTGTATGTGTTTCCATATGAATGTGCAGATTGTCCTTTTAACTTCTGTAAAGAATTGTGCTGGAATTTTGATGGGGATAGCTCTGAACCTGTAGATTGATTTTAATAGGATGGTCATTTTCACAATATTAATTCCTACCAATCCATGAACATAGGGGATCTTACAATCTTCTAATAATTTTTTCAATTAATTTCTTCAATGTCTTAGAGTTTTTATAATGCAAGAATTTCACTTGCTTAGTTCTAATTTTGGGAAAATATTTTTTTCAGGCCATTGTCTCTCTGATGTCTTTCTCAGCCTAGTCATTTCTATAAAGGAAGTCTACAATTTTTTGTGATTTTTTTTTATTAAATTTATATTATGCTGGATGCTAAAATGAATATCAACTAAGTAGTTTCCTGGAAAAGTTTATAGGAACACTTATGTGTTCTAAAATCATCTGCAAATAAACATACTTTGATTCTTCCCTTCATAAATGTATCTCCTCGATCTTCTTGAGTTGTCTTATTGCTCTCGCTAAGACTTCAAATACAACACTGACTAATAATACAGAGAATGGAAACCATTACTTCTTCCTGATTTTATTGGAAACACTTTTAATTTTTTTCAATTTAGGTAGATGTTGGCTGTTGCTTACTTTAGAATATATTTATTATATCAAGTTATATTCATTTCTATCCTTAGTCTAACTAGGACTTTTATCATGAAGAGTATTAGATTTTGTCAAAGTCTTTTCTACATATAATGAAAATCTGAGAATTTTGTCTTTCAATAGTTTTATATGGTGAATTTCAAAAATCATAGTATTGGATTAGATTAAAATATCAAAGATAGTAAACCATAAAGGAACCACTAAACCATGCATCAATCACTGTGAATAAAATTAACATTAAAATATAGAATGTAAAAGAATGTAGTCTCTAGAGAATAGCATTGGATTAAAAATCACCTAAATATCTGAGTAGTAAAGGGGAAGGGCTGAAGGAGATGAAAGGGATGGTAACCCCATAGGAAAAACAGCAGTATTAACTAACCAGACCTCTCAGAGCTCCCAGTGACTAAGTCACAAACCAAAAAGCACATATGGGCTGGTGTGTGGCCCCTGTTACATATGTAGCAGAGGACTGCCTTGTCTGGGCTCAGTGGGAAGGGATGTGCTTGGTCCTGTGGAATTTGATGCCCAGAGAAGGGGGATGCTAGAGGAATGAGATAGGAGTGGGTGGGTGGGTGAGAGAGCATCTCTTGGATACAAAGGGAGGGGGAATGGGATGAGGAACTCATAAAAGGGGGACCAGAAAGGATGACAACATTTAGGAACTAGGCTTCAGACATGAACATGACATTGGGCTAAGACAGGGAAGTTGATTCAGATATTTTGGTCATACTGATAAGCACGGGAGTGTTCACAGAATTTTATTTATTGCCTTGCTTGTTCTTTGACTATTTGTGTTTATTGTCTTGCTTGTTACTTAACTATTTGCATCTATTATATTGCTAGTCCATCAAACTAGAACTGACCTTAATACTTGCATGTAATTAAAACAGTATAAAAGCAAAAAAGGAGGAGGGGGGATGGAATAAGGGGGTTCTAGGGAGGGGAAATGGGGAAAAGGGATGACATCTGAAATGTAAATCAATAAAATATCCAATAAAAAAAATCAAAATCTATACCAGTTTTTTCATGAAAGTGCTGTTGTATTAGGCTATTATTTTATAAAAAGTATTAACAAGTGATTCAATGCAGTCATGTGTATTTATATATTTATTTATTTTTAATTAAAAATTGATTGTTTTCAATATATTTTGATTATGGATTTCCCCTCACCACTTCCTCAATAACCTAATACACACATGGCTATTTAATCTCCTCACATATAATAAAGCTCTAGGAATTATTTGGCAAATTGCTCACCTCAGCATCTGACAAAGGTTTAATTGATGACCTAGGTGGAATATTGACTCATGTAGAAGGCTAAATAACCCACTTTTGAGCTAATTCAGCCTGATGCCAAAATGAATTTCTTTTGTGATACAGAATTCAGAGTATCAGCTTTCCCGCACCCCCCCATAGTCTTTAAGTTTCAGATGCCAGTGACAGCTTGGTTTCCTCCACCTACTGGTTCTGTGCAATAAGGTAACAAGGATTTCCAGGCCATACAGTTATAACTATATCTCATATAATCTGTTACATTTACAGGATCAAATCTCTGTTTTTTTCTCTCTTGTTATACACTCCTATCTGGAAATGAATTTTTATCTAGCAAAATGCTACTCTGGCAAGGGATCATATCCAAAAACATTCTAGGTCTATATGACCTAGCGAGAATATAGACATACCCTAGATTACAGTGTGATCTGGCTGGAATATAAACATACCCTTAGTATACAACTTTAATTCCTAACTAATGTAGGTAAGGTTAATTTGTGGAATGAAGCAGTCATGTTTAAAAGTGACCTCTAATTAAAAGACAGACAAGGTGAGAAATTAGAGAAAGATTTGGCAGAATAAGTTAAGAGATAGGATATATCCAACTCTCATGAGAATAGCACAGTAAAGAGAGACAATTTAAGAGTGGTGCAGGAGAAAAGAAGAGGTTAGACACAGGTGTCAAGGAGTGTGTGGCAGTTTTACTGAGAGAATTCTGCTAGGACAGAATTATAGAGACAGATTGGAGCTAGAACAAGCTAGACACAGGGAAGACAGAACAAGCCAGAGAATGAGGAGCCAGACGATGAGAACATACTGCCAAACTTAGTATGTGGCCAGCAGAGCAATTCAGTCAGAAACTGAGAGAAGACAGATTAAATCAGTCAGATTGGAAGAATAGATTATGTGGAGGCTAGAAGCTTCCAAGAGTAGGCCCAAACAGAGACAGAGACACTGTGGCTTAGATCAAGCTGGATATTCACACTGTTTGGTTGTGGCTCTCGTCTTATTCTATCATCTGAGGAAGTAAACGCAAATATTTACACCTATCCCAAGAAGAATATTGCTTTTGCTTGCTGTCGTTTTTCTACTAAAACCTCAAGGTAGGTGCAAGGAGAAGAAATATGGTGCCATGCTAAAACCTGTTCATCTAGCACACTGATAGTTCAACTGTACAGATCATAAGAAGATATTTCTACGTGTTTGACTTGATGCGGAGGCTATTTTATGATATAAACACACACTTTGCAACATAACAAAAGTAGATATCCAAATGAGGACAATGGATATTACAAAAGAAATATTCAAGTTCATAATTATATAAATGTTTTTTTCCTTAAGAGTTTTACTCAAGAAAGAAAATTCATTGAATTGAACAGCCATTTTCAAAATTTAGAGTGACTAAATTCATGCAAAGTGAAGAAAAAATAATAATTTCAAATTTACGTATTCAGTGTAAAAGGTTGTGCAAATAAATACCATTTACATGATTTAGCATGTTTATATATACCCAACAGTAACATGGATATAAGCACATTTTATGAATCTCTATATATTTCAATAATATTTAGTCTTATGGGCCAAAACAAACACTACAAAGTGAATTATACTTTTAAATATAATTTTATAACATTGAACATAAAAACAGCATTATATAGAACATAGAAATAACTAAAACATTCAGATGGGAAAGCTAGAGTGGTGAGTAATATCTATATGTCAGAAGTCACAAGAAAGAGAACAAAGGATCATTTTAAATACAAGGGTACCTTGGGGTACATAGTAAACTATAAATACAGGTAAAAATACATAGAGACACTTACCATAAAATCTCAATCAAACAAAAAATACACTTACTAACATAAAGTAAAATCTCCAGATGAAAAGTAAATAGTAGTATTTTTTACTTAAAGTGGATGAAAATGAAGGCACAGAGATATAAAAATCATTATTCACTTTAGATGACTCTTCTTCAATTTTTATAATTTGTAGAATATATACTGAATGATAACTTTCTATTATTGTGAATTTGACAGATATATGCAGTATTTTATTTTAGTTAATAATTGATTTTACAAATGCAAGTACAATACAATTGTATCTAGGCAGCTATTAAATATGTGTTGAAATTATTTGCACATAATTTGTATTAAAAAGTTTTCTGAAATCTAATTGAATTTTAATTGTGTTAATGGAGGAAGGATTTATTTAATGCATAGAAAAGTAATTTATTTATTTTAATAAATTTGCTCAACAGCTATATTAGTGTCCTTTCAAAACACTTTAAAAGATTATAGGAGCTATGAACTCTACATATTCATATTTCCAGGAAGCCAAAACTATTACCTTTAATATACCCTTTAATTCAATACATTATAGATAAAAGGAATATCTGAAAAAAAGTGATAGAACAGTTCAATTTAATTTTCTCAAAAATTATACAATTGAAAAGAAAATTCTAAGAAGTGATGAATAATGAATGAATGTGTGTAATTGATCTCAGATTAAATTAATCATTCTTTAAAGTATTTTTCTATTGGGTTGCAAATCCCTTCAGCTCCTTCAGTCCTTTCTCTAACTCTTCCACTGGAATCCTCCTTTGCAACCCCATAGGGAGAACAATACCAACCAACCAGACACCCCAGAGCTCCATAGACTAAACCACCAACCAAATAGTACACATGAGGAGCCCATTGTTCCAGAGGCATATGTAGCAGAAGATGGCCTTGTTGGACATCAGTGAGAAGGGCGACCCTTGGTCCTGTATAGGGGAATGCTAGGGAGGTTAGCCGAGGTGGGAGTGGGTGGGTAGGGGAGAACCCTCATTGGGGAAAAGGGGAATGGGATAGTGGGTCTGCAGAGGGGAATAAGGGACAGGGGATAACATTTGAAATGTAAATAAATAAAATAACTAATAAAAAGTATTTTTCTATGGAATTTAAAAGGAAGGAAATGTCAGGAAAACATGAAATTCTACAGAACTAATATGCTTTATATAAAATGTGTTGTGATTATATTCATCTCTTACCCTCACAGACAGAGCCTTCCTTCTCTTTCCCTTCCAACTTCCTTTGCTCCCCTAGTTTGCAATACATACACAATTAGAAACATAACACCACATCTTCCAGGAATCATTAACAGTCTTTTAAGAGGAGATGGATCCTCATTGTCACATTCTGAATCCATGAATCAAAGTTAGAGTACACAGTCATTTGAAAGTATCAACACATGCTACACAACACAACACATGGTACATCAACACATACATAACTACAATGGATAATTGTATATACAGATAATAGGATTTTTGTTTACTCTACATTCCAGTACTGAAACTATTTCTGCAGTGTATATTTATTATACCTACATTAATGATAGATGTCATAGAGGCATGGGGGGGACAATTGATATCTTTCTTTAAATTAATTTTAATAATTATGTCCTAAAATGTAGCCTTAAATAACTGGTCACAGAAAGCACCTCCTGATATATGTCTTAATTTACGTTGTTATAATCTATTCATATGCTGTTATAACTGCAATAGCACTATGCCTTACTATTAAATTCAGGTAATTATTAAGTTTGTCTGAATATATGACAGGAGAGAGCTATAGTGTAGTATTGGAACACAAGAAACATAGTTTAATTTATTTTAAAGATGATGAATGAAAAGCAACTATAAATTTTACATATCAGATGTAAATCAAAATGAACTTGACATACCACCCACAAATCTAGTTATGAAATCTAATACAATATTTCCCTATGAGTGACAAAGACTTAAACTGATGAATCAGAACAAGAGAATATTTATGTCTTGACCATATCTATAACATAAGATATAGAGAAAAATCCCACATACATATCAGGACATGCTACACACCTATATTTATAAAGATATTGAAGATAATTTTGTATTTGCACTTTTCCAGGAGATTTCAATTAGATCTTGTTGTATAAAACAAAAGCTAGACATGCATGTGTATAGAGTTATAATATAGTATGTTCAAGGAGTGAAGATGAAATAGATGTGTGGTTAAAGATTAGATGAAGGACACTGAGAACATGGCCACTGAATCAACTAAGCAGGGCTCTCGTGGGTTCACAGAGATTGAAGCAGCAAGCACAGTACCTGCATAGGCCCTCTGTCTATGTGTTATAGTTATTAGACTGGTATTTTTATCGTACTGTAGGATCAGTTGCAGCTCTGACTCTTTTGGGTACTTTTTTTTTTTTCCTATTGGGTTGCCTTGTCCCACCTTAATATGAGTTTTTTTTCTTGTCTCGTATATCTTGTTTTGTCATATCTGTTGTTTTCTCTTAAAGAATTGCTCTTTTAAATCAGGAAAACAAAGAGGAAGTATGAATGGGGAGAATAAAGATGGGGGTTTAGGAGCTGGGAGGAGTGGAGAGAAAGTCAGTCAGTGTACACTCTGATGCCCTGTAAGATTATCACTAAGCTCATGAAGCAGTGGGCATACATGTGTAAATGAGTTGTGTTAATTTTAACATTTTTTTGTTTTTTGATTTTTTTGGTTTTTTGGTTGTTTTCTTTTGTTATTGTTATTTTTTGTTTTGGTTTCCCTTCAAAAAGCTGTAAAGTAAAGGAGTAACAGTTTTTTATTAATTGGTTATTTTATTTGTTTGCATTTCAAATACTGTCCCTCTTCCCAGTCACCTCTCCACAAACCCCCATCAAATCTTCCATCTCTTTCACCTCCAAGAGGGTGTACTTCTACCCACCCACCCACACCTGCCTCACTGCTCTAGCATCCCTCTATGCTGCAGAATTGGCCCACACAGGACCAAGGGCCTCCCCTTCCACTGATGTCAGTTAAGGCAATCCTTTACTACATTTGTGGCTGGAGCCATGGGTTCTTCTATATGTATTCTTTGGCTGGTGCTTTAGTCCTTGGGAGCTCTGAGAAGTCTGGTTAGTTGATTTTGTTCTTCCTATGGGGCTGCAGTCTCCTTTACCTTCTTCAGTCCTTCCCTTAACTCTTCCCTTGGGGCTCCCATGCTCAGTCCAAAGAATGGTTGGCTGCAAGCATCCCCATCTGTATTGGTCCGGCTCTCGCAGAGCCTCTCATTGAACAGCTATACCAGACTCTTGTCAGCAAGTGCTTCTTGGCATCAGCAATAGTGTCAGGGTTTGGTGTCTGCAGATGGGATGGATCCCTAGGTGGGGCGGTCTCTGGATGGCCTTTCCTTCAGTCTCTGTTCCACTTAGTCCCATATTTAGACAGGAACAATTATGGGTTAAAATTTTGAGAATGGTGGGTGGCCCCATCCCTCAACCAAGGTTTGTGCCTATCCACTGGATGTGGCCTCTACAGGTTCTGTCTCCCCTGTGTTGGGTGTTTTGGCTAATGTTATCCTGTTGGGTCCTGGGAACCTCTTGCTTCTCTCGCATCTGGATTTAAAGGAGATAAACATTGCTCATACTACACTCATAAAGATAGAAAATAGACACGTTTTGCATTTGAATATGAAAAGAGAAATGCAGTGACTGGGCAGGAGCTTTGTGGAGACATGATCAACCATTCAGCGTCCTGCAATCTTCAGTGACAATTTCAATTTTATTTCTGACAATGTTATTATTATCTGCAAACTATGTCTTAGTCATCTAAGTAAATTTTATTTAAAGTAAAAATTGATAAATATTGTATACACATATGCCATAATATAGATTCAGGTACATAACCAAATTTTAATAATGTAACTGAAATAATATAGTACAACTCAGGAAAACTTGGTACATATTTCAGTGTTGCTATTTTCAGCAAAATGGTCTTGAGTATGTTCTTGAAGATGCCATGATTATTAAATTTGACTACTGATTGCTTGCCTCATGATTGATAGACAAGGACGTCATAGACAAGGACTAGAAGCTCTAAATATATAAATATTTCCCTTGTAAATGTTTAAGTCCCAGGAATTTGCTCAATATGTCACCATAAGGAAACTAAATTTCCTAGGCAGTTTGTTCCATCTTGCTGAGTATGTGGTAAGTAATTCATCCATGATTTCCTGAAAACTAGTAAAATGATGTTTCAGTATTCATACTGGGAAAAATTTTATAGCAAATAAAGATTATTTTTTAACAATAACTAATTATTTGAAAATTCTTAACAGGATATCAGTGTTTCTTTGGAATTTATCAATAGTAATTGACTTGGAAAAAATGATGAGGAGTTTTGTTTTTTGTTTATGTTTTCCAAATTGGATATTGTTTGATTATTCCATTATTATAGAAACACTATAATTTAGTAATTTAAAGGAAGTAATATGTTTTTTCATCCCAAATAGGCTAAATTGCTAGAACTCAGGAGGCTTGGTCAATCACTGATCCACTACAGAAGAAAGGAGCATTAAAGGTCAGAGGCTATAATCCTTCAAATCCTTGTCAGTAAATTGATGCTGTAGGTGTGGTATTTAGCTGAGACTGTCCTTGAAAATACTTTAATTATTACTTCTTAGTAAAACTAAAAATTATTTATACTTTGTTAAATGAGTTTTGAAGGTAATAATCCTATAAAATAATTAAATGTTTAAACAATTATTTAATACAAAGAACATAGACTTAGTAGAAAACATAAATTTACTCATATCTTGACCTTCAAAGACACATAGTGCTAAAATAAATATATTTTAGCTAAATATCCAAAATGAGCATTTATCTTCTTTCCAATGATTGGAGGATATAATTATGAATCTAAATTTGCTGCTCTAAAAACCTTTAAATTACAAAGTAAAAATGATTAAGTAAGTTCTTCATAGCCTATTTCTCATAGTCTCTTTCAATAGACAAAATATCCTAGAATCTGTTCTGGTTGAATTTTGCTTTAAATAATTCAAGTTCCTGGAACTAAGAACACTGATCTACAGAAAATGGAAGAAATTGCACCTAGATGCAGTTTCAGAGAAAAGAAGTTTTTAACCTCATTTTGTTGTTACCAAAAGGAAAAGAATGAAGAGATTATGAACTATCAGACTAAGCCCAATTCCATCCTATGTTGACTCCTGCGGTTGGCCCAAGCACACAGAGACATTTGATCTTGGATAGCACCACACAATGAGAACAAACATATTAATAATCAATGTGCTAAATGTTGATAATCATTAATTTTCTCTTGGAATTGTAGAGCACTAACTATAATATAGAAAGTACTGCACAATTTTATATTCTTTTATTGTTTCTAGTAATGTCATTATTTTACTGGAGCATTATCCACAAACAGGTTTTTATAGAACAAAATAATTCTGATACTGAAAAAGGCAGATTAGTTATTATTATTTTATTATTATATACTCTAAAGGCCATGTTACATTAATCAAATTAATCATAAGCTAAATGCAGTCATCCATGCATTAACCCACCTAATAGGTGTAATGTAGAATTGAATCAGTTAATATAGTCTCTAATTAATTTATATATTTTACATGAAATTAGACTACATAAGTGATAATTAAATATATACATATTTTGATTTTCCATTTACACACTTGTAATTGTTTTAGCAAAATGTAGTATTTTCTTTGGAGAAATCTGAACCCATTTTTTTTCTTACTGCATTATGGGAAGTAAAGACTATATTATTGTTAATTAAATAATTCAGTTCTTATTTGTATTTGATAGCCATGATTTTTTTCTTCCCCCTTTGATAATCGTGATTTTAAAAGTCTATTTCCAGATATGTTATTCCGTCTTCATATAATTTGTCCAATATAAAACTATCTTAATTTCTGCTTCATTCACTTTAAATTATGCTATAAGAAATGGAACTACATAATTACTACAGAAAAAAAAAAACAGTTAATTTTCACTTTATGCATGCCTATTGGAAGAAAAGAATTTTAAGCATCTGTGTCTCCTCCATTCAAATTAATTTAAAATGTTTTAACTTTTAAAAATTAATTAATTTATGTATAATACATCCATTGCCCCGACTCCCTGTCCCCCATCCTACAATTCTTCACCCCTTTTCTGCTCCCCCTTGTCCCCGAGATGTTGCTCCCTACCACCAAACCTCCCAGCTCACTAGGGCTTCAAGTCTCTTAGGAGTAGGCATATCTTATCCCACTGAGGTCAGACCAGCCAGTCCTTGGCTGTACATGGGTTGTGGGCCTTGGACCAACATGTGCATGCTGCCTGGTTGGTTGCTCAGTGTCTAGGAGCTCCCATGGCCAAATAAGTTGAGATTGCTGGTCTTCCTCTCAGTGGACCGCCTATAATGTTGTATATTTACACAAGGGAATGCTATTCAGTTATTAAAAACAATGACTTTACTAATTTTGCATGCAAATGGATGGAACTAGAAAATGTTATTCTAAGTGAGGTAACCCAGACCCAAAAGGACATGCATGGTATTAGTACTTATAATTAGTACTAATAAGTGGATATTAGTCAAAAGTACAGAATACCTAGGACATAACCCCCAGAATTTAAGAACTTTAACAAGCAGAAAGGCCAAACTAGGATACTTCAATCCCACTTACTAGGTGGAAGAAAATGTTTTATATGGGTGTTTGCCCTGTCTTTTATATGCATTGTGTGGCACAGTGTCCACAGAGGCCAGAGGAAGTCTTCAACGCACTGAATTGGAGTTACAGACAAAATGAGCTTCTACGTGGGTGTATGGAACTGGACCTAAGGCCTCTGCAAGAACAGCATGTGCCCTGAAGTGCTGACCCATTATCCTGCACCTATTCACGCTTATTTTAATAAGTTCTTTTCTAATATATTCTAAACTTGTGATAGAAAGTAACTTCACAAAAACTAGTCCTGTTTAAGTACACACACAGTATCTGCTCATGATTTTGATTTGTAATCTTATTTCTGTTTAAATTAAAAGAAGTATGTGCATTTCAGGTATTAAGTAAATTTTCAGTCACATGTCTTTTTAGATTTCTGGACAAGTTCATATATTTATTTCATATCTGATGTTTACCACAATCACCATCACCACCGTCCTCATTTTTCTTTTTTTTAATAATTTTGTTATCTTCTTCTCCTCAACTAGGGTCCATTATGTAAACTTTTCAAAGCGTGTAGCCACAGCTGCTGTGTGTGCATGATTACATATGCCATCCCATGTTCAGAACACAGGGTTTGATAGCACTCCTCCGACCATTCAGTTCTTACTTACCCTCTTTTCATTTTTCCTTCCACAGTGGTTCCTGGTACCCTAAGCATCATGAGTAGTTAGGAGTCTCTGTGTTAACCATCATCCATTGCCAAAAGAGATCCAATGTAGAGAGCAATACTACTCTAAATCTATAACTATAAAATCAAATACAAATGTAAGTATCCAGAAATCATTTGTGCTACATGTCTTCTTAAGATGGCATCAGTAGTAAGTTCCCATGTAGAACCTATGATCTCCCAGCTGTGAACTTCTATTTTAATGGTTATTTTTTCATTTACATTTCAAATGTTACTCTCCTTCCAGGTTTCCCCTCTGCAAACTCCCTATCCATTCTTATTCCCTCCCACCGACCCCGTTTCTATGAGTGTGCTCCCCCACCCACCCACCCACTCCTGTCTCACTGCTCTAGCATTTTCCTATGCTGGGTCATCAAACCTTCACAGAGCCAAGGGCCTTCCTCCCATTGATGTCAGATAAGACTATCATTAGTGCTTATATATTACTACCCATGAAATTTGGGTTACATTCAAACAGAAAATAATAGAATAATAGAAACAGAAAATAATAATCCTGCGTCATGCCAGTGAGCATATTGTGATGCTGTGTGTGATACCATGGAGGGCCCACAGCTAGCATTGAGTCAATTAAGACTATTTATGTCTTTTTGGTCCCCAGAACACTGTATAGTTTCTCTCAGCATAGCAAAAACTATCAGGAAGACAGCTCCCAGCTCAGTTCTAGGGTGATTTATCTGAATCCTGCATCTGAAATGCCTAAATGAGTCTTAATATCTAGTTATGCTGGGTGACTAAATGCAGTGGCTTTATTGTTTTAGGAGCCTTTGGAAGTTTCCAGGCCAAACAATAAGTCTCACAGGCAAATGGAGGATTAGGAAAATTGACAAAACACTTGCACCTAATGTCAAGAAATGCAACACCAATTCCATTAAAATTAAGCAAAGGCTCAGGGTCTAGTAAAATATTGTTAAAAAATCAGATACCCCTTTCCAAACTGTCACTTTTCAAATAAAACCGACAATATATTGAAAAGTAAATAATAGTAATGACATGGGGCTTGAGAGGTGGTTCACTCATTAAAAGCACTAGCTGCTCTTCCAGAAGACCCTAGTTGAGTTCTAACATTCACACTGTGCCAATATTCTCTCTAACTCCATAGTCAGTGCATCAGACACCCTCTTCTTGTCTCCTAAAGCACTGGGTATTCACATGTATACAAACATACATGCAGAAAAAATATATGTACAAAAAAAAATAAAATGTAACATATTAAAGAAAAAGTATTATGAAGGGAGTTTTCTTATACTCTTGTATTCATCGGTGTCTAATACCTATTGTCAAACTGTTCTTCTTCTTCTGGCTGTGGCAATAATACGTGAATGAATACATTTTCATTTTCCACAGGATTGAGCCATGTTAAGTTACGTGCTGTGTTGTATTTTAGGAAAGATTTCTAAATAGAATCTTATATGTATACAGCCCATTATCCTAGCCTATAGCCCTTTCTATTTAGTTGGTTGAGACATTTCAATTTGTATTCTGGAAGACAGAAATGGAGCTATAAATAAATTCCATAATATTAGTATATCTTAAAGTTATATTTAATATAGAATTACATAATTTTAAAATGATTCATAAGTTATTCCACAAGAACTTTATTCTTAATGTCATAAGAGAAACCCTATGATGCATGTGTATTTACTCATCCTCTTCATCCTGAAAAAAAAATTATATGTTTTTGAAAATGAATGATTCCACAGCCAACCATTCTATCATACTATCTTTAGTGTCTCAAAATGTGTATAAGACTTGATTCAAGTATTAAAATTATAGAAGGTAGACATGTGAATGCACTAGTATGTCATTTCAAGAAAATTGGGCAAGGTGATTTTTAAACTTATATGACATTTTGATCTGATAGATGGTTTAATTCCCCCGGTACTAAGCATTCACTGTAGAAAATTCTCTCAGAACATTGCTAATGCAGGCACTTCCATTTAAGAATGTTTAATGTCTGTCTTAGATTATGTGAGCTAGGCAAATCAAATATAATGTGATAGAATTAAGTAATCAACACTGTCCTAATGTCTAAAACAGCATTCCACCTGCTTGAATTGCAGTAGTCAAATATCTTTGCTGCCTGGGTTCCTAGTTCTTTAAGAGATGTGCAGTTATAAAGAGCTCAGATTTTGGTCCTGAGGAGACTTGATGCCCCAAAGTAGGGTAATGCTAGGACGATGAGGCAGGAATGGGTGGGTGCATAGGTTGGGGAGCTCCCTCATAGAAGCAGTGGGGAGGGGGATGGAGTAAGGAGTTGGCAGAGGGGAAATCAGGAAGGAGAATAACAATTGAAATAAAATAATCAATAAAATAACAATTAAATAAAAGTTTAGATTATGTTTTCTATGTTGGAGCATTCTCTTTGTTGTTCTTTTTTTATTGGATATTTTATTTATTTACATTTCAGATGCCATCTCTTTTCCCCATTTTCCCTCCTTATAAACCCCTATTCTATCCCCCCTCCTCCTTTTTGCTTTTATACCATTTTAATTACATGCAAATATTAAGGTCAGTTCTAGGTTGAGGAACTAGCAATACAATAGGTTCAAATAGTCAAGGAACAATAAACACAAGTAGCCAAAGAACAAGCAAGTCAATAAACAGAATTCTGTGAACACTCTCATGATCACTGTTCCTAAAGGCTTATCAGGATGACCAATATAGCTGAGTCAACTTTCCTGTTCTAGTCCAAAGTCATTTTCATGTCTGAAGCCTATTTCCTTGTTCTATCCTAAAATTTAGATTCCTGTCAGAAATTACTTCTTTGTTCTCACCTAATATTTAGATTCTTGACTGAAATTACTTCTTTGTTCTCGCCTAATATTTAGATTCTTGCCTGAAATTACGTTTTGTTCTAACCTAATGCCAGATTCCTGCCTGATGCCGATTTCCTTGTCCTTGGCCCATGTGAGATACTTGACAAGCAGATTACCGCTCCCTCTTTTTTATTTCAAAACTAAGACTGAGCCTATCTTAGGTTGTTCTGACAAGAATGCTTTCATTACCCATCATGGAATATGCATTATCCAAAGCAATGCATTTCTGTCTTAGGTTGGTAAGGCTCTGTGCAGAATCATACTCATCCTTGGTTTGCCAGCCTGTTAATTTAATAACTGTCTGGTGATCCATTTTCAGGATCAAGCCACGTACTTTGGCTACTAACATGTTGATGTTGTTAAAGACAAGTTTTAACACAATTGTCAGGAATAAAAGTATTCCCAGGACAAAATGGGCTAGCATGAACAAACTATATGTAAGATTCTTGAAGCTTGACCAAAATAGAAATACTGACCTCAGGCCATGGGTAATTTTATGAGCAGTATCTACGGCATCAATGCTCAGCAGAGCAGTATTCTTGAAAGTAATAATCTCACTGTGCATAGTTAAAACATCCAGAGAGATGTTAGAATTATGCCAAATATACTATAAGTGTCTTTAAACGTTTTCCTAATTGTAATTACTACCATGTAAATTTTAGAACTAACATGAATCCCGTGGTATTTGGCATGACACTTGACATGGCTCCTTACTCTTAAACTCTGAACCTCCTTCCAATAATTTGAATAGGATAAAGACCATCAATCTGTTCTTCCAAATATCTATCTAAATCCTCTTGTATATTCAACATATTAGTAACATTGTTTTGCTAAATGATTAACAAAACTAACTGTCTTAACTTCTTGTGACAAAGCAATTGCAGAAGCAGTGGTGCTAACAATTAATCTAATTAAAACTGTTATACCAGCAATAATCAAGCCTACTACCCTCTTGCTTCTGATTAAAGCCTGACTCACTTCTTCTAGAACTTGCAAGCTTTTTTCAGAATATCAATAAAATAAAAGTATAGATTATATTTTCTATGTTGGAGCACTCTTAATCTTCACAGTTTCAATTCATTAGCAAAATAAATCAAAGAAAGTTTTCAACTCTCTACTTATATAACAAGTTAGTTTTTACTATCTTATGATGGCCACAAGCTCTTGCTTTTTCTGCAGGAAGTAAAAACTTACTCTTTTCATATGAATGCGAAAAGTTCATAGGAACTATGAGCTACTAGATGGATGGTAAACTTTCACATTGTAGAGAGTGTAATATTAATGATGCTGATGCCTTGGAAGAAATATGGGAGGGATGGACTGAACACACATATCATAAGGATTCAGATATTGAGCACTGGTGTCATGATTGGCATTTATCCATTTTGAACAAATAATCACTAGGTCATAATTCATTGTATAAATCTTAGAAATCTACAGGAAAAAATATTCATCTCATTTGTAATATAATTTACTTTAGCAAATTACTCATCTGTATGTGCTGCTTCAGCATGAAGGCTACCAATACAGTGCTAACAGAATTCTTCTACAAGAAAAATAGGACAGAAATATGCAATATGGTTATTATTTAAAAGTTACAATCATATGCTGCTTATATGAATATAATACAATATATTCTTTCATAGTGTAATGAATAAATGTCAACATATAGAAACAATGGAAGCTACATTTCACTTTGTTTTCATATGTACACTGAGTTATTTTCTAATCATTCTTCCAATAATAAAATAATATAGAAAGCTTCTTGTGATGTGCAAAAATAATCACAAAAGAATGAGACAGCACTGTAGTATTTTTCTCAGAATTTTAGAATCTCCTTAAATCAGTCTTAATGCATGTACAAGAATACAGACGTCTGCATTGTATTACTGAGTAGATTAAGCATGTATGACATCATAGAGAGTTCTATGAGATCCCGCAAGTTAAAGGAGTTACTACACAATTAAATTCTAAGCTTGGAACTTGGCATTGTTCCAAATTTGTCACAAGAGATGTGTGAATTGTTAAACTAGAAGGAGCAAACAGGAATTATTTCATGTAAGTCAAATAGGAAAGATTAGCATGTGAAAGAATAAAGTGCCACGTACTAATCAGCTGCCATATTTCTATAGAATATGGAAGTAGAGAATCCATTCTCATTCATAGCATCACACCAATTTCAGCATGATCTTACCTGGCATTGATAAACAAATATTATGAGAAACAGGATTATTGGAAGAAAATCTATACATTTATATTCTTAAATTCAGGCAAAAGTTTCAAAAAACATAATTTTTTTTTCAATTTAATTTTTTTTTACATCTTGATAGTAGTTGTTCCTTCCTTCTCTCTTCATAGTCCCTCCTCCTGCCTCCCCTACCAATCCATTCTTCAGAAAAGGGCAGATCTCTCAGAGATATCAATCATCCATGGCATATCAAGTTTCTGTAAGACTAGGTATATCCTCTCCTACTTAGCCTGGACAAAGCAACCCAGTACAAGGAAAGGGTCCCTAAAATAGGCAACACACTCAGAGACAACCCTTGCATCCACTGCTAGGATTCCCATAAGAAGATCAAGCTATACAACTGTCACATATTATGTCAGACCTATGAAAGATCTCTGGTTGGCCATTCAGTCTCTGTGAGCCCAGGTTAGATAAGTGTGTAGATTTTCTTGTGTTACTCTTGATCCTCTGACTCATCCAATCCTTTCTCCCTATCTTCTTTAGGATTCCTGAAGCTTCACTTAATGTTTGGCTGTGGGTCTCTGCATCTTTTTCCATGAGTTGCTGAGTGAAACCTCTATGATGAGTCTAGGCAAACAAAGAACATGATATTTAAATGAAATGAAACAGGAAAAACTTTATCTGTTTTTTTTTTTTTCTGTGATTTATTTGAATCTTGATTTCTAATCATTTTATAATGAGAGGTCCAATAAATAAGTTTACATTGTGATTGTTCCTCATGAGTATTACTGCCAAGGATATTACTCCAAGAAGACCAATAAGCAAAAAAAAAAAAAAAAAAAAAAAAAAAAAGAAGAAGAAAAAGCAATTTTCATGGATCCCTGTATTCTTTCACTTACTCAGCATTAAGTGTGTGAAATATGAAGAAACTTGATGAAAATAAAATGGAATATCATAAATTACAAGTGTCGGTAGTTTAATGATTTAGAAATAATAAAAAATAGAACAAATGAAATGATTTAAAATGCTGTATAATACATTAGAATATAAAATGTGAGCCAAAAGTTAACAGATCTTAAAGTGAGTATCCAGCTTGAGTAACAGAGAGGATACAGTAAGGATACTGTTTCTCTGTTATTATAGAATATTTGCCATTTAAATTTTCTCATCTTACTTTTTATGGAGTTTGTTCTAAATTACTAAATATTCATTTCTCAAATTCGATGACTTTTCTCTAAATGTTAAAGAATATTTTAAAAATATTTTCATTGAAAATTTCACATATGGCAAAATGCTTTGAATAGAACATGAGTCATTCCATTTACTCCATTTATTGACTAATATTTGTTTAAGGTAACCATCACATCTTCAGTTGGAGAACAGGACAGAAATAGGAACAAATATTTTGTATATTAGGGAAAGGTTTAGTGTTGCTAATAAATGACATGGTTCTTTGAAAATGGACATTTACCTTATAATAAATATGCAGAGAACATTTCAGAAAGGGAAAACCACATACACTTTTAAACATAATTGCATTTATTTTATTTGTGAAAAATTCTTTGATGGATATCTCTATCAATAGATTTTAATGCTGTGAAGAACAGAGATATCCTTTTAGTAAATCTGTCTACATTGGTATAATGCTAGCATTAATGTTTTTGTTAATGCTTAACTAAGTTTAAACCAACTCAGTAAAAGAGTTCTAAAAATCTGTAACATTTTAAGTAATGTTTCATATTTAAGCATGAGAGGTGAAGTGTTGGCCTTCTTTAATGGTTACAAAGCAAAGGAAACCTAGCTTACTTGGAGTATACTATTAAAGGAAATTATGATTAAAGACCTGTGGGTCACTGTTATTTGAAGGAACAGTTGAAATGTCAACAAGATTACACACCTTGTTATTTTATGTTAAATACATCACAAGATATAAAAGTCATACATGATGGAATAATGTACATTGAAAATGTTTAAATATAAAAACCAGAAAGACAAAGTTCAGTGTGAGAGTGTGGATGTACAGTGCACACTAATAGTGAAGAAAATGGAAAAGTAGAACACTGTGACCTGGCTTTTTGTTCTTTCATTCTGACATGTATTTATTTGTAACAATGAATTGAACTATAACCAACTATTGCTACAAGTTAGAAAGTTTCTTTTAAAACTTAGGGGACAATATTCTTCAGATTTAATGTAACTCTCTCAGTCCTATTCCTATATCTTTTTCTGAAACTACCTATTACATAAACCTTAATTTTGCATTCAGCAGAAAATTAAAATAACTACTGTATCATCTAGCAACAAATTATTTTTAAAAACAAAGCATATTGCATAAAATATTTTAACTCTCTACAATGATAAAATAAGTGTTGAGGCATGTTATAGATCAATTTTTTTCTTTCTTTACTTTTAGTAAAGAAAGTTTTACTAATATAAAGTGCACGTCATGTAAAGATGCTGTTTAACATGTTAATTCATGAAGTGGTCTCTGAGGTCGAAAACTACAATAGAAACTCTGTATCCAAATTAACAAAATAAGAAATGAAAATAGAACCATAACAACAGTAACAGAATAAACTCAAAAAAAAAAAAAAATCATCAGATCCTATTACAAAACCTATATTCAGCAAAACTGGAAAATCAAGATGAAATGGATGGTAGACAGATACGACATACCAAAGTGCAGCTAAAGTATTGAAACAGACCCATATCCCATTAGGAAATGAAAGAAGTCAATAAAAACTTCTCAACCAAAAAATGCCTAGGGCCAGATGGATTTAATGCAGAATTCTACCAGATCTTCAAAGAAGACCTAATACCAATATTCCTCCAAATATTCCCTAAAATAGAAATAAAAGAATCCTAATTAATTCATTCTATGAAGCCAAAATTACTCTGATACCTAAACCACAAAATGACCCAACCAAAAAAGAGAACTTCAGACCAAACTCATTTATGAATATCAATGCAAAACTACTCAATAAAATTCTTGCAAACAGAATCCAAGAACACATCAAAACCACCATTCATTATGTTCAAGTAGGCTTCATCCCAGTCATGCAAGGTTGATTCCATATACGAAAATCCATTAAGTAACCCATTATATAAACAAACTCAAAGAAAAAAACAAAACAAAACACATGTTCATCTCTTTATATACATTCGACAAAATACAACACCCCTTCATGTTAAAAGTATTAGAGGTATCAGAAATTCAAGGCCCACACTTAAACATAATAAAAGCAATTTACTTCAAAGAACACTTTAGGTTTGTAGCATAATTTTGACCTCATGACTAACTCTTTTTTTGTTGACTATTGAGCTCTAATTGAAACATGATGCTTATATATTGAAGGTCATTTTAGTGGGTCGTTGTCATTTAGAGGTCATTTTATTTGACACTATTTTAGTCAACAAGATAGAAAAACCCACAAATATCCCATTTGTTTTATGAACATAGATGATCAGGGAGTTATTAAGGAATGTGGCTTGAATTTACCAATAAGAATATTAGATGTTTCAGTATTAAGCTGTCAACTCCTAATTCTACAGCTGGAAACCTGATTCATAAACAATAAGATGTTCAGTTCATGGGAAATCTCTTACATAACGTGATATGATAATGTATTTTCATATGACAGTGACGAGATATTTGAAAATCAATCAACTTAAGTAAAGAAGGGACTTTGGGGATCATAGAGAGTACAGTCTATCAACTCAGAGAAGGAATAAAGATGCTAGCTCTATGCTACAGTTATAGGATAAAGCATGAGACTTCTTGTCCACATAGAGTTTACATATAGACAGTAAAAAAAAAGAATGTGTCATTAAAAGACTTTCTTATTTCCCTCTTTTATTCTATCCGAGATGTCAGCTATGAGATAGTGCCACATTCACTCAAAGCATCTCGTCCAAATTTTGCTAAGCTGAGTTTTAAAATATTCTCACAAAAAAACACCCTAAGGTGTGTTATGCTAATTTACTGTTTTTTGTTTTTTTTTTTTTTAAATCTAATCAAATCAAAATTAACCATTACAACTAGTTTATCATTAAGGAGGTGAAAGATAAATAAAACCAGTGAGAGTTTGTTCTATATCTATAGGCATGCCATCTTCTAAGTTCAGATACAAGGAAGAATTGGTTATTTTCAGAAGTGGTCAGAGCTCAGACAACAGTACACAGTATGATTTGACATTCTTAAGGGTTAGCATTGTTAAAGCTACCAAGAATATTACTGCTAGTACCCCTCAATTGTTAGCTCTAGCTAATGTCTGCTTGTCTTTTGACTTAACTAAGATGTTTGGGAGTTGGCAAATTTGATCTTTGATTGATAGTGGTTATAGTATCTCCTTGCCTGGGTATGTTAAATAGTAAGATATGGACTATGTGTGCTGTTTTACCAATTGAAGGGACTGTTATGAAAGGTCATTTTGTTTGTTTGTTTGTTTGTTTGTTTATTTGTTTTGATAACTCCCAAGAAAATTGCACCTTAGCCAAACATGGTTGGATCTCAAATTAATGTCAGTGAGACTGCAGTCATTCTCACTGAGAAAGTGAGGTACTATTTACAGATTTAATAAAGGGGCTTCCAATGTTGCAATCACTTATGGTATGCTTATGACTAGTGAACTTCTCTGGCTAATGAAGTTATTCTAAAGAAATGAATAGATCACGTACCTCTTCTGTCTATCTAAGCAAGCTATCCCCTACTCAGTTCAGAGTAGGCTAAAAATCTTCTCTCCCATATAACATATTTGTTATCGAAAATCTAGGCACAAGTAATGCCCTCTGTAAATATTTTGTATGCATGTGGCCTTTATCATAATTGAAGTACTCTATGATGATGTATAAAAACTGGACAAAATCTTGTACTTTTCAGTCCTGATAACCAAGTAGGCACAGCAGTTGCAATTAGCATGTGGAAACAGCTAAGGATTCCAGAGCATGATATAAATAAAGACCTTGTGAAAATCGAAGGGGTTACAACATAGGAAGGAAGTGTACATGCATCTATGCTTGTGAGCACTTGTTGTGTGTTGTGTGTGTGTGTGTGTTGTACGTGTGTGTACGTGTGTGTATCTATATGTATGTGTAAAAGCGAGGCTGACTGGGACTAAGCCAGAAAATCTTTCCCATTGACTTTACACATTTATTACTGATAAAACTCAGGTTGATTCCTTGGTTTGTGCTTTATGAAAAGTGATTCAATAAACCTGGAGTACTTCTGTCTCTTGACAGACTGACTTCATTTAGGCTGGTTGTAAAGAGAGTATTGGCTTGGGTAAATTAAAGGGTAGCTTGTTTGTAGTTTCCTAAGGAAAACATACACTATTGATGTTAACAATGGAACTAATTTCTACTCCTTGAACAGATTTTTTAAACATTTCATCTTTTTATTTCATTTAAATTTCTATTTAAATTTTATTCAATATATGGTAATCATAATCTTCCCCCTTCTACCAACTCCCGGAGACTTGGTCTTATCTAACCCCTTACCCGCCAACTTCATATATTCTCTTTCTCAGAGGATTAAAAAGGAATATCAGAACAACAACAGTGGAAAAACTCAATGAAACAAAACAAAACAAAACAAAAAGTTGTAAATTTTTATGTTGGCTAGCTACTCTTGGGCATGGAGACTTCTTTGGAATGCGTTTGATGTTCTCGATGACACTCTATTAGAGTAAGCTGATTTTATAATTCCCAGCAGGCATCAATTAAAATAGTTTTCATTTCCTGAACTGCAACCCATATCTAACACTGTTAAACTGATTTAGATTGTAAGGCTGGATGTGTTAGTCGTGGGACTGAAGGAAAAATTTATTGCTATTATTTTGCTAAAAAGTATGAGAAATTATAATATGAATTTAATGGCATATTGTTATACTAATAGATCAAATCATTGCTCAACCTTCATCACATGAAATACATGGTAACCGAGAGACCCACAAGTGCATGATGTGCAGAGAGTGGTAGGCTTTGGAGTACTTGGCACTGAATGGGATGTGTTTAATGAGTTTATGAAACTACTTTCCTCAGGACTCAAGGATTTATGCATAATAGGAAATAGAACTCTTGTAAGAGCCAGAAATGGTGTGTGGCACCAAGGAGATAAGCATCTATCAGGTATAACTGTGTGAATACACTTATATATTCATAGTAACTATTGCAGTGCACACTAAACCTGCAGAGGTTCAAATGAGAAAAACAAAAGTAAACAACACTGAAATTAATCTTCTTTTTTTTTCTTTTTTTTTTTATTGGAAATTTTTTTTTTTTTTACATTTCAGATATTCTCCCCTTACCCCATTTCCCCCCCTCCCTCCCAGGAACTCACTATCCCTTCCCCCATCCTCCTGCCTCCACATTGGTGTACCCCCACTCACCGTCCCCTGTACCTCACCTCCCCACCCTCGAATATCCCCCTCCCATGTCCAGCCTTCATGGGACCAAGGATCTCTTCTCCCACTTATATATATAGCTCCCTTGCATATATAGCTGGAGCCATGGGTCCCTCCCTAAGCGCTCCCAGGCTGGTGGTTTAGACTCACAGACCACATAAAGCTCATGAAGAATGACTACCAAGTAGTGGGGGCTTCAGTCCTTCTTAGAAGGAGTAACAAAATACTCAAGGATGCAAATATGGGGACACAGTGCAGGACAGAAACCAAAGGAGAGACAGACCATTCCACCTGGATATCCATCCTATGGGCAGTCACCAAAGGTAGAGGTTGATGTGAATGTCAGGATGTACATGCTGACAGGAGCCTGATATAGCTGTCTCCTTAGAAGTCTGCAAGAGTCTGACATACTCAGAGGCAGAAGCTCACAGCTAACCATTAAACTGATCATGGGGTTCCCAATGGAGAAGATAGAGTGAAGGCTGAAGGAGTTGAGAGCATTCGTGACACCATGAGGAAAGCAACAATCCCAACCAACCAGAAATTAATCTTCTTAATAACATCTCATCATTGCTAAACACTCATTGTCCCACAATTAGTGAGGCCTAGTCTTATTATTTTTCAGAGTATTATGGGACACTTGTAACCACTCTCTGGAGAAACATATACCCATGCATGATACTCACCTATTTTTAAGCTATATGTGTTTATACACACAGAGTCCATATTAACATGGATAGAGAAAAAGCGAATGAAATACTCCACACTATGAGTTGCTCAGGTTCTCTATATTCCAGATATTCATCATGTGTTAAATATCTAGTTGGTAAATATCTCCACAGAATTTTCCCTTATTAAAAACTTATATACTATTGGGGTTTATATCGATACATTATGAGCACATGTCAGTTGTCAGAAGACAAACTTTAGAATCAATTACCTCCATCCATCATGAAGTCTTGCGATTGAACTCAAGTAGTCAGGCTTGAGCAGCAATTATCTTTGCCTACAGAAATATTTTGTAGACTGGTTGTTCCATTTTCTGAGTTACTGTCTACTTCACTATTTGTTTTTTTTTTCCTATTATACAGTAGTCTTAATTTTATGCAATCTTGCTTATTTTTAGTTTATTAGTTTTCTCTTTTAATGTCATAGCCAAAAATTGATACCTATGATAGTATTCTGAGCAAACTTGACTACTATGTTAATATAATGAACAATTTTCTTATGTTTTTTTTAAAACTGTCTTAAAGTTTGAGTATTACAACGAATTAATTCATCCACTTATAATTAGTAGTTTAATCTTTGAAAAGCAAAATTCTTCTTTCTTCATGGTGATATCTAGATTTTTTTTCCACATTATTTCTTGAAGAGAATGTCCTTTAGCCTGTGTGTTCTTGACTCTTTCATAAAAAATATCTGTTGGATGTAATTTTGGATGAATTTTTTTCTTGACTTCTTATTCTGTTCCTTTGGACTATGTTTACATTAAAATATCTTTTCAATATTTGACTCTAACCTATTTCAACCTATATATTTATATTTTACTGATAAATACACATAAATAAAAAGAAACACTAAACAAACATATCACCTTGATCTTTAATGGTAGCTGCTTTCAAAAACTATCATCTTGTTTATTTTGTTATGATACTGCTATTTGAAGTGTGAATTGTAATGAAATACATGACAATTCAGGATCCAGTTATGGCCTTTTTTTTTATCAAGAATACTGGTGGATAATGATTTAATAACTTGATGGAAACTGGTGTAGAAATTTAAAATTAATTACTTACAAATAGCATAAAATATTTTTCATTGTGTACCCAAACCTCCTGAATGAAACAACCGAATAGCAATAGAAAAGACAGAAATGATTACTGATGTGGTAACTATAACATCTATGAATATGCAGGAATAAAAATGTCTTCTGTACCTTGGGAATAATGAGATTAGATCATTTGAGTATCAGAAGGAATAAACTAATAAGTTTTATTTTTCACAACCATAACTGTAGACTTACTAACAAAGGGAAATGATATAGAATTTCTCTAGAATTGTTTGAAGGCCTATGAATTTCCTTTCTCATTGAATATCTCCACCTTTGAAAGATAATGTCCCATTGGCAATACCCTCTCCTCCAAAATTTCTTGTTGTTCTTATGTCCACTATTAATTATTCTATTTCAAACATAAATTGCATTTTGAATATGTAAGATAAATTAAATTATTCTTCTTCAACAGTTCTTTAGACTATGAGGACGAGACATCATTCTGTAGAAAAATCTAAAAAACTGCAAATTTTTCAGCCTGATAGTATCCTGATTATATGAGGGAGGAAAATTCAAATGTGTATTGACTTGTGCCTATGCTATCTGAATTTCATAGGAGATGATTATAGAAAATAGCTTTCAACATCACTAAGTATGCACTGTAATTGTGCTCCTTTTGACAAGCCAGATATTAACTTGTTCTATTTACTCCTACCCCAACAAAGTACCCTGTGCTTTGAATGTTAGGAAGACTATTTTTAATACATTAAAAATAGATCATGTAGCTTAGATAACTCAGTGTACCTCAAAGATTAAACCACTTAGTGCTTTTCAGTAAAACTCCTTTAGGGATATGAAGCTCATTATTATATGTACTAGGTAGACACTTTAAACCGCAAGGTTAGTCATTCAATTATAAAGCAATTAAATATAATTTTTTTTCAAAAATAACCAATGGTACAGTCTTGACCCAAGAAGGAAATCAAATATTGATCACCTCATAGGATAAAATATTATGATGATACCAAAATTGTACGCTTGACATAAGACAATCAAAGGCAAACTTAAACCATGCTTATGAATAGATTCATATATCACAGACATTAAAACACTTTTTGCAACATTTTGATGTTTATTTTAGAATTTTTGTACCACTCTTAGGCAGGCTTCTGAAGTTGCTTGAGGTGAATCCTGTACATTTATCATTAGTCTTAAATACATGTTACATGGAACTAGATACCAGGTTTCTCAGATTATAAGGTAGTGTTAGATTTGTTTGGTACATAGAAAAAAATGACCAAAAACCTGAATCCCATAAATCCAAGAAATGGAAGCAGTAGGTATTCTTGATGTGTTTTTTAAATTCTTAAATTTCTTTCAGGCAATCTGAGCAAAATAGATGAGTCATGATAAAGATTAAGGATGTATTCTGACTTGCTCCTTAAAACCATTTCTTGTGTTTCAGTGCTTTAGAAGACGAGGGGCTGTCTGTAGACCATTCCACCTGGGTATCCATCCCATGTGCAGTCACCAAAGGTAGATGCTGATGTGGATGTCAGGAGGTGTATGCTGACAGGAGCCTAACATAACTGTCTCCTTAGAGGTCTGCAAGAGTCTGACATATTCAGAGGCAGATGCTCACAGCTAACCATTAAACTGATCATGGGTTCCCAACAGAGAAGATAGAGTGAAGACTGAAGGAGTAGAAAGGGTATACGGGACCCCATGAGGAGAGCAACAATACCAACCAACCAGAGCCCCCAGGGTCTAAACCACCAGCCTGGGAACGCTTAGGGAGGGACCCATGGCTCGAGCTATATATGCAAGGGAGCTATATATAAGTGGGAGAAGAGATCCTTGGTCCCATGAAGGCTGGACATCGTGGGAGGTGGTATTCGAGGGTGGGGAGGTAAGGTACTGGGGAGGGTGGGTGTAGGTACACCATCATAGAGGCAGGAGGAGGGGGGAAGGGATAGGAAGTTCCTGGGAGGGAGGGGAGAAAGGGGATAAGGGGAAAACATCTGAAATGTAAATAAAAGTTCCAATAAAAAAAAAAAAAAAGAAGACAATGATAATGCCAGATAGAATGCTCAGCAGTTAAAGGCACCTCCTTTCATGACCAAAGATTGGAGTTCAATTCCCTGAGGCTATATAAACGAAAGAAAGAACCATACCTACAGAATTGGTCCAATAACTTCCACACCGGCATAATAATATTCTCACTCACCTACCATGTAAACACATAATAAATAAATATAAATTGAAACATTAGATTTCTCTCCTTATATATTATAAAATATGTTTGTATCAATCAAATAAAAATATAAGATGTTTGTGATGTCTAATTTTGGTTGTCAACTTTAACTAAAACTCAAGCAGATGGGCATGACTCTGATAGAATTTCTTGATGGATCATTTAAGGTGGGACAACCACCCTTAAATCTGGGACACACCTCAGGGTTACTGCACACAAAAAAAGACATTAAAGAAATAAGCTTTTTGCTTTTGGCCTTCTTGTTCTCACAAGTGTTGACAAGCTCATCTATTCCATTGTTGAAGAATTCCCTAGATGCTATTATAACCTACTTATCCAACATAGACTGCAGACCAGCTAAGACACAAGCCTTAAAACCTGAATAACTCTTGGATTCTTGGTCTTTCCATTATGAGAAAGCCATTACTTAATTAGTCTGGCCACAGCTGGTAAGGTACTCTAACAAATTGCCATAAGTAACTGGGGAAACATATATATTCATTCTATCGGTTCTGTTCTTCGAGTAAGCCTGACTAATGCAGTATTTATGTATTTCCTGAAGGGAATATGAAAGATATGTGAACAAGCTACATATTTTATGAATAATCCTCAGCATTTATGAGAAGATCCTGACTAACTGATATGAATAGAATAAAGTATGTAGTTGTATTCTGTCTTCTATTCAATGAAATAAGAATGTACTTCAATAGAAACCTCACACATATATGCATAAAAGATACATCCTTTACTTCACAAAAATATAACCCAAGTGTTAGAAATTTTGTGCTTATGTGTACAGTGAATGTGTATACAGTGGTATAGAAGTGTGTATGTCTGATTTAATTCATAAAGTCTAATTAAAACAAGTCTAAACTAACATTTGTACTTTTAATTTGTTGTAGAAATTAATATGGAGGTAACTCAGAACATTAAAAATTGATCTAACTCAAGACCTAGCTATACCATTCTCAGGCATATACACAAAGGACATTCAGTCCTACCAGAAGGGCACTTGCTGAGTTATGTTCATTGCAGCTTTAGTCATAACAGACAGAAACTTGAGACAACCTAGATGTTCCTCAACTGAGGAAATAGAAAATGAAAATATGAAACATTTACACAATAAGGCATTAATCAGTTGTTCAAAGCAATGATATTTTAAAATTAGGAGACAAATGGAGAGAAAAGATCATCCTGAAAGAGCTAACTCAGACTCAGAAATACAAAGTCAGTATGTGCTCACTTAGAAGAGGACATTAGTGGTTAAATAAAAGACAGTCATGTTACAGATCATATACCCAGGGAGGGTAAGTAACAAGAAGGATTCAAAAGAGAACACATGGATCTCACTGCAAAGGGAAAATAGATTTTTCAGTGGACTAAGTATAGGTGGGGATGACGAGAATGGGGATCAGGAAAGATGTTGAAGGAAAGGAGGGAGAGAGTTCTTGGAGAGACAGCTAGAACTTGGGGGGGGGAGCATAGGTGGAGAATATGGAGAAACCTATAGCAGCAGAAGCTCCCTGGATCTATGAGAGTGACCCTAGCAAAGTCTTCTAGTAACAGGGTATATGGAGTCTGAACTAGCCATTTTCTATAATCAGCAAAGCTTTCAGAAGTAGATGGGACATCAACACAGTCATAAAAGCTTACATGTACAATATTTCCTGCCTGAAAGATGTGCTGAGTTAATGGTGACACAGAACTTGTGGGAGTGGCCAACCAATGACTGTACCTCTTTTTCCTTCTACCTGCACACAGGAGAATGAACCAAAGTACACATGTGCTAAATAGCACAAACAATAAATGACACACACACACTCTAGAAATATAGGTTACATACAAAAAAATAAGGTTAAAAATTATTCTATACTAAACTTGGTTTGTTAATTAAATTTTGTTGAATAAGTATAGTGATTCTAGTGGTAGTTTGAAAGGTTAACCCCAAAGCCTCACATGTTTGAATGCTTGGCTCATAAGGAGTGGCATTATTAGGAGATGTGGCCTTGTTGGAGGAAGTGTGTTACTGTGGAGGTGTGCTTTGTGATGTCATATATTTTTAAGCCATGCCCAGTGGCACAGTCTCTTTCTGCTGCCTGTGAATCAAGATGTTGAACTCTGTGATCCTTCTACAGTAACATGATTGCCTGAATGCCTTTTTTCCATGATGAGAATGGAGTAACCTCTGACACTGTAAGCCAGCCTAAATATAAATATATTATGATTATGGTGTCTCTTTACAGAAATAGAAATCCTAACTAAGACACATCCATATCCAAATTTGTAAAGATTTTCATTCATCTTAATGTTCCTTTAGCTCTATAGGAATAAATATTTTGATAATAATATTGACAGTACCATTGATTATTCTATTGAATGGACTGGTTATAATTATAATGTGATAAATTATTATATTATAATCACCTTTTTTTCTTTTGAGACAGTGTCAAGTGTGTACTCTTTGCTTACCTTGCTATTTCACTAGTCTGGCCTTTAACTCAGTGAGATCTAGGACTAAAAGTATGCTCCAGTAATGCACAGCCTTGTGTTTCTTTCTCTTTTTTTATTGGATATTTATTTATTTACGTTTCAAATGTTATCCCCTTCCCCAGTTTCTCCTTCACAAACCCCCAATACAATCTTCCCTCCCCCTGTTTCTATGCTCCCCACCCACTCACCCACTCCTACCTCACCACCCTGGCATTTCCCTATACTGGGGAATCAAGCCTTCACAGAACCAAGGGCCTCTCCTCCCATTGATACCAAATAGGGCTGTCCTCTACTACATATGCAACTGGAACCACGGGTCCCTCCATGTGCACTCTTTGGTTGATGGTTTAGTCCCTGGGGTCTCTGCGGGGTCTGGTTGGTTAATATCTTTGTTCTTCCTGTGGGGTTGCAAACCCTTTCAGCTCCTTCAGTCCCTTACCTAACTCCTCCATTCATATCCCTGTACTCAGTAAAATGGTTGGCTTCCAGTATCTATCCATATTTGTCATAATCAGGCAAAGCTTCTCAGGAGACAACTATATCAGGCTCCTGTCAGGAAGCTCTTCTTGGCATCCACAATAGTGTTTGTGTTTGGTGTCTGTATATGAGATGGATCCCCAGGTAGGGCATTCTCTGGATGGCCTTTCCTTTAGTCTCTGCCCTAGATTTTTTTCCCAATCTTTCACTTAGACAGGAGTAATTCTGGGTTAAAAATTTGGAGATGAGTGGGTGACCCTGTCTCCCAAAAAGGGTTTTGCCAAACCTCTGGATATGATCTATACAGGTTCTCCCTCCCCTTTTTATGTGCATTTCAGCTAATCTCATCCCCACTGGGTCCTGGAAACCTCTTGTTTACATGGCATCTGGAACTTTCTGGTGGCTATGCACAGATCTCCAACCACAATGAACCCACACACTATTATAGTCACTTAATCTTTGATAAAGGAACTAAAACCACCCAGTGGAATAAAAACAGCATTTTTAACAAACGGTGCTGGGGCACCTTATACAAAGCTCAAGTCCACATGGATCAAGGACCTCCAAATAAAAACAGATACAAAAAAAATCTAGTAGAAAAGAAAATGGGAAGAGACTCAATCACATGGGCACAGGGGAAAATTTACTGAACAGAACACCAGTGGCTTACACTCTAAGATTAACGATCTACAAATGAGACCACATAAAATTGAAAAGCTTCTGTAAGTCAAAGGGCACTGTTCTTTTTTTTTTTTTTTTTTTTTGGTTTTTTCGAGATAGGGTTTCTCTGTGTAGCCCTGGCTGTCCTGGAACTCACTCTGAAGACCAGGCTGGCCTCGAACTCAGAAATCTGCCTGCCTCTGCCTCCCAAGTGCTGGGAATAAAGGCATGCACCACCACCGCCCGGCTAAAGGGCACTGTCAATAGGAGAAAATGGCAACCAACAGATTGGGAAAAGATCTTAACTAATCCTACATCCAATAGAGGGCTAAAATCCAACATATACAATATATACAAAGAACTCAAGAAGTTAGACTCCAGAAAACCAAATAACCCTATTAAAAATGGGGTACAGAGCTAAGCAAAGAATTCTCAACTGAGGAATCTCAAATGGGCAAGAAGCATCTAAAGAAATGTTCAGCACCATCAGTCATCAGGGAAATGCAAATCAAAATGACCCTGAGATTCCACCTCACACCAGTCAGGTTGGCTAAGATGAAAAACTCAGGTGTCAGGAGATGCTGGTGAGGATGTGGTGAAAGAGGAATACTGCTCCACTGATGGTGAGATTGCAAGCTGGTACAACCTCTCTAGAAATCAGTCTGGTGGTCCTTCAGAAAACTGGACAAAGTACTACCTGAGGACCCAGCTATACCTCTCCTGGGCATATACCCAAAAGATGCTCCAACCTATAACCAGGACATATGCTCCACTATGTTCATAGCAGCCTTATTTATAATAGCCAGAAGCTGGAAACAACCTAGATGTCCCTCAAGAGAAGAATGGATACAGAAAATGTGGTATATATTTACACAGTGGAGTA
Source organism: Mastomys natalensis (assembly GCA_021653895.1). Lineage (NCBI taxonomy): Eukaryota > Metazoa > Chordata > Mammalia > Rodentia > Muridae > Mastomys > Mastomys natalensis. Next base: position 221,741 of record JAJTUV010000824.1, read on the forward strand.
CTACTTTGCTATTAAAAACAATGATTTCATGAAATTCTTAGGCAAGTGGATGGAACTAGAAAATATCATCCTAAGTGACATAACCCAGTCACAAAAGATCACACATGGTATGTACTCACTAATAAGTGGATATTAGGTATAAAACTAAGACAATCCATGATACTACTCACAGACTTTATGAAGCTCTAGAAGAAGGAAGACCAAATTGTGGTTGCTTTATTCCTTCTTAGAAGCGGGGACAAAATACTTACAGGAGGTAGAGGTTGGGAGGGACTTGGGAGTAAGAGAGGAGTGGTCTGGAAAAAAGGGGGTAATACCAGGTATGAGAGGAGACGGGGTGATACACAGAGAGTCAGGAAATTGAACAGAGAATGGGGTATGGAGAACTTCTTGTGTTTTTCTTTTTTTTTTTTTTTTTTAATTTTTTTCTATTTTAGTTAAGTAAATCACATCATAATTTACTTATTTACACAGAGGTTATAAACACAAAAAGGCAGGATGTGGGGAAGGTAATGGCACCAGAGCATAGGTGTTCAGGGGAGTACAGATACCTTTCAGAACAGGGTATCAGCTGAATGTAGTAGGTTCAGGGGACAGGTCACTATGGCTCTGCCTATGATTCACTTGTCCTTATCTAAGTTGGTACTGTCCACCAAAGCTGCCTACTTATAAGACCTATGACTATTCAGTCTGGTAAATTTCCACAGAAGCTGCCTGTTTGCAATAGCTTATAGCCTTCTGTTTCAGTGTTTTTCCACAGACAACCAAGACTTTGTGTTAGCATGCATGTATGTCAGGCCTATGGCTGATTTTAGGCCTTTAATGTATATGCAGGGCTGCTCCTGACATCTCCTCCCTTCTCTAAGTATAGAAGGGCCATGGCGATTCTATTCTTGCTTAGGCGGGATAGAGACCTGACCTCCAATAATTGAAGGGGACCTTGTAATGGCTCCGGTCCTCCTGTAGTTGTCCAGTGAGGGCCATACCCATCCCGATGTCTTTCTCCTGGAGAGGGGATACTTTTGACATCAACCCCTATGCAGTCAGGCTAGTCCCTCAGGGAACCCAGATAGATATTTTTAACTTTTATTTATATTCCCTTGAAGTGCTTAGCCTGGCAGTCTAAGCAAGAATTCAGATCACCAGTCAGAGAGGGTTCTGGGTAGCCTCTCTCTGCTTGGTCTAGGGGTAGAAGTCCCCTCTTTTAGGTTGGGTGGAGATGGGTCTGAGGAACACCTGGATAAAGAAACAACCTCATCTTGAGTCTTGTGGTCCTCCATAGCTAACTTATGATAATGTATCTGAAATAGTTTTGCTTGTGTTTTTCAATTACATTGTGTCTACTCACTTCTCGGCATTCACCAGATCATTTTAGGTAATCTTATCTTTTAGTTGTTTTGTGCGAAATTACAAATGAGAAATATAATAATGGTCATTTAGGGTCACAGACCCATTTTTCTTAAACTTCAACAAGGTTTCATTCATATAAGATAATTATCTAAAAATCATTTACTAAAATATGTTATAGTTAAATTAGTGACTAAGCTATTAAATAAGTTCATGTTCCACTACTATTAATATCCTACAAAAGCCAGTTTCAACATTCATTTCTTAGAAAATATTTTAATGTAAAAAACTATCTTATAAATCAACTCAGTTTTTTTTTAAAAAAATCAGATAACTCATAAATATCATAAACTTTCAACTTTTCAACATTTTTGTTTCTTTTGTTTGTTTTGACACAGAGTTTTTGTGTAATACTAGCTGTCCTGGAACTTTATAGTCCAAGCTAAACTTGAAAACTGAGATCTTTCTGCCTATGCCTCCAAGTGCTGGGATTAAAGGCATGCACTACCACTACCTGGCAAACTTTCAAGTATTTAACAAAGGTAATTTACCTATGGCCTGAAATCTTTCCTTATGTAAACAAATGCAGAATGTGAAATATTTACAATCCTGGTAACTTCTCAGCAGAAAAAAAAGATGAATATTGATTTATGTACAATACAAATCCAAAGTATTACACTGACTTAAAAGTCTCTCAAACTCATTGTACATATTATAGACACTTCAGCAATTTTGGGTGCTTGTTTATTTGCTTTGTTATATAAATAAGACTTGTGACATTATTTTCAGGATTTCTTTCCAAGTTGCTACCTTACTCTTTCTGTTTTATTTTTGTTTGTTGTTTCTCTGGTTCTTTGTCTTTTCCATTTGTTTTGGGTTTTTTTGTTTTGTTTTGTTGAAATACTCTTATCCTTTAATTCAACTTGACCTGGAAGTCATTCAATATTCTAATTTGATGTCAAATTATCAGAAATTCTTCTGCTTCGGCCCCATGTATACTAAGATTATGGATAAGAGCCACCAGACTCCTCCACTTTTATGGTTTTAGAAAAAGGTTCTACATTCTGCCTGTGGATATCTGTAGTAACCACAGCAAAGTGGCTCACACTGCTATCTTCACTATATTAATAACCATGTGTTTGGGGGTTTTAAACTCATATTAATTACAGTTACACATAATTTTAAAATGTAATGTTCATTGCATGACACTATCATTTTATACACAACTATAAAAAATTCTGAAAAGGTGTTTTGAAGTAAATTTACAAGTTTCTTTTCTAATTCTATCTCGTCTATAATTTAGACTTTACCAAAGAAAAGCCTGTGAATATTTCCAAAGGACAGATGGAAAGCAGGTTGGATCCTTTTGCTAACACAACGTCCTACTGAGTGCAAAATTAGTAGTAACAACTCAAGTTATTAAACCTTATTAGAGATGCCATCAAAGACAATCTTTTATAATGACAGGGAAGTGCCAACTTAGAAAATAAAACAGAAAACTACATTTTAATGTAATTTTTAGCTTTTTATGTCTTTTAGGTATAATTCTAATTTTAATCAGATTATTTTTGATTACTCGGTAAATTGAAAGATTAAGCATGCATATTTTGTTGCTCCAATATTTTAGATACCCTGAAAAAAACAACAGTTTCTCAAAAGCATTTGAAACCATATTTATTTTTACTTTTTGACTGGACAATTTGATCTCTGTGTGATCCAATGTCATTTACTGTACTTTATAGCTTGGTTTTATAAAGCTGTTCTGGGGGTTCAGGTCAAAAACAAAATTTCTACTTCCTTAGCCATAAGTGAAATTTGTTATCTGATCCCTAGAATATTTGCCCATGAGATATGGTTGAGTAACAGAATTTGACCAATGGTGCTGCCTAACTTCTGTGGTTATTCAGTAGACAAGCATCCTTAATCATAGAATTCTTCAGCTACAGGGAGTATCCAATGGAAGTAAAACTGTCTCTGCTCAGCAGTGCAAGCTACGTTCCAATTCAATAACACATAATTTGTGAACCATGTGCAGAGGTCAAACTGCACATTCCAACAAGGTTTAGCTACTAGCTGACTGATGCCTCATTAGATACCACCTGGAGCAGAAGAATGGATCTAGTAGGACAAATTATCCTTTTAGAATCATTTGCAAATAAGAAATACTACTTGATTTTGAAATACAAAAGTTCAGGACCTACAATAATAAATTAATAGGTAAGTAAAGCATGGTTGGTTGTACTACATAAATTTCTACAATCACTATTATATAACTAGAGACACAATTCACATCTGTTACTTTTATAAAAGGAAGTACATGATATAGATTAAGTACAATAATATGGCTATGCAGCACTCAGTAAAGCCGGCAGAGCAGCCCTTCTGATAAGATGATGAGAGCAAGCAAGCAAAAAAAAAAATAAAAATAAAACAATAAAACAAAATGAAATGTCAGGAGCTGACAACGAAACGAACATACCTTGAGAATACTGGGTTGCTTCAATGTGTGTTCTGTTTTTGTTTACAAATTTTGTAAAAAACGTCCTCGAAGAAAACCTATGGGGAGTTTCCATGCAAGCCCACTGCTGTTTCTATATAAAAGAAGGAAAGAAAGCCTGATGCCAGACAGTGAGTGTATAATATGTGTCAGACAACAGGACAGGAAACCCAATAAGCAAGTAATAGATTAACAGATAGACTTGCCAGCAGCAAATTTAGAAAGAGCCTACCTTAAGCTCAGACAGCTAATGATGATACGGGGCCACACCAGACTGGTGACAGGATTCTGAGTAGCAGATATAAACAAGGAATGTCCTTCACCTCAAAACTGCTGTTAGGATTATATGCAGACATTCTTCCTACACAACTCATGAAGGCAACTTCTCTTTAATACATGTTTCTGTTAATTAGATTCTCTAAGAGTTTAAACTGAATTGAAGGAAATTGTGTTCATCTGGCAGACATGAACTTACATTTGGCTAAATATTACAATCTTAATTACTTCAGAAAGTATATGAAATAAAGCAAGAATAAAATAAAGTTTTGCGAAGAATTTATTTATTTATTATTTATTTATTTATTTATTTATTTATTTATTTTACCAAAAGCAAATCTCAAAGGACTCCATACTTCTGGGTTGTTTTGTTTCAGGTAGTAGCCAGAAATTATTAAAATAGGAAAAGTCATCAAGAAAAACGTCATGTTTTTTTTTACCTAAATGTGTATACATGATTTAGAATGGTTCCTCAGATTGTTAACAAGTAGGAACAAAAGCCATCCAGTCCAATATGGATCATGCCCCTCTCATGTCACTAAAGACAACGAAACCATCTCAGGTTTGGGGTTTACTCAACATATGTGATGAAACTATTACCTACTATGCTATACTATCAACTCAATGTATTGAAAACACTTTAAGATATTTGAATAAAAACCAAAGCTGCATTTTTCTCAGTATCTGAATCATGCTGTAAACACAAAACATGACAGCACAAAACTAAACTTGTGCATTTAAAGTAACTTTTAAGTTTTGCAAAGTCTATCATGCCATTTACTAAATGCAGACAGCACAAGAATGCATAGTGTAATATGGATAACAGTTACTCAGCCGAGACTCACTTTTACACTGTTATATTCTGATCCTTTGGCTATGGTCTTTTATTCTTGTCTGTAAATCCAAGTCAAGACATCTGTTTTGTTTCTAAGTGAGCACTACCTTGAGAAGAAGATAATGATTGGGAAAGCATTTTTGTACCATTTTCACAGGGAGACAGAAAGCAGCTTAGAGCAGAATATTAAAAGTTAGGAAACAGAAAAATAGTTGATAGCAGCTGAAAGGCAGTAGATAGATTCCATGGCAACCTGGCATTTCCAGTTAAAATAGGGAGGACTCGGGGCTTCAAATACTCAGTCATAAAAAGAGGTTGTGCCATGAGCATTCCAGTTTTGCTAGCTACAGAGGAGGAAGAACAAAGAGAAACACAGTTATCTGAGATACCTAAGTTGGTACTGGAGATACAGCTCCTTTCACTTAATTTTTATATTGAGGAGCCTTAAATATAATCCCTCAGGTAAGAGAATCAAACTGTGCCATTCACTTCTATTCTGAGAAAATAAATTAACAATAGCATATCATCATCATCATCATCATCATCATCATCGCTACCACCACAACCATCATCATCACCATTATCATCATCAAAAATAACAACAAAACACCTTAGTATTTTGATTATCAAAATTCATTAGTATATATTTAAACAACTTAAGTACATTTAATTGAAAAAAATTAGCTAAAATTTCAAGAAAAGCCTAGTAGAACTGTGAGGAGAGGCCCTTTGTCCTGTGAAGGCTCGATACCCCAGTGTAGGGGAATGCCAGGGCAGGAAGGCAGGAGTAGGTGTGTGGGGAACACCCTCATAGAAGCAGGGGGAGAGGGGTAAGGATGGGGGTTTCTGGGGTAGGGGGAAAACCCAGAAAAGGGGATAACATTTGAAATGTAAATAAAGAAAACATCCAATAAAAAAGAATTCTTTGGTTAAATCCTAATATTGAATCTTCAAAATCAAACCTAATTTAATTAATAGAATTTATAATTTCATGGAGTAACTGTGTACCTGCACTATTACAGACATACGTACGACAAAAAAAAAAATCAACTTTTTTCCCCCCAAATAACAACAAAAAATGAATGATTACAATGGGAAAGGGAAAATTAAATAGCTACATATCATTAACAATTTAATTGTTCTTCAAAAACTACCTACAAATTTCTCCGTGCATTCTTTACGCACTGCGTAATGATGGTCTTTAAGACTACCTATATAAAAAAGTATTCTGAACAATTCTTTTTCGTCCGCATTAATAGCCACGAGTTTGTTATTCTACAGGCTACTGAAGTTGTCACAGGAAAACAACCGCACTGTGGACTGGCTCTGTGGACAACGGGCCTCAGATACCTGTCAGTAAGTGGGTCATCGCTGTTGGGGTGTAGGGCGGGAGATGGCAGTGCAGGTGGCAGATCCCTGATACTCTGACCTATCAGGAATAGACCATGCCCTGGAATGGGACACCACATATGTCAGTTGAGGAGTGTGCCATCCTGCCTGGGCAGGAGCTTGTGACCTCCCCAGAATCAAGCCATCTATATGCGTGCTGACCCCTCTCTGTGTTTGTAAATCTGTAATATACCATCTCTGTGGCCTGTTTTTTTTTTTTTTTTGCCTGGAAGATGAAAAAAAAAATAGAAAGAAAGAAAAAAGGTTTGGCAGGCCTTTTTTTTTTTTAATTTAATTTAATTTAATTTTATTTATTTTATTTTACTTAAAAGTAGCCTTAAGAACAATAATAAAGTGCTCTTAAACCAAAAAAAAAAAATATATAAGCTTAAAAAAACAACAGTAACATTAGTGAAAGAAGAGAAAAAGGGCTCTGTGTGTGTGTGTGTGTGTGTGTGTTAGTGTGTTTGTGGTGCACGTGGATGTGCACAAGTTTACAGTATATGCTAATCCACATGCATAGGTGTAGGCATCAGTGATTGATAACTAGTTTCTGTCCGAATCCCACAACATCTCTCACTAATCCTGGAGTTCATTGTTGGCTAGACTGACTTGTTATCACGCCCCTGAGATTTAAACGTCTCTACCTTTCTTGCTCTGAGGATACAGATAGACAATGCCATACCTGCCATTTGCATGGATATTGACTGGGGTTTGACCTCAATCCCTCCTCCTTGTTCAGCAGTTTTTACCATCTGAGTCATATCCCCAACTAAGAAGAATCTTTTTGACAGTTAACTTCTAATAAAACTAGGACACAGATAGCAACGACCACACATTTTATAAAAGAAACGATACCAAGTGTTTCAAATCTTGTAGAAAATGTATAAAGAATATATTGAAAATTTAGTCCTAATATTGCTAGTTCTGAAAAACAACTATTTTATGATGGTAAAAATATTTTTTTTTTATGTTTCATTTCTTTCTTTAAAATTAAAAGAAAATGTTTGCGAATCCTCTCATGGTTTTTATAGGTCTCTTTGGGGAAAATGTCTACAAATCAAGACCCTAAGAGAAAATAATATCCTTTTAACTATAACTTTGATTTAGACATATTTAAATAATTGGTTTTGAAAATAACACAGTGATTTGTCTTACCATATTCAAATACACACTTCTAAACAAGTTTTTTCCTAAATCAGTGAAAATTAAAATAAGTAAATTAACACATACTAATATGATAATAATCAAGTAAAATGCCAAAAAGTTATGAATACTGCCATAACACATTAAAATTTTTTTGCAACTGGTTATTATTTATCTCAAGAAAATATCAAAAACAAAATGTTTCCTAAAGAGTAAAATTTAAAAGTAGAATAGATTGGTAATAGAAAGTTATTAAGTTAAAACATTCATTAAAATTCAGGAGAGTTCAAAGTAAAGATTTCTAAAGACATTCTATAGAGGGCCAAAAAAAATATAATAGAGAAAAGTATGGAAAAGCATGTTGATACAAATATAAAAAAATCAAAAGAAATGAAATTAATCACAATATTAAAAGTATTAGAAATTTTACTTTTAAGAGGGATTGGGTTGATAAAGAAAGCTTATCTCAAACAAGATGGCTGCCACAACCCAGCACAATAGGAAGGTGACAGGAAGGAAAGGAGTTAGGGAAAGAGAACAGGAGGAAAGGGTCCATGGAAGCAGACCAGGAACACTTTGGCAAAGGCAGCATCATCACCTACAACACATGTGACTGGAAGGATAATGCATTGAACTATATCTGTCGTTCTTCATTGAGATTCCTGGAATGTTGGGAAAAAAGGGAAACTTAAAAAGAGAAATATTTTTCCAAAATATGAAAAGACTATAACATGTAGGTGTCTGACTAAGCAGATATAAACAATGATTTCTATTAGTACATTATTACTACCAAATAATGACTACTGCTAAAATAAAACTAAGTTGAAGACTATAACCAAAACTTGAGGTACTTTCATAATTATTGTTAACACCTCAAGTAGAACTTTAAAAAGTGAATGTGTTAAAAATTAGTAAGCTAGATTAATAAATTTAGAGAGAAATATAATTAGAAAAGATCTAAAAAAGAAAATAGTGATAAAAAATGAGGTTTGAAGAAGTTTAGAGATAAGTCCAAGGCTTTATGATAATTATTATAACAAAAAGATATAAATGGTATGAAGGAAATATGTAGTCCAATGAAAGTGTCCAATATATAGCAACTAAAAAATGCTGTGAGCAAAAGATATGAAGATAAATGATAGCTAAAGAGATATTGAAATTTTTTTCTAATAGTGGTAAAAATCATCTACTAATCATATAAACTTTGGCTTTGCCACAATCAGGATAATTACAAAAATGATACTTATGCAAATAATATGGGTAATAATAAATATAAAGACATTGGAAAGAAAATTTCAAAATATCATTTATCAAAGGGTAAAAATAAGAAAGAGATTCAAAATTAAATGATAAATGTGCTTTGCAATGCTTTTTGTTTCATAGGTTCATTTCTAGTTTGAAGATGAATATGAATTATTTCTTTAGCTGTCTGAACAATGGTGCATGATTTGATTTCCATTAATACACATGCCATCTGGGTATTAATGGTTTTGTTGATGTTGATTGTGGAATGTAAGTGTTGACATAGAAGAACAATATCATGAGAAAAATGCAAATTTTAAAATTATTCCTTTTACTCTTGAGATTATTTTTTTCTTTTATTGAAAGTAGTTTATTTTCATTAAATCTATACCTATTACAGTTTCTCCTACATATACTCTCAGTTCCTCCCCACCTTCCCTCCCATATGGTCAACTCTCTTTCTGTCTCTCATTGGTAAATAACAGGCTTCTAAAAGATAACAACAAACTATAACACAGTAAAATAACATAAAATAAAAGCCATCACAATGAGTTTGGGAAAGGCAAACCAACAGAAGGAAAAGAGCCCCAAGAGAAGGCATAAGAATCATAAACTCACTCATTTGCACACTCAGGATTCCCATAAAAATACTATCCTATAGATACAACATATATACAGAGGACCTGGTGTAGATCCATGCAGGCCCCATGCTTGTTTCAGTCTCTGAGTACATAAGATCTTTTCTCAATTGTTTTTGAGGGAATATTTCTTTTAGTATCCTCTATCCTCTCAGACTCTTACAGGCTTCATGTCTGCTTCTTCCTGGCTTCCTAAGCTCTGGAGAAAGGGATTTAATGGAGACATCACGTGTAAAGTTGTGTTTTCCAAGGGTCTCTGTCTTTCTTCATAATTCCTGCCGAAAGTCTCTGTATTTGTTCACATCTACTGTAGGAAGAAGCTTCTCTGAACAAGGCACTTGTCTATGAGTATAGCAGAATAGTATTAGGAGTTAGTTTGTCACTTTTAAAAGAGAAAACAAGACAATAAGTTACTCTCTACAAACCAATAACAAGGCCTCAGTGTCCCCAAGACACCCTCCCAAACAAAACCACCGCCCATACAACTTACGGAATATAGAGAGGTCAAGCTTATTACCTTATATTTCTGGACTAACTAGTCTTTGGTTTTTGTCAACAAAGAAGTGATAGGTATGAGTTCTATCCTGTGGAGTACACTGAAAGTCATGACTGAAATTAGATATTAATTAGTTTCTCCCACAAGCTTTGTGGTGCCGTTGCTCTAGCATTTAATACAGACAGGACAACATTGTAGACCCAAGGTTTTGTGGCTCAGTTAGTATTTACATTTCTCTTTTAGGAGCACGCAGAGAATCTTCCTGTACCAAAGACAAGAGAATATAGTAGGTAAGGATCTATGTAGGGCTAGCTCGACCTCTCTATAGTCAATAAGTTGTGTGGGTGATTTCTTTGGCAATGAGGCCTTGTTGTCAGTTTGCAGAGAACAAGTTATTATCTTGGCAACAACCTGCATCATTTGGGGAATTCCATCAGACTCCCTTGGCCAGCAACTAAATTGGGAGTTACCTATTTCTCCTACTGGAAGCTTTGTTTGGTGACAAAAGATGGCCAGTTGGGACTCTGTCTTCCTCATTATTTGAATTATTTAAAGACTTCATTAGAATCATCTTCATTTATTATAGGAAGTTTCCAGTACACAAGATTTCCATACCATCCCTCAAATGTCCCTTAATTCTGTCTTTCCCTGCATTCTTATCCTCATTCCTATTCCTTCCTATATGATCCTCCTATTCCTATCTCCTCGACCCCAGTGCAGTCATAAAGTTATTCTATTTTCCTCTCACAAGGATCCAAGTGACCCTATCTACTAGTCTTTTACCTATACTTCTGTGGTTCTATGTATTATACCTTGTTGAATATTTATTTGACTGCTAATGTCCACATATATATGAATAAATAATACAATTATATTTCAATGTCTGGGTTGCCTCACACAGGATGATTTTTTTTTTCTAGTTCCATTCATTTACTTGCAAATTTTATGATGTCATTTTTATTTTCAGCATCTGTAATATTCCACTGTGTAAATATGCTGCATTTTCTTTATCCATTCTACTGGAGAGGGACATCTAGTTCGTTTCCAATCTGGCTTTTATAAGCATGGTTCCAATGAACATGGTTGAACAGTGTCCCTGTGGGAGAATGAAGCATCCTTTGGGTATATGCCAAAAAGTGGTGTAGCTGGGTCTTGTCGTAAATTAGTTCCCATATTTCTGTTGGAACCACCATATTGATTCACATGGCTGTATGCATGCCCACAACACTTTCAGTCTCACCAGCAATGGATGAGTGATACCCATTCTCTATATTCTCACCAGCATGATCTGTCAGTTGTGGCATTGATCCTAGCCAGTCTGACAGGTATCAGATAAAGTCTCACAGTAAGTTTTATTTACATTTTCCTGATAGCTACCTTCCTTTCTCACACCAAACCCTACCATATATTCCTCCTAGATCTCTTGAAAATTCATGGCTTCTCATATTAATTTTTATATATCTATTCAGATTCTAACCCTAAACAAACAAACAAAAAGCCACAAGTGAATAAAGAATACTGATAGTAGAAGAATTCATCTTTCGCAGAAAAAAAGCACATGAATTTGTTGTCCAATACCAAGTGGTCAGCCCTGAAACATACATACAAGTATAATTGTAAAGACTGAGCTGGTTGTGTATATATTTCACTACATTAAAATGAATTTGAGTTTCTTACCTATTAACTTTGTGTTCTGAAACATGCTATTATATAAGGTTACTAAACACCTACAAATTCTATAATAAATGAATATATAGGAAATAAATGAATATATAGGAAATTATATAAATTATATAAATGAATATATATATAAATGAATATATATATAAATGATATATATATATAAATGAATATATAGGAAATTATGTTAATACACAAAAGTTTTGATTGTACAGTAATAATATTGATATAATACATGCCATAATCAAACTCATCCTTTTTGAGATAGACTGATTTTTGCATATTCATAAGAATTACAAAATTATTTTTATATAATAAGTAAAAGCTTATCTAAGGAAGCACAATCATTAGCTAGAAGTAACATGACCATAACTCCAGGAAGGAAAAAAAATATTTTTTTATATATGTGTGTATATATAATATATATATATTTATATATATATAAACTATAGTTACAAAGGCTAGTGGTAGAATATGAAAAAAAATTGCTATAGATAAAGGAGAATAAAGTATACCATAATTGTTCTGTAGGAAATGACAGAGTATACTGTGTAAATTATGGTATAAGGTGAAAAGCAATTAACACGGTAACAACAGAGGTGAAAATGTCATAACAAAATGTCTTTGTGAAGAAACCATTTCTTCTCTCTGAAAGTAAGAAAGGTTGGAACATTATTATAATTAAACTATTCTATACAGAGAAAGTATATTAATACACTTCTTAGGAAAGATATTTAAGTATTACATTTACAATTAAATTCTAATTTATAGTAACAGTTAATGTGGAATTTTTAAATACTTCTACTTCTTGTGATGTTAATTGGCCAACGATAACAATTTTTCATTGTTATTCAAGTTCTGAAAACTAATCATTAGAAGTCATAAAAATAAGGCAAATAAAATCTCAACTTAAAAGTAACAAAATTGAGCTGGAGAGATTTTTAAGAGATTAAAGGCACTGGCTGCTCTTCCTGAAGATCAAAATTCAGTTTCTGAAACCAATATTGAAGCTCACAACCAATGAGAACTCCAGGGGATACAATGCCCTCATGTGGCTTCAGTGAGCATTACCCTGAGTATGATGTACATGCACACACACACACACACACACACACACACACACACACACACACAGGTTCTCTCATACCTAGTAAAAATAAACTAACACCTCAAAATATAATAAAACCAGAAACATGTCTATTGTGACTTAAATTGGGATGTTTGCCTCATTTCCACCCCTCCTTCTCTTTCTCTCATTGTCCCTTTTCCTCATTCATCAAATGTAAAGCTTCTTTTAATGTATAATTATTAAACACACATATATATACAAGTATGTATACATATATATATATATGTATATATAAATCAAACTTATTGAACCCTTTTTTTTCTGTTTATATGCACAGAGATGTAGACACATGGAGTGAATAGAGTCCTTCCATGAGGACACTGCTTCTCACTTGCTGCCTGGGAGGCATCCTGGGATGTTTCTTTCAACCTCACCATACTGAGGTGCGTAGGAGGCATACTTTCTCAAGCAGAGAATCCTGGTGTTTTGCCAAGCAAGCTGTATTTCTGAGGAAATGGCCCTCAGGATCCTTTTCTCATGAGAAAGTAACTTTGTTTATAGTTTAATTAGACAATACATCTAAGAGTTGGACAGCTGACAGATTTCTCAGTCTACAAGGAGGCTTGGGTCACTTTGAACCAAGATAAGCTATTGCTAGGGAGACAGCAGCTAGTGATAACTAGAAATTGTGGGAAATCTTTATTCTTCTTTGCCTTTAAAGGAAGTTGAAACTTTGAATAAATTGTTTGTTGGCTGACTTGGCTATGTATCCCTGTGTCTTGGTAAATGCAACCTTCACTTGGGACCCCTTTAATGCACTAGACGTTGACACATAGATTTAGGACAAACTATGGGATTGGGCAACCTATCATAGGATCTTACCTTGACTTTCCTTCTCGCAATAACAGTTACTGGCTTTTAGTTCACCTGGCATAGGCCTTAAGATATTTCTCCCATCCACTTTGCTATGTGAATTGATGCTGCCATCACATTTTCCTATTTAGAAAGTCGTATCACTGAGGTTTTAGCAATGAAAATTTCCTGTCATATATAAAAGACTCTGCCTCACAACAGACATCCTGCTCTCCGGCTCAAAACAATGTTTCCAGTCCTGATTCCTCAAGGTTCCTTGAGCCATACAAGCTACAGGTTTTGTTGTAGATGTTTTGCTTTTCATTTGGTCTATTGTTCTATGTTTTTAAATATTTGTAGATTTCTGTAACTATCTCCATCTACTATAAAATGAAGCCTCTAAGCTTAGAGCTACACTTAACTGTGTTTGAGAGGTATTTAGAATGCCATTAGAAATTGATCTGACTTAGGAAGTGGCACTTGTATGTTTTCCTGTTAGGACCATGACCTTGCCAGTCAAGAGTAGGTAATTTTGTAGATTTTTGTACTAGGTGTGGTTTCTCTGAGCAGTACTTCAATCCAATGAGAGAGTTGATTGTGTTGATAGACAAGTTGGTGAATGTGGCTTAGTAGATTATAGACGGTAGCACTACTGATTGCTTTTCTCCTTCCACAGTTTACATAGCATCTTTAGAAATTTCAAGAGTTAGTTCTCAGAGAAGATGCTGTGCCGCATCTAATCAACCATGATTTCTCCAATTCTTATGTTTGAGATGTGTGGTGCATTCAGCAATATCATAGTACCTTTAAATTATAGGAGGAAGTAAAAGACCTATAAAAGCAATTTAAAATCTCTGATAAAAGTAGTTGAGAAGACACTAAAAGATAGATAAACTTTCCATACTTATAGATTGATAAAGATAATACTGTGAAAAAGACCATTCCACAAAAAGATTCAATGCAATAGTATTCTCAATACCCATATCATACTTCACAGATGTTTTTGAAACTACAGTGAATAGGAATTGTGTCATAGTCTCTTTCACAGTAAGTCTTTAAGTATAAAACAAGGCTACTAATATTGTAAACTGAGTTTATTTTCTGTAATTTTCTGAAATTGTTGATTGTTTCTACAGACTTCTAGTTAAGTCAGTTCATCAATAACAGAATGCTAGTATTAAGATAGTAAAAATGTATTACTCAAAATGTATCATATAAGTAACTGAATGATTTTAATACGTTGCAAAGATGAATTAAACCATCTAAAACCATGACCTTATCCACAAATGTTAACACTCAATGCAATGGCTGTCTAAAATGTGATTAAATATCACCATTGTCATGTCTGCTGGACAAACTATGGTTTACTGAATATAATAACAAAAGGACCACAAGAGAAAATTTTGTATAAAATAATGAAAATAAATATCAATTCATCAACCCTCCATAGGACCAAGTGCCTTTCTTCCCATTGATGCCAGATAAGGCCTCTTCAGCTCCTTCAGTACTTCCCCTAACTCTTCCATTGGGTTCTCTGGGCTCAGTCCAGTGGTTGGCTATGAGTATCTGCAACTATCTTAGTCAAGTACTGGCAGAGCCTCTCAGAGGACACCTATACCTGGCTCCTGTCTGTATGCACTTCTTGGCATTAACAATAGTGTTTGGATTTTGTGTCTATGGATGAGATAAATCCTAAATTAGGGCAGCCTCTGGATGGCCATTCCTTCATTCTCTGCTCCATTTTTTGTCTCTGCATTTTCTTTAGACAGGAACAATTCTGGGTTAAAGACTTTGAGATGGATGAATGGTGCCATCCCTCAGCTGGGGGCCATGTCTATCTATTGAGAGTGGTCTCTTCAGGTTCTATCTCCCCACTCTTGGATATTTCAGCTAATGTCATCCCCACTAAGTCCTGGGAGCCTCTTGCATCCTGAGTGTCTGGGACTTTCTAATGGTTCCTGCTGTTTCCCCTATATTTCTACTAATTCTCCTGGCCCTCTGGACTTCCCTTGAAGAAACAGGGGAGACTTCTACTGTCTAGGACTTCATCAATTTCTTCAAATAAATATATGAAATATTCACTCCTGCAAGTTTACAAGTTCAGGCACAGTTAATATACAAAATTTACATATGAATTTAAATACACTTGACACTTGAAAAAATATGAAGAGACAGGCATATAAGATATAATATTTGTGTATGTGAATATATATACATATATAATATATATTTATTTATATACATATATATATAACATATAATTTTGAATTATATTATATATTATAGTATGCTCTGTTCAGGAAATTTCCCCCTGTGCCAATGTGTTTGAGGCTCTGTCCCACTTTCACTTCTATTAGATTCAGCATATCTGGTTTTATGTGGAGCTCCTTGATCCTCTTGGACTTGAGCTTTGTACAAGGAGATAAATATAGATCTGTTTTCATTCTTCTACATGCAGTCTGCCAGTTAGACCAGCACCATTTGTTGAAGATGCTTTCTTTGTTCCACTGTATGGTATTGACATCTTTATCAAAAATACAGTCAAAGATAGGTGTGTGGGTTTATTTCTGGATCTTCTATTCTATTCCCTTGATCAGCCTGTCTGTCTCTGTACCAGTACCATGTAGTTTTATCATTATTGTTCTGTAGTAAAGCTTGAGATGATGGATAGTGATACCTCCTGAAGCTTTTTTTTATTGTTTGGGAAATGATCTTCACTAACTTTATATCTGACAGAGGATTAATATCCAACATATATAAAGAATGCAAGGATTAGACTCAAAAAACCAAATAACTCAATTTAAAAATGAGGTAAAGAGCTAAACAGAACATTCTCTGTTGAAGAATTCTCAACTGAAGAATCTCAAATTGCCGAGCAGCACATAACATGTTCAAAATTCTTAGTCATCAAGGAAATGCAAATCAAAAAGACTCTGATATTCAATCTTACACCAATCAGAGTGACTAAGATAAAAAAATTCAAGCTACAGTAAATGCTATCAAGAAAGTAGAGAAAATGGAACATTCTTCTATTGCTGGTGGGATTGCAAACTTATATAACCATCCTGGATATCAATTTGGTAGCTCCTCAGAAAATTGGAAATAGTTCCACCTGAAGACCCAGTTATACTGCTCCTGGGAATTTAACCAAAAGATGTTGCACAATATCAAAAGGACACATGCTCCACTATGTTTATACCAGCCTTATTCATAATAGCCAGAATCTGGAAGCAATACACATATCCCTCAACTGAAGAGTAAATACAGAAAATGTGGTTCATTTATGTATTGGCATACTATCCAGCTATTAAAAATCAGGACATCATGAATTTTGCAGCCAAATGCATGGACCTAGAAAATACCCTGAGTGAGCTAATCCAGTCCCAAAAGGACATGTATTGTATGTACTCACTGATACATGAATATTAGCCAAAAAGTACAGAATGCCCATGATATACCCCACAGACCCTAAAAAGTTAATCAAAAGGAAGGCTCAAGTGAGGATGTTTAAATTCCACTTAAAAGGAAGAAAAAAGTAATCATGGGAGACAGAAGGAGGGAAGGACCTTGGTAGGAAAGGGGGGAAGGAGAAAGGGGGACAGGATCAGGTATGGCAGGAGACAGGAGAGATGCTCAGAAAGCCAGGAGAACGAACAGAAATATGCAGCTGCTGTGGGTGGAAGAACCTCTAGAAAGCCCCAGAGACCTGGGATGGGAGAGGGTCCTAGTACCCAATGTGGGTGACCTCAGCTGAAATGACCAACAGTGGGGATATGGAAACTGAGGAGACTACCTCCAGTAGTCAAACAGGACTCCTAGTCTTCTCTAAAAGAAATGCAGGTTCAAATATGGATCAGAGACTGAAGGAATGGCTGAGCAATGACTGGCCCAACTTGGATCCATCCCATGCACTAGAACCCTATCCCTGACACTATTACTGATGCTATGTTGTACTTGGAGACAGGAACCTAGCATGGCTGTCCTCTGAATGGATCTACCCAGCTGCTGACTGACACAGATGGAGATATTCAGAGCCAAGCACTGAACTGAGGTAGGGGACCCCATAAAAGAACTAGGGGAAGGATTGGAGGAACTGAAGGGGATAACATCACCATAGGAAGAACAACAGTGTCAACTATTCTGGACCCATGGGAAGTCCCAGAGATTAAGCCACCAACTAAAAAACATACACAGGCTGGTGTGAGGCCCCAAGCACATATGTAGCAGAGGGCTGCCTTGTCTGGCCTTGGTGGGAAAGGGTGTGCCTAGTCCTGTAGAGACTTGATACCCTAGTATGAGTGGATATGGGGGGGTCACACTCTCAGAGACACATGGGAGGGGAGATGGGAGGAAGAATTTTGGGAGGGGACACTAGAGGTATAACATTTGGGATGTAAATAAATAAAATAATTAATTAATAAAAATAAATAAATAAAAAGAAATCTAAGCAGGATGGAGGTCCCTGATGCCACTTGAAACAACAGTTTATGGACTATTCTGTAATAGGACATTAACATCTAGTTTTGTCATCATAAAAAAAAAAGACAATAGAATATGTAGAATTGGGAGACACTGTGGTTTCCCTAAACAGTAGCTCACATGGAAGTAACCAGTGCCTGACACTGAGATTATCCTTCAATAACTCTTACTTTCTGAAAATAGTATTATAATATAAGCATGTTCAAACTCATGGTTAAAGAAGTCTTAAGTTCAAAGAAAGAACCCATTCTTGTTGTGCTAATCAGTAATATTAATCTGCTTTCAAACATTTATGATTTTATGAGCAGATTTGTGATACTCTCAACCATTGTTAGAGATGTGTCTTTTATGCAGGAGATGATGATTAATGCAGAAATCAGAAACTGCTCCAAGCCTGAAGAATATGTGACTATTAGTGTTTAGTCACAAATAAGCCATCTATGTAACCTTCTTCCTCAAATATCGAAATATTCAAGGAATATGATAGAATAGTTACATAGGCTAGATGAGGAAAAGGTATGCTATGAAGTACAGTATTCTGAATGTAAGCTTGCTATTACACACATAGACTCACAGGAGTTGTGACTGCCTTGGTATATCTGTAGATATTCTAGACTGGCTAGGAGAATGGATATTGAGGTATCTTCTGTAGTTGAAGAACATTTTACAATTAATATTTCCTAAAGAGGAGGGGTTCATGCCTCCACGTTTGAACCCACACCCATGCCCATATGGGTAGCACAAATTATACTCAGTGGATTAAAATCAATGACTGATAAAACACCTTCTAGAATATCTGAAGAGATCAGCTCAGGAACTTTGGATAGCATGGGACACTTGCTAGATGGGAGAGGCTAATTAACATTTCTCAGTCAGAGGACAGTTGCTCCCTCAGATGAGATCAACATTCCTCAGACAACAGGGTAGGGAACCCACCTGCAGATGGAGAAGGCCCAGAGCACTTAGACACATTCCACAGGACTGACCAAACCTTGCCACCTACAGGCACCTCATTCCCTAAAGACCTATCAGTTTAAAAAGTCACACTGTTCTGTAAATCACATTGTGCCTAATGGCTGCTGCCCTAAAAGCTATATAAAATGGACTGCTCGGGATGGCTGCCTCTCCTTCAGATGCAGGATGACCCCAACACGTTGGAACAATAAAATTCCTCTTGCTTTTTGCATCGATTCATGTTGCCACATGGTGCACTCAGGGGGTCCCCAGTAAGCTAAGACTCCTAAGAGTCTTACATATCATAATATGAATTTTATTGAAATTAGAAAGTCACTTAAATATAACAAAAACATAATTCTAGTATCTAAAAATTAAAATGTACCTAATCATTAAGGTCATAAAATATGAATTATTAGATCAAGATTATTTTGTATTATAAAATGTATGAACTAGAAACAGAATTGATGTAGAAAAATGGATGTTTACACATATTTTACACATATTTATATATGCATGAATATAGATGTATATATATACATATATATTATATGTTACAATATAATATATATAATTATATATATATATAACTTTATTATATATAATATATTAATATTATAAAATTATATATAATAAAATTATATATAAAAATTATATATAATTAATTATAATATATAATTATATTGTATATATAACATTATATATAATTATATATATAAAATAATATATTACAAATTTTATGTATGTATATAATTATATATGTATATGTAATAGATTAGACATATTGTGTTAATATTATATACTTGAATTATACAGAATTGTCTATAACTGTCTATATACTTACATATATATTTATAGACATATATATATAGATATACTTTTTTCTGCCAATCTGCTTTTCTATGATTTTAATTACATGCAAGTATTAAGGTCAGTTCTTGGTTGAAGAACTAGCAATACACTAGATTCAAATAGTCAAGGAACAAACAAGAAAATAAACATAAATAGTGAAAGAGCAAGCAAGGCAATAAACAAAAGTCTGTGATCGCTCCCATGATTACTGTTTCTAAGGGCTTATCAGGATGATCAAAATATCTGAGCCTACTTCCCTGTCCTATTCCAAAGTCATTTTCATGCCTGAAGCGTACTTATTTGTTCTAGCCTAAGATTTAGATTCTTGCCTGAAATTACTTCTTTGTTCTAGCCTAATATCATATTCCTGCCTGAAGTCCTTTTCCTTGTCCTTGGCCAATGTCAGATTCTTGCCAAGCAGCCCATTTCCCTCCTGGCCAGTGGCAAGCTTTCCTTCTGGTGTGCACCAGTGCCCTAAGAGGACCTTGGGCAACAGCTCTGTACCCAATCCCACAACACTCAGAGGAGGCTGGACTCCCAGGACATCTAACACACCCAGGAACATACGATCACTGGATCACAGGATCTCAAGAGCTTGGTCACACGAGGATTTCAGGATTCAAAACTTATAGTGACAATAATAGCAATATAGGTTTTCTTTGCCCCCTGTTCTTCACCATCGTCAGCCTTTTCTGTTTATGTCAGCATTTTGATGATGTTCACTCTGAATGAGGTGAGATTGAACTATAAAACAGTTTTTATTTGCTTCTTTCAAAGACTAAAATTATATACCATTTTGAAATATTTATTGGCCAGTTTACTTCTTTTGAAAAATGCCTTTTCAGCTCATTTTCTCAGTTCATGATTTGATTATCTATGTTTTTATTTTTAATTTTAAAACTGTTTTTATAATCCCAGCTAAAGTGTGAAGTTATTCAAATATTTAAAATTATCTTTTAAGTAACTAAAATTAATAGATGTTTGAGGATAAAAAAAAAAACAGCTCATTCAATCCATAATCTAATATGAGAATCAAGATTTCTTTCTTTCTAAGAATATACCAAAAGGGAAGCTAATCCAATTTCCAACCAATTATGTTCATTTCAAGATGCTTCCTGTTACTTAAAACAGCAGGAATTATAAAATGTAGGTCATTTGCTTCCCAGCTCGCCATAGTATGAAAAACTTTGTTACTCATTCAGGAACAGTAGATAAAGCCAACCATGATATTCTAGTATCTCCCACTGTTTTCATTCACTATTTGATAGAGTTAGAGGGAAAGCATCACTCAGCCAAAAGAATATAATACTTCTCTTGGAATATGACTACCAATTCTTCCTTAAGCTTTCAACAAAACTCTAGGGCTGGGGCCATCTCTTAGTTGGCATAATTTTTTAGTGTGTGTATTTATTGATAAAAGCTGGGGTTCAGATCCTCAGCAGGTCTAAGTCAGAAAGTCATAGCATCCTCCTGGAATCCCAGTACTAAGAAGGTGGGTATGTGAGGAGAAGACATGGGAGGGGAAACTATCATCAGAATATATTGCATGGAGAAATATTTTCTTTAAAAAATATAAGTCAGTTGGGCAGTGGTGGCTCATGCCTTTAATCCCAGCACTTGGGAGGCAGAGGCGGTGGATTTCTGAGTTCAAGGCCAGCCTGGTCTACAGAGTGAGTTCCAGGACAGCCAGGACTACACAGAGAAACCCTGTCTCGAAAGACCAAAAACCAAAAAAAAAAAAAAAAAAATGAAAAAAAGAAAAAATGTCAGAGACAAGGGATCCTAGGAGAACCTGGCTCCCAAGACTACTCAGAATTAGCAAGCTCTATCTTCAATAAGAGACCCTGTCCCAAAATCAAAACAGAGTGATTGAGGAAGTCACCCAGTATTTACTTAAAACTGCATTTTATGAGGTTATTATAAAATCATCAGTGTTAGACTTTATCTTTTGAACATGTACACCAAACACAGCCACAAAGCCAAACCTGATACGTGAGGTAACCTTTTCAAACATTAAAATATGTCATTACTATGAAAATAGCACAGAAAGTTGACAGTGACATTTGTGACATGAAAGATGGTTTTATATTATTTTATGAAAGTAAAAACTTAACAAGAATTTTCCTAGTGATTCATTTTACAATACTTTTGAGGTTTCAAGGTATTAGGACATATAACAACTGGACTTGAAAGATAGGCCAGAATGTAAAGGTGGGTGTGTATGGGGAGATATCTAGAAAAGCCACGGCACAGGCTGGCTATGTAATCAGCCAGGTGGCTCTGCTTAGCTCAGGCCTCTATGTTTCCTACTAGAAGTGGCCAAAGCTATGCAAGCCACAGCGACAAGCAGCCAGAGACTAGGCATGCCACAACTAGACCCACTAGACACCAGCGTGGGGGATGGCTCTGCCAATCCCCCACGCTGCACCCATAAAGCTTGGCTGAACCCCAGACAATAACTTCCATACTCACGGTACCTGGTAGAGTGAAGGCTCTTAATGTTTAAAGATTATCCAATAGATTTATATATTTGGAAATGCTCAATTAATAATATGCCTACACAATTAGAATTGTTACACAATATCTAACCTTTTGATAAGCTGCTATCCAGGACTGCTCTCCAACTATCCATCCTCCTTCACGTTAGATAGCCTCTTCTCCTTTTCCTCCTCTCCTTCTTCCTTTCTCCTCCCCTTCCTCTCTTTCTCTCCTCACAATTCCTCACTCCGCTACCTTTCCTTCTGCCCAATCACTAAGCTCCACTGCATATACATTGTAGCAGTAGCAGGAAATTATCCTGCTACATGGGTTGTTGCTTTCAAGCCTGATATCCTGCATTCAATCCTCAGGACCAGATGGTAGGGGAGATGCAACTTTGGTAAGTTATGGTCTGACTCCCTCATATGTGCCTCATTACATGCTCACCATCACACATAAAGGCATATTAAAGTACAAAAGTACAGAACCTTCACATGTTATCTCTGAAAGATTTAACCACCGGTCGTGCCATAAGCATGAAACCAACCTACATTTATTTCTAAATCAGTTATGCAGGGAAGGTGTGGTTTCTATGATCAGAAATAAGAGCAACTAAAAAAAAAAAAAGAAATAAAAGCAACTTTTTGAAAGAATAAAAATAAATAAATAAATGAAAACAGTTAAGTGCTCATGTAAATAAGTTGAGCCATGAAAACAAGGCAAATTCTCATAGCAACATCCTGTGGATTGTGTGGGTTATGGAAGTTATAGCATAGAGACAGGAGATTCAGTAGTGCCCAGTAGTCATAATGATTAAGTAAGGAAGTAATGATTCAAAGAGGCTTAAGTGTCTGAAAACTGAAGAAGTATGGACCAAGACTGCTGCACTGTAAACTGCAGATCACATGGAAGAAGATTTATGTATTGCAGAAACACTGAACCTGACTTATTTGAGGTGATATTCTAAGAAATGTTTTAAAAACATTTTGGGGAACAAGAACTACCAAGTAATAATAACTGAAAAAAATTATCCATCTTTCATAGGACAATAAAACAAGACATTTATAACTAACCAAAATGAAAAGAATGTACTATTTCCTTGAAATTTTATTAGAGACTTGAGAAAACGAACATACAAATAAAAGAACAGACTTAATCTAAATAGACATCCATGGAGTGTGTATAAATCATAAATTAAATAGAATTTATTTATTGCCTGATCTAAAATGCAAAGTGATTTTGAAAAACATGAATTGGCATAAAATCAATAATGCTATGTATGCATATATTTTTTATTTATTTTTCCCTTCAAGAAAAAAAAGACATAGGAAAACAACTGCATTTATGATACTGTCATTATGAACAAATACATAAAAATAAACAGAATGAAAGAAACTCACAGAATAAAAAACAACAAATCTTTGATTAAAATATTTAAAGGAACACATAATGTAATGTAATATTTCTACCTGTGCTGAAAGAAGTGAACTCAAATTTCACAAAATACTGCTGTCTATATGAATCATTAACCAAATAAAATACTCTAGACACATAGTAGAAGAAAATACAGTTTTAATGTTCTATGGAATCAAAAATGATCATTTATATTTTAAGAAAGAAAAGCCAATGATAAAAAGGTAATCTTCTAATTTAAATATTTGTTGAATATCTCTAGTAATTCTGATAGTAAGGATTGTTTCAAAAAGGTAGACCAGTCAAGAAGGAGAAGATAGAATACACTTGCAAAAGTGAAAGTGTTGGCTGTGGTGAGTAACATTCAGGATTAAAATACACAGGAAAATGTAGATAAGGAGCTCAGAAAAAGTATGGGAGCTCAGGAAACATAAGGGAGCTCAGAAAAAGTAAAAGTCAGAAAGAAAAAAGAAAGAGAAAAAGAAAAGAAAGAAAAATGGAAATGGCCATATGCTTTTTGTGCAAATGCTTAAGAATATGCTTCCGCTAAAGTAGGGCAACAGCAATTACATACTTTTTAAGATTTTGTAGAGAAGGTTTGTCCTGGGTTTTCTGAGGAAGGTACAATAAATTTAGCAACCTTGAAGAAAGCTGGAGAAAGGTTTAAAAATTATGTTGTGCATAGACTAGGTAAAGTGCCTGTAGATACTTTGAGTATTTGAACCATGATTAAGGCTAGGAGACAGAAGTGGGTTTTGGAGAAGTGTCCTCCTCGTAGAGGACACGTTGGCAAACAAGAGCAAAGAGAAAGAAAGTAGTACCTAAGAGGCAGCTGGTGGTCTCCCATCTCCCACCTCGTCCCTCCTTTATTGAGCAGCTGTAGAGGGAGCAAAGCTGTGATCCTGCATAGGAGATTATCTCCCAATCCAGCAGGTTAAGAACTAAAGAAAAAAAATGTTTATGGAGAATGCAAGTGATGAAGGTTAGATGGTGTAAAAGAACTTTGAAGCCAGACAGTGGTAGGTGGCCCACACCTTTAATACCAGCACTTGGGAGGCAGAGGCAGGCAGATTTCTGAGTTCAAGGCCAGGCTGGTCTACAGAATGAGTTCCAGGACAGCCACAGCTACACAGAGAAATGCTGTCTCGAAAAAGAAAAAAACAACAAAACAAAACAAAAAGACAAAAAAAAAAAAACTTTGATGATAATGGTGATTTAGAAATATAAATGCTTCAGATGAAACGTTAAAAGTCGGTAAATGAAAGCAAACATGTTTAAAAGCAAACATGTAAAATTTATAAATGTTGGAAGGTCTAAGAAGATGTTTTATGTATATCAATGGAAGTTGTAGAAATGTAAGAAATGATTTTTTAAAAGTGGGAAATGTTTCATGTTCCCCTTCTCCACACACATGCTATTGCTATTGCCATGTTCAGAATTTTAACATTGATCAATGGAGTTCTAATAAGCTAATGGAACACTGGCTGTTTACAATTTAGTCATGGGCTCAAGATTTTAATTTACCTTTGGTTCTTTTTGAATATAAACTTGATTATATTTCCTTTTTTCCTTTTTATTATTAGATAACTCTTTATTTACACTTTCCCGCCCTCCATCCCCATCCCATCTCCCCTCCTGAAGGTGCTGCTCATTATACTAGAAACATCTCTGTTCCATCTAACCTGTAAGACCTGCAGCTTTTACAAGGTCTCAAAGGCACAAGTCCACTCTGTTGCCTAACAGACACTCTTATCTCTAAAATATGAATTTCAATACCCTGGTAAATACTAATGTACATACACTTGTAAACTAAAGTTCACATCAGCTTCATGGAATTAAGAGACCTAAGATGTGGACCCATCTGTCACAGATCAAATGGACTCCAAATATGTACACCTGCCTGTTTTGATCCAATCCAGCAGTTGCCCCCAAATTTAAATTATATTGACTAATATATATCATTCAAGTTAGAAATTATAAAAATTGAAACATGTATGTAATAACTACATATTTCACATATGTATATATATATTCACATATGTATGTGTATATATAAAATTATACATATTAAATAAATTAAATATAAATTATATACATTAAATATGACAATGTTAATATATACTATATAAAGTAAATTAAATTTTGCGCATTAAAATAAATTGTATATTTTAAATGAAAATATATTTAATATGTTATATACATTTATGTATATATTATATATAGTAATTATAAATTGTATTAAATATTTTAAGTAAAAATGTTAAATAAAAATTATATAAAGGGAGACATAACAACAGAAACTGAGGAAATTCAAAAAATCATCAGATCCTACTACAAAGGCCTATACTCAACAAAACTGGAAAATCTGGATGAAATGGACAACTTTCTAGACAGATACCAGGTACCAAAGTTAAATGAGGAGCAAATAAACCATCTAAACAGTCCCATAACCCCTAAAGAAATAGCAGCAGTCATTAAAAGTCTCCCCACCAAAAAAAGCCCAGGACCAGATGGTTTTAGTGGAGAATTCTATCAGACTTTCAAGGAAGACCTAATACCAATTCTCTTCAAACTATTCCACAAAATAGAAACGGAAGGAACACTACCCAATTCGTTCTATGAAGCTACAATCACACTCATACCTAAACCTCACAAAGACCCAACAAAGAAAGAGAACTTCAGACCAATCTCTCTTATGAATATGATGCAAAAATACTCAATAAAATTCTAGCAAACCGAATCCAAGAACACATCAAAACAATCATTCATCATGATCAAGTGGGCTTTATCCCAGGAATGCAGGGATGGTTCAATATTCGGAAATCCATCAATGTAATCCACTATATAAAACAAACTCAAAGAAAAAAACCACATGATCAATCTCATAGATGCTGAGAAAGCATTTGACAAAATCCAACATCCCTTCATGGTAAAAGTCTTGGAAAAACAGGAATTCAAGGACCATACCTAAACATAGTAAAAGCAATATACAGCAAACCAGTAGCCAACATCAAACTAAATGGAGAGAAACTTGAAGCATTCCCACTAAGATCAGGGACTAGACAAGGCTGCCCACTCTCTCCCTACCTATTCAATATAGTACTGGAAGTCCTAGCCAGAGCAATTAGACAACAAAAAGAAGTCAAAGGAATACAAATAGGAAAGGAAGAAGTCAAAATATCACTATTTGCAGATGATATGATAGTATACTTAAGTGACCCCAAAAACTCCACCAGAGAACTCCTAAACCTGATAAACGACTTCAGCAAGGTGGCAGGTTATAAAATCAACTCGAACAAATCAGTAGCCTTGCTCTACATGAAAGATAAACAGGCTGAAAAAGAAATTAGGGAAATGACACCCTTCACAATAGTCACACATAATATAAAATACCTCGGGGTTAATCTAACCAAACAAGTGAAAGATCTGTATGACAAGAACTTCAAGTCTCTGAAGAAAGAAATTGAAGAAGATCTCAGGAAATGGAAAGATCTCCCATGCTCATGGATTGGCAGGATTAATATAGTAAAAATGGCCATCTTGCCAAAAGCAATCTACAGATTCAATGCAATCCCCATTAAAATACCAACTCAATTCTTTACAGAACTAGAAAGAGAAATTCTGAAATTTATTTGGAACAACAAAAAACCCAGGATAGCGAAAACCATCCTCAACAATAAAAGAACTTCTGGAGGAATCGCCATCCCTGACATCAAGCTGTACTACAAAGCAATAGTGATAAAAACGGCCTGGTATTGGTACAGAGATAGGCAGGAAGATCAGTGGAATAGAGTTGAAGACCCAGAAATGAACCCACAGAACTATGGTCATTTAATCTTTGACAAAGGAGCTAAAACTATCCAGTGGAACAAGGACAGCATTTTCAACAAATGGTGCTGGTTCAACTGGAGGACAACATGCAGAAGAATGCAAATCGATCCTTTCCTATCTCCTTGTACAAAGCTCAATCCAATGGATAAAGGACCTTCACATAAAACCAGACACACTGAAACTAATAGAAGAGAAAGTGGGGAAGACCCTCGAATACCTAGGCACAGGGAAAAGTTCCTGAATAGAACACCAATGGCCTATGCTCGTAAGATCAAGAATTGAAAAATGGGACTTCATAAAATTGCAAAGTTTCTGTAAGGCAAAGGACACTGTCAATAGGACAAAATGGCAACCAACAGATTGGGAAAAGATCTTCACCAATCCCACATCCGATAGAGGACTAATATCCAATATATACAAAGAACTCAAGAAATTAGACTCTAGACAACCAAATAACCCTATTAAAAAATGGATAAGGAGCTAAACAAAGAATTCTCAATTGAGGAAATCCGAATGGCCGAGAAGCACCTAAATAAATGTTCAGCATCCTTGGTCATCAGGGAAATGCAAATCAAAACAACCCTGAGATTCCACTTCACACCAGTCAGAATGGCTAAAATAAAAAACTCAGGTGATAGCAGATGCTGGCGAAGATGTGGAAAAAGAGGAACCCTCCTCCATTGTTGGTGGGATTGCAAGATGGTGCAACCACTATGGAAAACAGTCTGGCGGTTCCTCAGAAAATTGGACATATCACTACCTGAGGACCCAGCTATACCACTCCTGGGTATATATCCAGAAGATGCTCTAACACATAACAAGGAAATATGCTCCACTATGTTTATAGCAGCTTTATTTATAATAGCCAGAAACTGGAAAGAACCCAGATGCCCTTCAACAGAGGAATGGATACAAAAAATGTGGTACATTTATACAATGGAATATTACTCAGCTATTAAAAGCAATGAATTTGATAAATTCATATATAAATGGATGGAACTAGAAAATATCATCCTGAGTGAAGTAACCCAATCACAAAAGAACATACATGGTATTCACTCACTGATTATTGGATTTTAGCCCAGAAGCCTGAAATACCCAAGATTCAACTCACAGACCACATAAAGCTCATGCAGAATGATGACCAAATAGGGGAGCCTTCAGTCCTTCTTAGAAGGAGTAACAAAATACTCAAGGGTGCAAATATGGAGACACAGTGCAGGACAGAAACTGAAGGAGGGACCGTCTACAGACTATTCCACCTAGATATCCATCCTATGTGCAGTCACCAAAGGTAGAGGTTGATGTGGATGGCAGGATGTACACGCTGACAGGAGCCTGATATAGCTGTCTCCTTAGAGGTCTGCAAGAGTCTGACATACTCAGAGGCAGATGCTCACAGCTAACCATTAAACTGAGCATGGAGTTCCCAATGGAGAAGATAGAGTGAAGGCTGAAGGAGTTGAGAGGATTCGCGACACCATGAGGAAAGCAACAATCCCAACCAACCAGAGCCCCAGGTCTAAGCCACCAGCCTGGGAGCGCTTAGGGAGGTACTCAAGGCTCCAGCTATATAGGCAAGGGAGCTATATATAAGTGGGAGAAGAGATCCTTTGACCCATGAAGGCTGTCGTCGTGGGGGGGGGGATACTCGAGGGTGGGGAGGTGAGGTACAGGGAGGAGGTGGGTTGGGGTACACCAACGTGGAGGCGGGAAGAGGGGGGAAGGGATAGTGAGTTCCTGGGAGGGAGGGGGGGAAATGGGGTAAGGAGAGAACATCTGAAATGTAAAAAATAAAAAATTTTACAATAAAAAAAAAAAAATAAATTAAATATAAATTATATACATTAAATATGACAATGTTAATATATACTATATAAAGTAAATTAAATTTTGCGCATTAAATATAAATTTATATTTTAAATGAAAATTATATATTTAATATGTTATATACATTTATGTATATATTATATATAGTAATTATAAATTGTATTAAATATTTTAAGTAAAAATGTTAAATAAAAATTATATACATTAAATATTAATTGTATATATTAAAATATTAATTAGATGGAAGTTAAATCTATAAAATATAAGTTACAATCTATGTGATATATATACATAATTTTTCATGTCCTCAAGTATGGGGAATTATGGAACGAACTCATGGCGCTCGAAAATGCCAATTGTAAAAAATTAAATAAAATTGTGTAGTTGTTTACTCTTTCACCACAAAATGTTATTTTGAACTTCTCTGGATGCCAAGGGACTCTCTGCTGCTGAGTGTCTATGATAACCTACAACTCACCATACTTATGACCAGATGAAATGAAAGGATCCAGTTACTGGCATATGGCACCACTCCGATTCGGTATTAATATGGGGAAGAGGGCACGTTTATGTTTTTTTTTTTTTTTTTTTGACATGTCTATGAGGGTTTATTTATATTTATTTTATTTTATTTATTTTTTTTACTTTTTTTTTATTTTATTTTTTACTTATTCACTTTACATCTTGATCACTCCCCCACTCCTGGTCACTTCTTCCCACAATCCTTTCCTACGCTCTCCCCTTCACCTCTGAGCAGGATGGGGGATCCCCTGGGGATAGTCTTCCACTGATGCAAGGCAGCCCAGTTAGAAGAACATATCCCATATACAGGCAACAGCTTTTGGGATAGCCTCTGTTCCAGTTATTTGGGACCCACATGAAGATCAAGCTGCACATCTGCTACAGATGTTCAGAGAGGCCTAGGTCAGTCTGTGTATATTCTTTAGCTGGTAGTCTCAGACTCTGGGGAACCTAAGGGTCCAGGTTAGTTGACTCTGTTGGTCTTCCTGTGGAGTTCCTATTCCTTGAGAGGCTGCAATCCTTCCTCCTATTCTTCCATAAGAGTCACCAAGCCCCATCCACTGTTTGGCTGTGGATCAGTCTGAGTCAGCTGCTGGGTGGAGCCTCTCAGAGGACAACACGCTCCTGTATGAAAACCAAGCTGCACATTTACAACATATGTGCAGGGAGACCTAGGTCCAGCCCATGGAGGTAGATCTGTGTAGACTAGGTATGCTCCACGGTTGGTGATTCAGTCTCTGAGAGCTCCAAGGGTTCAGGTTGGTTTACTCTGTTGATCTTCCTGTGCAGTTCCTATCTCCTTAGGGCCCACAATCCTTCCCCTATTCTTTTATAAGAGTCCTCAAGCTCCATCCACTGTTTGGCTCTGGATGTCTGTATCTGTCTGAGTCAGCTGCTGGTTAGAGCCTCTCAGAGGACAGCTTGCCCCTGTCTGTTCTCAGGCTGAGGTTTATATCCTGGGAGCTCTGGTTGAATCTTTTGATACTCATTCTAAAAAGGACAAAAGCACCCTCACTTTGGTCTTCCTCCTTCTTCTTGAGTTTCATGAGGTTTATGTGTTGCATCTTAGGTATTGTGTGTTT
Organism: Mastomys natalensis; assembly: GCA_021653895.1. Classification (NCBI taxonomy): domain Eukaryota; kingdom Metazoa; phylum Chordata; class Mammalia; order Rodentia; family Muridae; genus Mastomys; species Mastomys natalensis. Next base: position 252,649 of record JAJTUV010000824.1, read on the forward strand.
TGGGCTAATATCCGCTTATCAGTGAGTGCATACCATGTATGTTCTTTTGTGATTGGGTCATCTCACTTAGGATGATATTTTCTAGCTCCATCCATTTGCCTAAGAATTTGAGATGATAAAGGAGCACAGAGGCTGCCTGAGTGATTGGTGAGACACACTGATGCAGGGGCAAAGAATGATGCTGACTGTGATCTTGTTGAGTGCCCTGACAATGGTGACCAGGAAGCTGTATTAGGCATGTGTTCCTAACCCACATTTGCTGATCCATATGTGTGATCAGAAGTACTTGTGACCTCTAATAATACTCAGATATTAGGATTTCCTTGGTCTGAGAGTAAAAAGTATTCCAAGTTGGTGAATTACACTGCTACAGGTCAGAACTTACCTATTTGTTTTACTAGAAATCGTACCAATGCTGGATGTGTTTCTGTGGACTCTTGTGGCAGAAATTTCCCTCCCCAATCTATTTTAAATATTAGTGCAGCAGGAGACTTATGACTGGATGGGAAAATGGAGGCAGAGCTAAGAGTGGCAGAGAGAAAGATGCAGGGGAGAGAGATGGAAGCAAAAATGGAGGCAGACATAGACCTTCATGGCTTTAAGTAGCATTAGGTACATATGAAATCTAAATGTTAGAATAATTGGGATAACTTTTCTAAATTGTGTGGCATCTTGTGCATTGAGATTTTATTGATATATAAATCTGATTGGCTAACTATGAGTCTTAAGAGTTTTGATTTAGCGGGTTACTGGATATTGTAATATATAATCTCGAGGTTGGGTGCAGGTGGAGGCAGTGACCACCCCAACGTCTTGGGGACGCTGGGGCCAGCTGGACTGAGACTGCCAGCTGGTGCTGTACATAGTCCAGGAACATGGCTGCTGAGCCAGGAGCCAGGCGGCTGTCTTTTTTAATACAGCCTGCTACAGATCCTAATGCTTGGAAGAAGAATATTTCTAAGACTATAGTGCAAAGCATTGAGATGAGAATGCCAATAACCCAGAATAGACAAGCTTTTTGCCTATTCAACCTTGCTTATTCTTTTCACCCTTGTAGGAAAGAAAACACAGAGAATATGGACCTGCCTTCAACAAATCAATCAAATGGAGAGGTTGTTATCATGACCCTCCTCTTTCCTTTAATGTGACCAGTTATTCAGCCTCAACCATGGGCTGGTCAAGAAATCTATCCAATATTAGACAAAAGGGAATGACATTGGACATTTGGAGGGCTGGCTCTGGGCATTCTCAGAGACATTTGAAATTTGGCAGCTGGCTTGTATGATGTTATGTTTGCTGTGGGTAAAAATGGAATGACCTTCATGACCCCACCCAAACATTTACTATTTGGGAATGTTACCTTTGTTATTGGCTCTCATAATGAGTCTAATGTTCCTTGTTTTAGTTGTCTTTTGTTCAATTGTGTTTTTACCCTGTATGGTAATTGATCTGTAATGACAGTATATCAACCAGCTTTCATTGTGATTCTTGTAAATTTAACTGAACCCTTGTATTCTGAAAAAGGCTTACAAACATTGGAAGAATTCAATTCACACCCTGGCAAGGAGCAAATACATGGTTGGGCTGATCATTGGCGATGTTGTTGCTCTCATAACACTTATAGCCTGTGCTTCTACATCTCCATTAGCTTTAGCACAAGAAGTACAAATAGCTAGTTTTGTTAATCATCTTGCCAAGAATGTAACAAACCCCTGAGCATACAAGAAGATTTGGATAGACGGCTAGCACAAATAATTGACACTTTATATGATATAGTGCAGATCATGGAAGATGAGGTACAAGAAATGAAAATCAGAAGCTATTTAGAATGTCATGCTTAATATCTACAGATTTGTATTTCTCCAAAAATGTATAATGAGAGTCAGCATAATTGAACCAGACTAATAAGGTACCTTCCAGATACGTGGCATAATGTTAATACCTTTTTAGATTTATTAGTCCTGCATAAGGAGGTTATAAAATGCAAAGCCTCTGTCTTTTGACACTGCTAGCATTACAGATGATATTCTAAAAATGTTACAGGCCATTTTTCCTTCATGGTCCTCATTTACATCTCTCTTATTGAGCATAGCAGGACTTGGCTTTATGGTCCTTTCTATAGAATGTCTTTCTGTGGAATTACCTGTTGTTTGGAAAGGAATCATCAGATCCTTTTCAGATGTCAAAGCAGAGTTACATAAGTTCACACTCCACTGTCTTCCTTAGCAGAATTTGATAGCCAATGATGGGTAAGATCCTTTGAAAACCTTCACAACCTAAGATATGCCTCAAATACAAGATTCTTTTTTTTACATGCCAATGAAAAGTAAAATCTGTGTTTTCAGGTGGCAACCTAAGACAGTCACAACTTTCTGTTCCATGGCTGATAAAGTGCCTCTTATTAAAAAGAAAATAAAAGGAATGATTCTCTCAGAGGTGGATCAACCTCAGTCAGGGCCTAATGCTAGGATTCATGTAGCAATGACAGGTGAGGTCCATACATCTTGAGAGAACTAATAAGATAGGCACAGTTTTTCTTTGCCAATAGCTGATACAACGTTGGCTTGTACAGATAAAAAAAGGAAACATGAGGAGCACATGTGGAGTTAACTCTGGAAGACTTCTTGTTTGTGATTAATCATGGGTCAATCTGCTGACATCTGTCTTTGTTTTTAGTTAAGATGTGCATTATACACTGACAAGTTCCTCCTCTTACACATATGTCCTTGAGAGACTATCCAAGCCTGAAGGAAATGCCCTTAGTCAACAAAAGATACTGTGTACAATAAATTCACCACTGACCCAAGTAAAAGACTTCATATACAGTATGTGGAAGACTGGATGGGATGAATCATTCAGACCTTAGTGATTAAAAGACTCTATTATAGGGAACAGATGATAGATATAAAAAGAACGAATTTCACACTGGATTTCAGGCTTGATATCGTTTTATCATCCCTTGGTATCCTAGTATTCTTATTTACAATCAAATGTTTCCCATCCCATTGTGCATTATAAGAAATTACTAATCTTACACTTAAAGGGATCATGCTGAATTCAGATGAAACTCTGACTGTGATGGTTTGTATATGCTTGGCCCAGGGAGTGGCACTATTTGGAAATGTGGCTTGTTGAATTAGGTGTGTTCCTCTGGCATGGGCTTTAAGACACTACTCCTAGCTGTCTAGAAGCCAGTATTGTGCTAGGAGCCTTCAGATGAAGATGTAGAAGTCTAAGCTGTGCCTGCCTTATGCATGTGGGAGACTATCTAAATTAGATTAGCTGAGATACATAGAGCTGCCACTTGTACTTAATACAATTCCATGGACTGTGATCATAGATATAAACATGAGGTAAAAAGAGCTATACATGAGCACCCGCTGCTCTCTGCTTCCTCCCTCTAGACACTGAGACCAGATACATTAAGCATCTGCCACCATGACCTGCTGAGCATCACTTGCTAAATCCTTATACAGTGAGGCAAAATAAACCCTTTTTTCTCAAGTTGCTTTTCTCAGGTATATTATTACAGTGATAGGAAATGTGTTTAAGATATACATGTTAAAATATCATATAACCTTAGAATGATGCATATTTTGCAGTATTATATAATGTGAATGAAAGTTGAAGGTACTGTTAAAACTGATACAAACAAATGATAGTCAGATAACACAATGGCCCCAGTTACATAAGATATCAAAAATGGAAATGCAGTACTTATTTATACATAAGACTAAGTAATTAGCAGAACACATTTAAAGGAAAGAAAAGTTCTCTTGGCTCACGGTTAATAGGGTGCAGACCACTGTAGAAGTAAAAACATGCTGGAGTACTTCTGTGCCAATAGGACTGCGTGAAGGAGATTATCCCATCTTAGACAGACCCAGAGAGCTAGATGGGATATAGAGGCAGGAATAATGTTAGAGCACTTTCATCTACTGGTCTGATTTTATCTACTACGTACCATATCTCTAAGGTTCTGCAACCTATTGCCATTACATTCGGATCTAATAATGCCTAATTACATAACTAATGCATACGTGCCTTTGAATAACCTTCTTATTTCAAACATAATGGGTCAATCTCAAAGAAGTGCAAAGGAGAATGTTGAACAATGAAATAAAGGGTGATAAGGGAATGGTAATTTATTGTTCAACAATTGTAAAATTTCTACTATGCATCATGAATAGATATTAAAGCTCAACATGATGACTGCTCATTATATGGCATTGCATGCTTACAACTTCAAGAAGATATATGCTAATGAAAGTCTATATTTTGCAAATACATAAAAGACAATGTAAGTCTAAAACACACATGAATTAACAAGGATACAAAATTTGTTTAATGTGATTAAAACAACATTGATATGCATATCAATTTGTGAAAAATATTAATAAAAGTAACATTTTATCTGACAATATCTTTATTCAATGTAACCCTGTGTGTTTTAAAGATAAAGACAAAAATTAAAATACCATAAGATATTCATTTATAGAGTATATATTCTTTAAAATTTACCTTTATATCCTGTTTTCATAGAAAATATTTAAAAAGCAAAAACAAAAAATTAACTATGAAAAACTTACTACAGATATTCTGTACATGAAAACCAGTTGTTCCAGTAATAAGCAACTGGAAATGATAGTAAATAAAGAAATAACTTGTTCTTGACACAGCATGTTATTAGCCAAATGTAATTCTCATTTCTGAGGCTTACTGCTGAATAAGCTCACCCTTTCTAGTTCATTCTGAACTCTGGCTGTGTGCTTCAAGTCAGCTGTTCTGGCTCAAACTGCTCTACAAGCTGACTGATTCAATCTGTCTTCTCTTAGATTTTCACTGAATTGTTCTGCTTGGCCTCAAACTAACTCCAGCAAATTGTTGTAATCTTCTGGCTCCTTCTTATACTCTGGCTTCAAACTGCCTCTGCTGTTCTACATTAAATACAGGAACTCACAAATGACCTAAACTTTATTGCACTGCAGTCATTAAACTGACGCCTCACTGACATAACTCTCTCCTTGTTCATCTCTTAAATAGCTTTTCTTTTCTATGTTGTTCTTGTGATAGTTGTATAAATCCTAACCTGTCAAATCTTTCTTGGATATTTCATGTTTTTCTGATCCTAAATTAGATTTTACTTTCAAACACGAACTGCTTCCTTCTACAAACTTACTTTACATTCATTATTTAGGAATAGTATGTGTACTAAATGGTAAGTCTGATTTTCAGTCAGGTGGATTAAAGGTGTATAATTCCACCCAGATCTCATAGACATAGGAAGTCTTTGGATGTGATCCCTTGCAGGAGATGCCATGTACTAGATTAAAATTCCTCTATAGCAATAAAAATTTGAAACACTAAGAAATATATATCAAAATATGAGCAAATTCTTTTTCTGATTTTAAATATTATGAACTGAGAGAAATGCAATGCTATTGAGTAAAAATACCAATTATTAAAATGTATAATATACGAATAAAGTAAATGCCAGTATTATCGTCTGACAGGGTCTATACATTTAAACTTAAATCACAGACAGAGCAGGTTTTACTTAGAACGTATGTATTCTATGTATACATATATGCATACAGAAACAATTATTGAAAAAAGATGATGTGAATTTGAAGAAGAACAAAGAGTAGTATATGTAATAGTTTAGAGGGAGAGAAAAGAGATAAGAGAAAATTATATAATAATATAATCTAAAAATGATAAAAAGTAACAGTTATTATTTATAATAATATTACCTTTTCCATTATACTAAGAGCAACTAAAATAAAGTCTGATTCTTAACTAAAATGAATAATCAAGATAATTCTTAATATGTTGAATTCAAGAATAATTTCTTTATAATTTAAAAAACAAATGAACATAAAAGAACACAGAGTGTATTTGCTCTTGCATTCAGTAGAGTAAATGCTTTTTCAACACTGTATTTTAAAGGTACTTAAGCCTTGGGAAAATTAAGTTGTCTTTTAAAAAAAAATAGTAACTCAAAAAAAAAATCAGCAATCCTCACAGCTGTCTTCTCAACACTGAGTACATAAAACCAATCTGGCACCGTGGCAATGCAGAGCAGTGTTAACAGACTGCTTTCTGACTAGCAACATTATTCATGATCTTTCCCAATTAGTTGTGCTTAAAAGGGAGACAGCTGTTAAAGAGGATCCTCTTAACATATACATGTATTATTAGATTAGTTTCAAATGACAATGAAACTCTGAGCAATTTTCAAGGTGAAGGATCTTATAGAGAAAACAAACAACTGTACAAAAAAAGAGGCACATCTTGTGCACTTTCTCTCAGCTGAATGTTTAGCTAAGCATATTATTATGCATTGGCTCTAATCCTCACAGTGATGCTTCAAATCAGGTATTTTCTGCATGTTAGAGTCTGCAGTTGGCAAGACACATTGTTTTGGGTCAGTCTGTCAGCAGTACCTCTGAAGTAGCAAGTAACTTCTTGATCTATATTCTTTCTTCTTCAGAAAGACCTGAACACTTAAAGGTACAAATGGAAAGAGTGATAGAATATAAGCTTTAGATAATTTCTGCCTGAAAAAAAATGAGCATAGTATTTAAAATACAGTAAATTTTGTGAGAACTCTTCATCTTTTGAATTATGCTTTTTGCAGTAAAATTTACTGATTTAGTGGAAAGAATCTAGATGTCTGCAAGTGGATGACTGGATCGAGAAAATAAGGTACATTCACATAATGAATATCACTCAGGGATTAGGATATAAAATCATTAAATTTACTGTGAAATAAATAGATTTATGAGAAAGAATCCCAAGTGAGGTAACCTAGTGCCAGGAAAAGACATATGCTGAACATATTTTCTTATAGGTGGATGTTAGCTCCTACAATTTCCATAAGCAAACTACAATCTTTATAAACAAATAGGTTAGTATAAAGAGATGATTTGGAAGGATGAATCTCTCTAGAAAGGTTAAATAAAATCTACAGCTGTGGATGGATGAAGGTTAGCTGGATTGGGAGGATCAAAGCAGAAGGTGGGAGGTAGAAGGAAGAGAGAAGCAACGAGGCCATTCAAATTTCCTCAGTTGAGAATTCTTTGTTTAACTCTGTATTCCATTTTTAATAGGGTTATTTGTTTTTTCTGGAGTCTAATTTCTTGAGTTCTTTGTATATATTGGATATTATCCCTCTTCAAGTGTAGGATTGGTAAAGATCTTTTCCCAATCTGGTGGTTGCTGTTTTGTCCTATTAACAGTGCCCTTTGCCTTACAGAAGCTTTGAAATTTTATGAGGTCCTATTTGTCAATTCTTGAGCTTAGAGCATAAGCCATTGGTGTTCGGTTCAGGAACTTTTCCCTTGTGCCTAAGTATTCGAGGTTCTTGCCCACCCTCTCTTCTATACATTTCAGTGTATCTGGTTTTATGTAAAGGTCATTTATCCACTGGGACTTAGTTTTGTAGAAGGAGATAAGAATGGATCGATTTCACACTTCTAATAGGAACGCTCCTCCATTGTTGGTGAGATTGCAAGCTGGTACAACCACTCTAGAAATCAGTTTGTCAATTCCTCAGAAAATGGACATAGCATTACCTGAAAACCCAGCTATACCACTCCTGGGCATATACCCAGAAGATGTTCTAACACATAACAAGGACATATGCTCCACTATGATCGTCGCAGCCTTATTTATAATAGCCAGAAATTGGAAAGAACCCAGATGTCATTCAACAGAGGAATGGATACAGAAAATGTGGTACATTTACACAATGGAGTATTACTTGGCTATTAAAACCAATGAATTCCTGAAATTCTTAGGTAAATGGATAGAATATCATCCTGAGTGAGGTAACCCAATTACAAAAGAACACACATGGTATTCACTCACTGATTATTGAATATTAGCCCAAAATCTTGCAATACCCTAGATACAACTCACTGACCACATGAAGCTCATGAAGAATGAAGACCAAATTGGGGTGTTTAGGTCTTTCTTAAAGAATGAGTAACAAAATACTCATGGGAGCAAATATGGAGACAAAGCTTGGGGCAGAACCAAAGGAGGTGTTGTCTGGAGACTATTCTACCTGGGTTTCCATCCCATGTGCAGTCGACAAAGGTAGATGCTGATGTGGATGTCAGAAGTGCATGCTGACAGAATCTGTTACAGCTGTCTCCTTAGAGGTCTACCAGAGCATGACATATACAGAGGAGAATGCTCACAGCTAACCATTGATATAATGATGGGTTCCCAGTGGAGGAGTTAGAGAGAAGACTGAAGGAGCTGAAAGGGTTTGAGGCCCCATGAGGAGAGCAACAATACCAACCAACCAGAGCTTCCAGGGTCTAAAACACCAGCTTGGGAGCACACAGGGAGGGAACCATGGTTCCAGCTGTATATGTAGGGGAGGATGGCCTTGTTGGGCATAAGTGGGAGAAGAGGTCCTTGGTCCAGTAAAAGCTAGATGCCACAGTGTTGGGGAATTCAAGAGTTGGGAGGTGGGATTGAGTGGGTGGGGTGGGGGCACATCGTCATAGAAGCAGGAGGAAGGGGAATGGGATTGTGGTTCCTGGGTGAGGGGAATGGGGAAAGGGGTTAGATAACATCTGAAATGTAAATAAAATATCCAATAAAATTATTTTAACAAAAAAGAAAAAATTAGACAGGATTATCTGATACAAACACCCTGTGAACACGGTGTGTGGAATTGTCTTGTATTTGAGGGATTAACATGAGCTGTTTAGGGTTGCACTGTTCCCTAGGCTTTAGGTCCTTAGAGAGGAGAAAGTGAGCAGAGTGATAAGTAAAAGGATGTGTGTTTATTTTCTTTGCTCTTGCCTATATCTGTTATGAACACATTCTAAAGTTCCTGTTTCAATTTTTTCTTTTTCATATTTTAAATGAACTTTTATCATTTTTTTTTACAGTTAAATAGTTATACCCCTCCAAGTCTGCTCTCAGACCCCACTCCACCCTCATCCCACCAGACCTCCCCATTCCCTGGGGCCTCAAGTCTATCAATAGTTATCTGCATCTTCTCTCTCTGAGGCCAGACTCAGCAATCCTCTGTTGTATGTGTCATGGGCCTCAGACCAGCTGGTTTATGCTGCCTTGTTAGTGGCTCCATGTCTGAGAGATCTCAGGGGTCAATGTCAATGGAGAGTGTTGGTCTTCCTGTGGGGTCACCCTCCTTCACAACTCCTTCCAGCCTTTCCCTAATTCAACCATAGTGGTCCATGACTTCAGGTCATTTGGTGTGTATAAAGTATCTGCTTCTGTCTTTGTCAGCTGCTTGTTGGGTCTCTTGGAGGTCAGCCATATTAGACTCCTGTCTGTAAGCACACCATAGCACATCACACCTCATACCTTCTAAGATTGCCTGTTTCCACTCATTCTGATGGCCTTCGGGGCTTTACTCCTTTTCCCCCCTCAAGATGAACTTTAAGTTAAAATTTTACACCAAATAAATTTCATCATTAAGTTGCCTTTTAATCACAATATTTATCACAGTAACAGAAACAAAATGAGAAGAACGTGGAAAGTACAGTTAGAGAATAAACTCCACAAAGAGGTGCCCTGGCTTGCCTATATGTGTAGTAGAAGAAATTATTTAAACTGCCAAATTTGTTGCCGTAAGATCTCCTACCCAAAGGAGACCAGTAAAGGAAAACACAACTCAATAATTATGGTATAAATTGCACTCCTAGATTGGGCAGATTTACCATTACACTACTCTAATCCCCAGCTATGAGATCTCTTATAACTTGCAGTTTATCCAGGCCGTGTGCTTGTCCTCCCAGCTCCAGCTCCTCCATCATTGGCTTCCTACTCTTTCCTCCATCGACTTCCTTCTGCCGTCAACTTCCTTCTGCTTCAGCTTCTACCTCTCTTCTGTCTCTTTTATATCGAATTCCTCTCACTCTCTCCTCCCCTAAGCCTTTTTCTCCACCTCTCCTTCTACTGCCCAATCTCTGACTCTAGCCTTTATTTTACAGGTTTTAATTGGACAGAAGGTTTACAAGATGTCACCTGTGTACAGATTCAATAATTCTCTGCAGTCCCTCCCAGGAAAGTGAAACTAGTATCAAAATACAAGGCTGAGGCTATCCACAACATATATGTGTTGTGGAAGGTACATCACATACCATGTACACATACAAGTAATAAGTACATTTCAAAGATTAGAAATAAGTAAAGATTGCTGTTAACCATAACTAGAAAATGAAAAAAAAAAAAAAAACCAACCTTGCAGTGTAGATAAAAATTTGTCTTTTGGTGACATTCTAGACATTTAGTGTATCATGTTCTAGAGCATAGAAATGAGGAATGAATCCAAGGTAAGTAACTAAAGTTTCATACTTGTAAGAGACACATTAATGATGACTTAACCTTTGACTATTTAACTCAGAAATTTGTTAATCCTGGAAGCATTAATAACCAACTAACCAACTAACCATGGGATGTAAGTCAATATGAAAATTCATAAAAACTGTATTTGAAAGCTCCACTAACTAACAACAGCTCCCTAAAAACAGTGGCCTGTGGAGGTACAGGTCTGAGTTATAATCACTTACAGTATTTACCCCAGGAGTGATAATAGCTCCAAATACTGAATTGTTAATGTCATACATGCAATTTATGTAATAGTAAAAGAGCCCCACAAATCCTCACTGGGAAAATGCTGCTTAAATGACAATTTCATAGTAATTCTTAGCTTCTCTACAGTTAATATAAACTATTTTTAAAGCTAAATGGTTCATTTAGGGTTTCTGTGAGCATGTTACCTGAATGAATATTATATTATTAAAGTATATGAAATATGGACAAGAATCTATTAATATTATATGGAGAGGATTCCAGTTCCTCTTTAATCTTTCAAACGAAATAAGACTGTTTTCTTTACAAATTAAGGATGGCTATGAAATAGTTCATGAGAGATCTACTTGTAATGAAATAAAATTGACCAAAAACAAAGACTTAGGAAGTAAGAATACCCATAAATTTATCATATGTTATCAAGAATAATAAAAGCAGGTTCAAAATAGAGAACAAAACTACAGGTGTAGATGGTTTGAGAAAATAATAGCATAATGTCCCCTTCCCCTGAGATCTAATTATAAGAATCCTCAATATTACACACCAAATATGGATAGGTATACTCCTTCTATAGGTTTTAATTAAAGATTTATCCTCATAACTCTGAAAGGGTTTAACAGAGACATCCTTCCACCTAACAAGCACACTGTGAAGCAGCATATCAGAAAGCAAAATAAATGAGAACAGACAATACAGCAAAATGTCTTCCTAAACTAACAAAGAGAAAGTGTTCTATAACTTTCCAGGGAAATATTTTATATAAACAATATAGGTTTCCAGTCATTAAAAATATATTTCTGACATTTCACATAAAGATCAATCATACATTTTCAGCTCCCCAAACAGTGGTTCAATTTTATCAAAAATTGTAATCTTTGGATAAGCCTTATAAAGACATTTTTTTATTTATTTTTTTTGATGAATGTTTGTTATCTATAAACTGATATTTTTAGTTTCCAGTTTTATATTACAGTAAATGAAAATAAATACCACTGAATTTATTTTTGAGTATTTATATATAGATACATTACCACATTTGGGGAATGTTTATATTAAGAAAGAGTAATTGACAAACTGAGCAGAATACATATTTACTTAGCAGTTAAAAAGCAAATAGAATATGAACAACTGTAGAAAACATTAGGCTGGATGGTTTTACATAGGTGGTGTGTCTTTATGATAATTTCTTGAAATGAATTCCTAGGTTTATCATTTAACTGAGTCATGTACAACAATATTTTTCATCTTATTCATATAAATGGTAATTCTAATATAGATCTATAACCATGTATATGAATGCTATTAAAATTGATGAATAGAGAAAGCTGCCTAACTAAAGCATATTCATCAAACAGTACTTTCTCTCCTGGTGTTTACTAAATGTATTGCCCTTACACAACTTTTGGATTGGCTTCATGACTTTCCTTTATTCAATAGCCATGATATTGTCAAGGAAATATTATAATTCCTTGCCTTATATATCTTTTATTGTCTACTCTTATTCTTTGAATAAGATTTTCATTTTCTACTGTTAAATTACTTATGTTTTATAATTGTTTACAAAATTTATTTGCAGGCATTACTTGCCATTTTAAACATCACAAAATATGTTTAACACTTTAAAATAAAGATTCCATGTTGAAATGTTGCCCAATAATGATGTCATATGAAAATAGATAAATTATTGTTAGTATTCTCAATATCAAGACTATTGTGAAATAGACAAAGATTGTATTTATAACATTTTATTGAAGAAAATAAGGACATTTATTTGCTGTGTACAGCCAATTATAGAAACTAAATTTTAAGTGACTATTTTTTCCTATTATGCACCTTTCTGATAGAGAAGCCCAGAGCTGTGAACCTGTGGAAGAGTTCAGTAATTTCAGATCTCACACTCTCATCTACTCTGCAGACACTGTGCCAGGGTGATTTTACTGTGGTGACATTTGACTGAAATGAGTCCATTGGGATCGAAGCATATGCCTAAATGTTAGTAAAAATTCTCCTGTAATGTTAATGGATTTTTCTGCTCTTTCTTTTCTTTTTATGCTAATACCTGAATGCATTTTATTTTTACATCTCAGCCAAAAGGACCAATTTTATGCATTTAACTCCCTAAATATGCATTAATCTTCTAGTAGGAGGATAGAATTAAAGTCTAAAACAAAATGGAAAAGAAAGTTATTAAAGGTCACTCAACTAACTGATCCTTTTCAAGAAAAAATTTTTCTTTAATAATCTTGGCATACCTTTACTTATATACCTTTAAAAAATAAATAAATCTTAGGTGAGTTTACCATGAGGAAACAATAGATTACTTCTTAATAAAAATCCACTCAAAAATATTTCTAATAAATATGCTTCTTTAAGTTATTGGATATCAAATATTTCTTTCTTAAAGCAATAAAGGAGAAAAAAAAGACCACCTTGACCAAAACTACATATCAAACAAATGAAAACTCAACCCCCTTTTAATTTATATATATGTATATGTATGTTTATATACCATAAAACCATTTTGACTCTTCTAAGATGATATCTAATACTTTTCTATGATTTTTAACTCATTATTATTTTGAAGGGAAATGTTCATATATATGTACATATTACAAAATAGCAAGAAGCATATACAAAGCATAGTTTCCTTTCACCCATCCCATTTCTTTTGTTAAGGTTAGTACATAGGAGTTCTTTTTTCCATGTTGCTTTAAACAATTTGATGTTAAGTGTTATCTTCTAACCTTAAATTGCATATGCTACTTATTGTTGCCCCAGTAAGTTTTAATAAATTTCCGTTATACTTCTTAGTTACTGAGTTATTTGGGCAAGTCATCATTGCTTATTTGCTTACCCATGACCAGTAGCCCTTGTCATGCTTTACATAAACAAGAGCACTAATACATTTCAGGAGCACACTGTACACATGCAAACCTTTTTATTCTTGTGAACACCATTTGGTCCTAGGAAGCAGAGTTTGTATCATAGGTCCCTTACTTTATGACTTGAAGTCTCCAAATTCCATTTTTGGTCTCCTTATTAAATCTTTTTCTCATACTTTGATTAAAAAAAAAGTGTGAAATTGTTGTTTATATAAGAAGAGTATATATATATATATATATATATATATATATATATATTATATATACACACATATATATATATGTGTATATATGCATGTACTGTGGTTCTTTAAAGTCATCATACTTAGTTTAAATTAGCATCTGTGATTTGAGAAACAGATTTGGTTATGAAAGTTCAAAAGTATTTACTCTTTTATATTTGTTGCTTAACAATAACATATTATTTTTGTCACCTTAATACTTCTATGCATAAAGTCTAGCTGTATCAGTGCTTTGTTTTATTTCATAAGCTATTTAAGACCTAATTTGCTATAAATGTGTTGATGTTTGTAGGTGCCTACAGTAGTTATTTTGTTGTTGTTTTCATCGGAACAGGCTTCCTTCATATATTTATGTTAATGCAAATCTAAAGCAAAATAAATAAATGCATAATGTAATACTGGATTATAAGATTTCCAAGTTCTTGCATATTTTGTAGTAATATTGATAAATGTTAAAACTCACACCTATCAGTCTTTGAAAAGCTACACTAAAGTAGACAATAGTCAATATTACTCTAAACAATACTTGTTGAACTGTGGCATCAGAAGAAATTGATAATTTACCCTACTTCACTTGTAGAAAAATAAATGTAATGTGGGTTTTTGGTTTCTGTGTAAAGTAAAGCACTATATTATTAAATTATGATCACTTTAGATTATATGTCTTCTTTTTAATTTTAGAACAACATATTAGGCAATAGAATTCAAATTATATGTCATCCTAATTGAAACTGGAGAGCAATTAACTTTTCTGTGGCAAAATGTCAAGTACATATATTTATATAACTCATCAAAGAGAGTATGTTGAAAGAAGTCTGTAGTTTAGTGTAAATTAAAGTTGCTAATAATTGGTCCCTGTTTTAATTAGCTTATGAACTACTTTAAGTATGAATAAGGCTAACATCCAGGAAATTCAGTAAGCAACAACAGTGGGTTTTTTACTTAATATAGTAACATTTATTGTGAGTATAAACTCTAACTCACTTCATTCCATAAAAATATACATACTATATCTCATTTTAAGAGTGACCTACTCAAACTCATATTAATAAAACTGCAAATGCACTAACTTTTTTCAGACTTAAATAATTATACAATACTAAAAACAGTAAATTTATAATACTACAGAGCTACACAGTAGATGTGGGTATAAATAAATACATTCTCTAGTATTACATCAACTGTAATTCAGTCATGTAAAAGTAACTTTTATTTACCAGATGTTCTTTTTATCTGGGAGTCTTAATGCTGAATAAGATCACCCTTTGTAGTTCTTTTTGAACTATGGTTGGCTGGTTTAACTTAGGTCTGGTTCAAACTCCTCTCTAAGCTGACCTGCACTGAACTGCCTGAATGAACAAAGGAATTCAACTCCACTCCACTGCACTTACTGCATTGACTCCAACTCACTGATTCCCTCACCCTGAGATATTTTTAAATAGTTTCTCTTTTCTTTGCTGTTCTTGTGAGAGTTGAGCATTATCAGATCACTGGCTTACTCTGTTAACAGCTTCTCTGATTTTTCATTTTGTCGGACCCTCAATCAGACATTGTCACTTTCAAACATGGCTGCTTCTTTATACAAACTAAGTTTACCTTAGGGTTCTGTACTAAGTGTGTGTCTGTATTCCAACCTGAGAGGTGAAAGGTGGGTCTGCATGCCAGATGGATCACAGAAACCTGGGTATTCATATGTGATCACTTCCCAGAGAATCCATGTTGTAGTATTAAAATTCCTCTATAAGTTATTAAAAATCCTTGACTGGCTTTTCTCTTCCTCTTTAATTCACTTGTATATCATTCTCTGTTCCTTATCCTCCCACAATTAAATCTTAAAAGGTTTTAAAATTTTGCATTTAACTGAGGAATATACTATGTTTTTAAGAGTTAATTATAATGATTAAAATACATATAATGCAGAAATATATAAAGGGACTAGAAAGAAGAAAAATCCCAGGTATATAAACTGCATGTTTTTAAATATATATTATATACACACATTTATCAGAAAATACTGCTGGGCCGTGGTGGCGCACGCCTTTAATCCCAGCACTTGGAAGGCAGAGGCAGGGGATTTCTGAGTTCGAGGCCAGCCTGGTCTACAGAGTGAGTTCCAGGACAGCCAGGGCTACACAGAGAAACCCTGTCTCGAAAAAACCAAAAAAAAAAAAAAAAAAATACTGTGAGTTGTTTAATGTTGATATCAGCAAAGGTACAACTATCCAGGATTTACTGTAAAGTGATTCCATACCTACCTTATGCAGAGGCCTATATAAAAACAGACTTAATTTTTTGCTAAATATTATTTCACTTACCTAATGAAACCTTTCACTTTGTGAACAGAATAAATTACTATATTATTAAATTACATAGTACTTCAACAACATAACTATGTAACATAACCATTATAAGTATTGAAAATTTAATGAATTTATACCTTTTGAGACATAAATCATGTAATGAATTATATAAAATATACAAAAAAATCTTCATTCATTTGAGGGAATATGGTTTTATGATCATCTATGGGCATGTTAAATATACTAGGTAGTAATTAATAAACTGTCGTGAATTCTTAGGTTAGAAGTTAGGATATATATTTTACAATAAATCAGAGAGTGCATATATTCTTTATAGCATCTTTTAAATTTTTCTAGAATATGAGTCTATAATTTAACTTAAGGATCATTTGAAAATATCTTTTAAGAGCTTGTTTACCTCTAAATCTAAATTGTGAAAAAATATCATAGAATCACAATGATGAATTGAGGGCAAAAAAGACAGGTATGTATTAAACAAGTTGGAAAAGAAATATTAGAAGCAAAGTCTCTAAGGGAAGAAATACTCCATTCATTAGAGGAACTGACAGGAGGTTAATGTGGTGGTCAGATGTCTTTGAAATGTTGATTGCTGAGAGAAGTAGAAGAGGCTCCAGAGGAACTAGTAGATAATTCAAAAGATTATCATCTATGCCCATCATTTATCTAAGAACAATGGAGCAAATGGTTGCATATTGTCAAAAATCTTTGAACAACTTATTCAATATAACTCAAAACATACTAAGTACAGTGAATTCATTGATTTGTATTTTTGGAAAGCCTATGAGATGTGCACTGTTGAGGTCTGCTTTCCAATCCCGGTATAGCTGAAGACATTTCATTCTATGCCTGCCAGATATTTCATATTCTTGCTATAATATGCCTGTCAATCACTGACGCAGAGAAAAAACAAACTTGACTCAGAGCAAGGTCATGCTGATCACAGATCCTCATATGTTCTGTATGTTCTGTAGGAAATTTGTCAGTCTTAAGAGATTCCACAAAGCTATACTTAGGACCAATCAAATTAAAGGTCAGTATGTACTTTTGAGTCTAAAATGGCTTGACCACCAGGCAGCACTTTCTATACCTGCAAATGGAGACAGATGTTCATGTGTCTGTAGCAGTCAAAGGTAGATGGTATACCTAAATTGGGTATTGGGTTACACTTCTGATTGTATGGGTATCTTGTTACTGATCATCGCCAAATATATAAACTTTGATTAATCTATAAGAATTAGAGTCTCATTCTCCTACTGGGCCCTCATGAATGGTGGAATGGTCTGGGCAATGCCCTACCTTGCAGACACCATGGAAGACTGGCAAAGCCATCTCTCACACTGGCATCTAGTGGGTGGCAGGGCTGGTGCTTCTGGCAGCCGGTCCTAGTTGCAGCACACACGTGGCCTTCAGCCGAGAAACATGGCAGCTGGGCTAGGCAGAGCTGCTGACAGCTTAATAGTCGGCCTGGCCAGAGACCTTGTTAAATAATTAATACAACAGGTAATGCATACAAGGAATATACTTACATTTCCTACTCTGCAGATAGAAAATGCTTTGAAATATTGAAAGTATAGAGGCTGACCAAAGCAATATCAAAGTTCAATGTAGACACAATTAGTTTTATGTCCTTTGAGTCCATCTCTTTTTTCATGTAGAAAATCCATCTGATCTGCTATAGTTAATGATTATTGAATTACAGGTAGACTTTCTAGTTTGAGGATAGAGTTTAATAGTGATTATATTTTATATAAGCAAATGATAATTAAAAATATATGAAATAATATGTGATACTTGATTGCTGTTTGAAATTCTCCTTGACATTCTGTATATTAGTAAGATTAATATTGTGTCATAAAATAAATTCTTTCATATTGGATTTAACCAAAATGCAGTTGGAAAATTCACAAACAAACAAACAAACACCAACAGCAGCAGCAACAAAAACAAATTAAGAGATGATACTGAAGATTATTTGAGGAAAATACTCTGTTCAAATTTGGATTTGACATTATCTTGGTGCTTTATTACAGGGAAACAAGAAAATCAGAAGGAAGACAGAGGAATAATATATTTGTCATATATTGGGCAGATATGTGACAAATAGATGAGATGGCAAGACAAATGAGATGATGAGAGGAGAGGTGAAGAGAGGAAAGAGAGGAGAGGGGAGGGAAGGGGAGGAGAGGAAAGGGAAGGATGAAGAGAGAGGAGAGGCAAGGACAGAAAGAAGGGAAAGAAAAAGAGGAGAGGGGAGGAGAGAAGAGGAGAGGAGAAGAAAGGAAAGGAAAAGAGAGTGGAGGAGATGATGAGGTAATGTGATGAGGTGGAATGTGGGTGGTTTCAAGAAGAAAGGTAGCACAGGTATGATTGTAAATCTTGATTTTGTCATTTTGATTGAATGAATCAGTGTGGAAGAGTAGTAAAGCACACTTCTGGCTATTTCTATGAGATATCTGAGAAGACAAACCACAGCTGAGAGAGAAAGACAAGTCTTGGATGTAGGCAGTACCTTCTAATCAGCTACAGGCTTACATAAAAACAAACAAACAAAAACAAAACAAAACAAAAAACTGTGGAAAA
The DNA here is from genome assembly GCA_021653895.1 of Mastomys natalensis. Classification (NCBI taxonomy): domain Eukaryota; kingdom Metazoa; phylum Chordata; class Mammalia; order Rodentia; family Muridae; genus Mastomys; species Mastomys natalensis. The sequence continues at coordinate 271,255 of JAJTUV010000824.1, forward strand.
AAAACAGAAGACAAGCAGCACGCCAGTTGTTACACATTTCTGAGTGTCTCTTGTTATTATAATTTTTAATCTGTCTACGCATGCTTTGATCCTGGCTACTTTAGTCCCTTTACGTGAACCCATCCCAGAAATTGTCCAGGAACATTTAGGCCTTTAGCCTCCAACTAAGGCTGAATCACTGCTATTCTTCTTTTCGATTTCCACTGACTAGATTTAAGCTGAACGTGGCTACCAATGCTACTCAGTATGAAAGTATCCACCGTTCGAGTATCTAGCTTCATTTTCTGTAGTAACACAAAATAATAATGCACATTTGAAAACAAATAGTTCAGATGTGGGCAAAGAGTATTAATAAACATTTGTGATTGCTCACTGAAAATGAAAATCCCTCATTTTAGTCATATATCTGATTAATTTAGAACATTAGAAAACAGTAGGTGTAGTATATACAAGGTCACTGCATGAATCATTTCAGTTTTAGAAAACAACCATACACATTGAAAATTACAACTTAAACTTACATTTTGGTAACATCATAATCTTGTATAAGTAAAAAAAAGAAAAAAACACACTCTAAAGAATGCTATCTAAGATTTCCAGCACTTAAAAACCTAAGAGCAGCTACTGAGTAACTTACTCGATATTTATTCCACATTCTATGTTGGTTTGAAATATCTATATTAAAAAGTGGAAAACTCCAATTTTTGCATAAACATGGTGCAAATATGAACAAAGTCATAGCAGGTGTTTCTGAGAGCATTTTTTAAAGTGCTAAAATAAATATTGAAATACAAACTGCCAAATATAGTTAAGATAGTCTTGGAACAGTACACAACAGTTGAGACTACTCTATTGGATCTTTAGGCACATGTTAATATTGACATAAGCATGTATAAGAAGGTCAAATGAAACAAATAATATTCTGAGAAAGAACCATGTGTACATGGCTACATTATCTAAAGCAAGCCAGACTTGTGAACCAGAACTAACATCCGTTTTCAATAAGGTTCTAATTCAATACAAGTTCAATCAAGTATTGGATATTCACATAAATTCCATGGGTTAAATGACCTATGTTTTACTAGAAAATCAAAGAGAATAAGCATGACACCTACTTAAATAAAAGACATAAAGGAAAAAAATGTGTCAATAATAATTTATAAAGTAAATGCTGGAGATTATTAAATGACACATAAAGATAATGCCTGACACAGAGAAATTAAGAAATTATATTCCTCAAACATCTATTAAGCCAATTTAAAATCTAAGTTCTAGGATAGAAAATATAATATATACAACATTATTAACATCATTTCTGATATATCTTTAAAGAACATAAAAATTAGAAATAGATGTATTCTGTTCTAATATGCTCTGTGCTGTGTGAAATAGCATATTTAATTTCAGTACCTTTAAACACATATGGACACAGAATAAGAAACCATACAAACATGCATACTTCATATGTTATGAAAACAACATACTTCTTAACATTGAAAACAATATGCTTTATAATATTGAAGAACAAAATTCCTAGATCTCTCACTCATGCTAACCTGTATTTATAGTTTTCTATTACTTAAAGTAAAAGAGATCAGGAAAGAACTAAAACCAACAAAATAGCAAGCCAACAAAAAGGAAAAATCATTGATCTGATTTAAATCCTCTAAACCCCTAGGTATTTAGCCCTGTCTTGTGTTTGGTTGACATACTAGTGATATTCCATTAAACAAAACTATTTTTTCTTCCACATGACCATTATCAATATCAGTATCTTCTTGCATATGAACGAAACTTTGTGTCTACTTCTCAAAAACTTCCACACGTCTGGTGAGTGCTCTCAAATTCTCGGAGAGTTCATACATTCATCAACCCTCTTCTGTATGAATACTTCTATTTTCTTGGAGCAATCTAAAATCTCTGGCTCCTATTCTCTTTCCGTTCTACATAGATCCATAAACAGTGACCAGAGGACTGTGATATAGATATCTCATTTGAGACTGAATGATCCATTCTCTCACTTTCTATATGTACTCCAGTTGTAGGTCTTCATGTTACTAAAAGAAGTTTCTCTGATAAGGGTTCAGAAATGTGCTGAACAATGGTTATGTCATTTTGTCATTTTACTACTATGTTAATTTATCGAATAATTATAGTAGGTTTATTTCCAGGGTCTATTCCCTATGCAGCCTAAGGATTTTGACCTAACTAACACTCTCAAATATGGAATCTACTTCATGAAATGAGTCTTAATACAATCAAGGGGTGGTTGGTTACTCACATAATAATTGTCCCGATTTTTATAACACTAGTTATATCATTCAGAAATCTTATTGTTCTTGGAGTCCACTTCTAGGTGAAACTGAAGACTAGATATTTTTCTCTTGTAGGGTTTATGTTACCTTCCAACCCTAGGAACTATAGTCATTTTTCATTATAAATTCAAATAGAACACAAGCTTTATTTCTCTTTGTTCAATATAAATACGTGATTTCTTAGGAAATAAGATATACTATCACATCATGGATGGTAATCGATAACATTGACAATAGCCTTTAATGTTTAGGGCAGTCTATGATAGCCTTTGGCAAAAATTCGTGTTTCATTTAGTAGCATATTACATCTAGGTGTGGTATTATTTCCCCAGTATTTAATAACTCAGTGTAAATTGCCAAGGTCATGATGTCTCATCATAGCAATAAAACTCTAAGACAGAAATGAGGTACTGCTGTGATAGGCTGAATCAAGCTTATCTTTGAAGAAATACTTTGGTACTTTACTAAGACTTGACAAGCCATTCTAGTAGGAACATTGAAAACAGTGCTGAGGTGATTTGAACTGTAGGGGCTTGCTTCAAGGGATTCAGATGAGAAGAATATTAATATGTGGCCTAGAGATTATTGTTGTGTTATTTTGGTGAAAAAAAATGTGGCTACTTCTGCCTTTGACTGAAAAAGACTGTCTGATGTCAAAGTAAAGAGTTTTGAGTTAATTGCATTTGTTGAGGAGATTTCAAAAAGCCTAATATAGACCATGTCGTGTGGTTATTAGTGGAGAGTTTTATTCAGATTTATACTAAAAAGGAGCAAGCCAAACATGGGAAAATACAAAATGTACAGTTTTAGGAAGATATGACAACCAGGATTCATAAACAGATGAAAGATAAGCTAAACAGAATAAAGGGAGGTGTGACTTCTGAGCAAGAGCCCAGACAGATGAGCTCACCACTTGTGAAAGAAATTAAAGAATTGGAAAAAGGAAACTGAAACGTCTAGGGCTGTGTATTTAAGTTCAAACCTTTAATCCCAGCACTGGAAAGGCCGAGGCTGGTTGAGCCCTGAGTTCGAGGCCAACCTAGTCTACAGTGTGTGTCAGGACAGCTAAACTTATGTAATAGAAGAAACAATCAAAGACAGGAAGAGAAGAAAATGTGTTTCAACCATGGTCCATGTTTACCCAGCAAGCAGCAGAACTTGGCATATTTGATTATGTGGTTCTGGCTTTAAGAGTCAAGTATACAAGAAAGGGGTTGTGGAATCTCCCTCCATGAATAAAATATTGAGGCCAGGAATGTGTCAGGAGTGTTCTAGCATGGAGGACTAGAGAGGCCATTATGTGAGGCTGTGAAGGTGTATATTATTGAATGGATTGCCTTGAAAACTCTAAGATGTTGAAGATGCCAGTGTTGTTAGATACCAACTGAAGAAACGGGGAGTAGAACCAAGCAAAGAGAAAGAAGTGTATTATAGTCAGCAAAGCTGAAAGAAATGGAGATCTGAAGAGTACTTTGAGATCAGACATGGTGATGCAGATTTTGGCGTTTGTCCAGCTGGCGTTGTTGTTGTTGTTGTTTTAGTTGTTGTTGTTAAATATTTCTGAACTATGCTCACTTCTGATTTTAGAATAGTAATGTATATTCTATGCCATTATATGTTGGAAGTATGTGATCTACTTTCCTATTTTGGTTTTACAAGGGTTGCAGTTCAGAGATGCTTACAAGTCTCCAAAGAGACTTGAAACTTCGAACTTTTAAGCAGTGCTGATACTGTGATAGACTATGGGGACTTTGGAAGTTGTCATAAATCCATTTTGCATTGGAAGCTCAAGCCAGGCCTGATGTCACTCTCTCTTCCTGCTACCTCCTCTCATATATGATCTCAGCTGTGTGCTACCATACTCCCTGCCAAGATCAAATGGACTAAACCTCTGAAATGGTAAGCAAACCCCAATTACATATTTTTCTTTATAAGAGTTGCCATAGTCATAGCTAGTTAAAACTTTAAGTAAGATAGTAGTATTTGATTTTGTTTATGCTGGTGGTGCTGTCTGAGTGGTAAGGTTACTTATGTATCTATTTCTAATTATTATAAGTTTTATATTATAAGTTATAAATGTAACTTTTACTCACCAGATGTAATTGTTATCTCAGAGACTTACTGCTGAATGTGCTCAGTCCTTATTTTGTCCTTTCTGAACTCTATCTGGCTAGTTCAACTCAGCTGTTCTGGCTCAAATTTTTTTCAAGTTGACTGATTTAATCTGGGTTCTCAGTTTCTCAGTGAATTACTCTCAAACTAACTTGACCTCTTGGCCTCAAACTAACTCTGGCAATTTGTTCTAATCTTCTCATTCTCTCATTTCAGCTGCCTCTCCTGACCTGCACCGAACTGCACAAACTCACAAAGGAACTCAACTCCATTATACCACACTTACTGCACTGGAGCTCTATTGACTGACTCAACTTACTTAATTCAACTGAATGAACAGATCTGACCTCTCTCTCTCTCTCTCTCTCTCTCTCTCTCTCTCTCTCTCTCTCTCTCTCTCTCTCTCTTCCTTCACTGTTTGTAAGTAGCTTCTCTTTCCTGTATTGTTCTACTGAGAGTTGGGCATATCCTAGCTCTGACTCATTCTGTCAAATCTTTCTCTGATTTGTCACTTTGTCTGGCTCCTCAATTAGAAATCACTTTCAAACAAGCCTGCTTTCTTCTACAAACTAGTCTTACCTTGCTTGGGATTAAAGGTGTGTACTAAGGGCATTTTCATATTCCAGCCAGATCACTCTGTAATCCAGGGTTTTTCTTAATTCTGGCCAGATTATGTCTTTGGATTTGATTCCTTGCCAGAGAAGTCATGTATCTGGATTAAAATTCCTTTTCAACAGTATTATAGTGTATATTATAATTATAAATATGTTGAGGTCTGCCACCACAGCATCATAGCTGCAGCCATTTTGTTCCATTCCTACCATCTACTTCATTTTGTTTCTGTGTTATGTCTGCCACATATATATATATATATATATATATATATATATAATATATATATATATATATAAAATAACCTGACACAGAGCAGAGTCATGCTCACCACATACCATTTTATGTTCTGTATGTTATGAGACTTGTTAAGAAATTCAACAAGTATAAGCTTCACATATAACCTATAAAATTAAAGGTCAATATGAACTATTATATATAAAATGGTTTGAGTGAGGGCCAACAACCAGACAGTACTTCCAGCATCTATGTATGAACTCACTTTGGGTTTTGTGGTTTTCACTTCTACAAACTGACCTTGAGTGACATCAAGTGTACAGCTTTTAGCTCTCCAGCCTGAGCTGTTGCCCTGGTCAATCTGTCTTTAGGTGTGTGTTCAATCCCTATCTGGTAAGATCAGTGTTCGTGTGTTTTATGAGGAGACTCCTGGACCCCAACCAATATTATAATATATAAGTACTTATATTGTACATGTTATAAGTTGCAAGTCAATTCTGTTACAGATTTTTGCAGATTTTTAATCATATTCAACATACTTATAAATTCTGATGTACAGTAAGTTCATAAAATTGTCCTACAAATCTTGTTGAGACTTTTATCTAAGCAAATGTCTTAAGCTCCCCAATAGTTTAATTTTTTTAGCTGCCTTGCCTTGCTCTTTTATGACAGAAACTTTTCAACTTCAGAGCTTTTCAATGAAGTAGGGAAGTATATAACAATATTTCAGTATTTTCCATACACAAATGTGTTTGAATCCTTGCTACACTACTTAACTGACCAGAAAGAAAATCTGGGCCTTGGTTGAGTAAAAGTTCATTCATATGAACATACATTTTCCTTATTCATTTTTCTGTTGAGGAACACTTAAGAGAATTTTATCACTAACTTTTTGCTACCAGTGTTGTAATGAGTATCCTTCTGGTATTGTTTCCTTAGATCACTTCTTTATGATAACCATAAATATGATGCATAAGATATATGATAATCCATATTCAGATTTTAGGGGAATTTACATACCAATTTTCATATTGGCTGACCTAGTTTATATTCTGACCAACACTGTACAAAGGTTTTCTTTTCTTACCAGTCACCATAATTTGATACTGGTTGTCCCAGAATGTCATTCTAGTTAGGGTGGATTGGATTCTCACTCTTTTAAGGTTTACATTTTTATGTTATATAGGATATTGCACATTCTTAGGTGTGTACCATAGCCATAGTATTTCTTATTTTGAAAAGTATTTTTCATTTACTCATTTATTGATAGATGATAGACTCATTTATAACTTTTAGCTGTGTATTTAAGATATTAGTTTTACAAGTTATGTGGCTCAAGAGTGTTTTTCCCCAGATTCTCTACGTTATCTTGTCACTTCACTCATCCCTTTGCTTTGAAAGTGTTTTAATTCCATTATATCCCATAATTCCATTATATTCCATTTGTCATTTCATGTTAAAATTTTCTGTTACTGAGTTGTATTTTTGGAAACTTCTTCCTTAGGTTGTCTCTTAAATTGTTCCCCTTTAAATTTTTATGGAGTTAAAACTTACAGTAAGGCTTTTGATACAATTATCATTTAACATCTTTATTTCATTCATATATTGGTAAGAGATATAGATCTAATTCAATTTTTCTTCATGTGAGTATCCTGTTTCATCACTATAAGAATCTACAGTATCAATTCACTCTCCATCAAAACTACAATGGAATTTTTTACAAAATTAAAGGAAATAAAGCCTAAAACTTCATCTGTCAATATAAAGGACCAGAAAGTACCTGTATAATCTTGAGCAGAAATGAATAACCCTAGATTTAGCACATCTCTGAGTTCAAGGAACACTGCAGAGCCATACAAAAATAAATCCCCTAGAACCGACTCAAACACAGATCTGTATACTGATGAAACAGACAACTCAGAAATGGATCCGCATCACCATAGCCATCTGATTTTGACACAAATGCCAGAAACCACACTGGGGCACTGTCTGTAGCAAATATCAAGTTCTGGTTAAACTAGATATCTGCATATAGCAGACTGAAAAATGCGGATTCCATTGTCAAAGCAAATACAAGACTCTTCCTATAGCCAAAAATTAAGTACTTGATCTCGGCCTTTCCAGTTTTCAGAAAAGTAAAAATATTTTTCTCCTATTTACATTTCAACATATCCCAGTTTTCAGAGAAGTAAAAATATTTTCTCCTATTATATTATTGCTATTTGTTTCTTCTAATATAATGTAATCAAATCTACTATTGGCTATTTAAAGAACTAAGGATTTCATGTATAAAACATATATATCATAGTACAAAGAAGAAAACTTACCTTTATACTTACTTGTAAAATAGCACTGCAAAAATTAAAGCTTTCGCTGTGAAGTTGAAGAACTAGGAAAACTTGGAATTTTTCTGTTAATCAAAAATTTCCATTCAGAGTATTTTTAAAAAATCATTTATCACTAATAAAAGATGTAATCATCTTATATATAAAAAAAATCTTATACCATTCTTGCCTTCCTATAATCCCTTAAGGTTCAGGTTACTATGTCTTACATAACAGCTGGTCACATTTCAGTTTTATTGGCATGTTTTGCTTAGTGTTGTAACCTTATTTTTATTAAGTAGCTCATCAGATATGAGAATAATAACAATCAAATGTGACAGTCATAGCCTCTAACTGTGCTTTACCCAGTACCACTAGGACTTTTGTAACTCTCTCAAGTATGACTTAAAATAATTAAAAATATCCTAAGTCTTTGTGTGTTGTTTCCATCCATATCACTTCCTCCTTCTCCTTTTCCATCTCTCTTTTTCTCTTCAGAGCTACCTTTTATTTATCATGATGCTATTGCGCAGTTTCTCTTAGGAAATGTACCTTTAGATTTCTACTACATCGATTTAAACCTTTTCTCTTCTCTGCCTTATTTACATCTCCTTTCTCACAAAACCATTTTTCAGCAATAGTATTTTATATCAGATGTCTTTCTGAAATTACTGCTATTTTAATGTGAAATCTAGATCTTAAAATACTAAAATATAAAAAGTAACTGTGGCTTTCATTTAGAATTTTTTAATATGTTTTTTTTTTTAAATTAGCAATCATATTTATCATTCAACTGTTAAAGAGGTCATCTTGTGTCAGATTAAACAAACCTTGACTTATCTCTTCCATCAAACAAGCCATGGTGTTCTGGCCCACATGAGTTTGGATTGATGTCTGGCAATAATCATGGATCATTGTGGTCAGATGGAAGCTGTTCAGTTGGGATGGCCAAAGCACTGGCTTGCTCAGGCTTTGTCTCTTCCATGAATGCAGTTTCCCACATCCCTATTATAATCAAGCACAGCATTTCATGAGAAGTAAAAGGAAATTTTCACTTCATTCAAGGTCGCATTGAGTTGGAGAACATCATACTAGAAATTATGCAATTAAATGAGACTTTCATAATTGCTTAGATATTGAAATACACAATGGGCCTTTCACAAAATATGTAGTGGTTAAATGAGCTGATAGGATGGTGTTGTGATACAAAACATGTGTGAGTTTAGTTATAGATCTTGCCACATGTATCAAGATTCTAACTTTATATGAATACTCTAAATTTCTCCATTAATTATAGACCATACAGAAAAGTGCTACTGTAATACAATAAAATACTGTAATACAATAAAAAAATATATTTATATATATATGGTAAATTTTTAAAATTAAATGTCATAGCTATAATTTATAATTGTGAGTAGAACTGAATATTATTTTCAGAGGAAATAAGTACAGTTAAATTAATAATTAAAATCAAAGTAAGTTTTTCTTTATGATTATAATGTATGTTTCTTGAAATTTCTTATCATTAAATAATTATATATGAAAGTGATTTACTTGTTGAAAAATAGAGAAAGTGTTTATACTTATAGAAACAACAGAATCCATAGGCAATATGCTTTTACATGGATTTCAACCAAGAGGAATAGGAGTATTTTCCTATGTCATTAATTTCAATGCATACAGTATTCTGAGCAGGAAGACTGAGAGTAGAAATGCTAATGATGCACAGTCTTGTATCTACAAAATTTTGTACATACTCTGACTAATTTCTAATTAACTTTTATCCTTATCAGAGAAAATATATTATAGTATTTTTAAAATGAGGCTTTACTTATATCATCCATCTGTATGTCTGTCTGTCTTTGTCTATCTACCATATATCCGTTCATTTGTCCCTCCATCCATCCCTCCATCCATCCATCCATCTATCCATATATCTGTTTTTCTTTTTTGAGTCAGGAATTTTGTCTTGCACTGACTGTCCTGGAACTCACTCTGTATACCTAAGTCTACTTCAAACTCAGAGATCTGCTCCCTCTGCCTCCAAAGTGTTGATGATAAAGATCTGCACCATCACTATAAAATTTTTGCCAAATATGACTTAATGATGTGTTTAATACATAGTTGATGGGAACTATTTCTGATCACTTCTTACAGGTACTATTGATTAAATTTATATTTTTGTACTATATTTTTGTCTTCTATAATTTTATTGTGTATTAACTTATGATAGACTCATAGATAGACCCACTGATATATATCAGTTTGTGCTTAAACCATGATTCAGAATTATGCATTTTTATAATTTTGTTTCAATTTTTCTTTAAATTTGTAAGTTTATTTTGCTAGATAAGGACATAGTATGAATTACCTGATTGAGGCATCAAAATTTTGTCATTAATAAACATCCTAATATATGTCTACTAATCACCCTTAATAACATTGTTTATAGTACCATTGTACTAATTTTCTTGCTTTTATCTTGTATATGATTTTTTTCATAATTACACTTTCAAGTCAATTTTTGTGTGTCTGTTGTAAAGTTCTTTTATTTAGAAAAATATTAATACTTAATTGAGGGCATATCAACCTTTCCATTTAAATGATCATCTAATATTTACTATAATGATTAATTAGAGATGTGACTGAATATTTGTGTACAATTTTGTGTAATTTTATATTCCATACTCATTTCCTAGTTTCTTAATGAAGTTTAGATATTGGTACTTACATACTTTCATGTTCCCTGTGAATCACTATAACATCAAAATGAAGGTTTAAACTTGCTAGCCTAGGTATTTTGTGATTGTAATGATCTAGTCATGACTTCCTGAATGTAGTTCATTTGTTCACAAAATAACACTGTTTTTCTTATTGTTGTTTGTAGATTCTTTAGCCACATGCTACTAAATGGGTCAAACAAGAATGATAGTTGTGGTAATTATTTAACTGTACTCTTTAACAGCAAAAACTTTGTAGAATTATCATTTAATTTCAAATAAAAGTTCAATAAAGTCATCAATCTTTGTTAGGGTAGATTAGAATAATCTCAAAACAATATTGAACAAATATGTCTTGTAATTCAGTTTTCAACTAACTACAAGTGTCTCCTACAGGATTTCTATAGGGGAAACCAGGAATGGGGATAACATTTGAAACGTAAATAAATAAAATATCCCAATAAAAGAAATGAAGCTATTATAGACTCAGGTTATTAAATAATAAAAGGTGGTTAAGAACTGGTAGCTGACATACCTTCCAAACATCAACAGGAAGTCCCTTTGCTTTTACTAGCCATTCACACAAAACACAAACTAGAAAGTTGAAAGAAAGAAAATAATGAGAGATATAGCATACATTACAGAGTGAGTGAAATTATGCAAAGGTCTACTTTGTTGCAAAAAAGTTTGACATGTAAGTCCATTCAATGCATCTTCAAAGTTGAAGCAAACATGAATTACTTATTGATTCTATATATTTTAATGAGTTGGAAAAATAGTGACATATATACCATTCAAAAGAAAAAAGAAACCATGGACGTTTTTTAAAGTATCTAGTTTTATTCTGACATAGGCATACTTTAAAACTTTCCAAATAATGTGGTAGTTGCTGTTCTAACTCCTTTTTTACAAGTATATCTTATTTTATGGAACTTCAGCATTATAAAAATAACTGAAAGAGCAAATAAAAACTCCTTGTATTGAAAAATCTTGAATATTTGCAATACTTTTAAGCTGTGTATGGGTTATACAAAGTGTGAGAATGATTTGTAGAAACAAGTTAGTGGAATATCTACTCAATATTTTATAGAAACATTTCTATGCTATATATGCTTTTATAAAACTGACTTTAGGTTTTAACAATCAGGAGAATATAAACAAAAATTTTCTAAGTCTTTGATGAAAGTTCTAGTAAATCTAGAACTTCTTCACAGACATGCTAATACTTTTAAAATAATTCTTAACTTTCTATTTCCATAGATGAGTTTCTATAACTTCAGGGTTTCCATAAGTTTAAGTCATTGTTGCAAAGATAGTTTCTATAAGTGAAGGCTGAGGAACTGCAAGATGAACTAATAGAGCATCATAAGGATAACTATGAGAATGTCATAGGGGCATTCTTATCTATTATACTGACAGTTGTAGGGTCTCCTTCAAGATCCAGGACTTCACTAGTTAGCTGAGTTTCCATTATTACGGATGGTTTGTCTGTTTCAAAGCAGATGTTATATCCAGTAGGAGACCTGTTATTTACCACAAAGTTGTGAGCCACTGTACACACTTAGGGATATTTTCAGCCTTATCTTTGCTGTGCTACATAGGCATCAGAGCTGGCCAGGAATTGGTTGTATCCTTCCTTTGGAAGCTTTCACAATACCTTCTAGTATCAGTAAATATAGTCTTCAGGTCAAAACTAAATGATCAGCCCTAAAGAAAGCATTTACATACAAGTAAGACCATATTAACTGAAATTATTGTATTTATGTATTTAGAAATATGTATATGTTATAATAATAATTAAAGAAAAAGAGTCCAGGAATATGAAACACAGAAAAAAGAATTATATGGAAGATTTTCAAGAAATGAAAAGAAAAAGAGAAATGAAGTAATTTTAATTAATCTCAAAATAAATATTTTTTTAGAAAAACATATTTTTTTGTTTATTCACTTTATATCCTAAACATTATTCCCCATCCTGTCCTCCCTCTCACAGTCTATCCCCCCCCCCATTTCTCCTTCCCTTCCCCTCTGAAGAGTTGAGCCCCCCAGATACCACAACCTTGGCACTTCAAGTCTCTGCTGGGCAAAGCACTTCTTCTCAACTGAGGCCAGACAAGATAGCTGCATTAGGGGAATAAATTCCACAGATAGGCAACAACTTTACAGATAGCCCATGCTCCAACTGTTGAGAAACCACATGAAGACCAAGCTGTGAATCTGCTACATATATCCACATGTCTACAGACAGTGTATGTTCTTTGGTTGGTGGCTCAGTCTCAGAGTCCCCCAAGAAGTCCAGGATAGTTGATTCTGTTGGTCATCCTGTTGAGTTCCTATCCCCTTCAGAGTCCTCTCTCCTTCTGCCAAGTCTTTCAGAAACGTTCTCAAGCTCTATCCAGTGCTTTGCTGTGGGTCTCTGCCTCTGTCAGAGTCAGCTGTTGGGGAGAGCCTCACAGAAGAAAGTCATGAGCCCCCCTCTGCAACCATAAAAGAGTATCATTAGCAGTATTAGAGATTTATCCTTGCTCATGCAATAGATCTCTACTTGGACCTATTTCTTGACCATTCCATAAGTCTGTTCTCCATCCACCTTCTCTGCATTTCTCATAGGCAGGATAAAATTTTAGGTTGAAAGTTGTGTGTGTGTGTGTGGGGGGGGGGGGGTTGATGGGGGGGTTGTTGGTGTCCCTGTCACTCCATTGAGGTTCCTGCCTAGCTAAAGGCCTAGATCTTCATAGTTCCACATCCCTAGTGCTGTCAGTCTCAGCTAAGGTTACCCTGATTATTTCTTGCAAGTTTCCCCTATCTCAGGTCTTTGGCACATCCTTAAGAAGCTCCTTACTCCCACCAGCTGCAGACTTCCATTAATTCTCAAGGCCATCTGGCCATACATCTATCCTGAACTCCCCACTCATTCCCCTCCCTATCCTGTCTCCCATCCAATTCCTGTCCCCATCTGTCTATGACTATCTTTACCCCTTCTAGTGAGATTAAAGCTTTCTCTCTTGGGCTTTTCTTCTTGTTTAGCTTCTTTGGGTCTGTGGAGTGTAACATGGATATCGTATATGTTATGGCTAATGTGTACTTATAAATAAATACATACCACGTTTGCCCTTTTGGGTCTGTGTAGGCTTGGATATTACAAAACCTACTTTAATACGGGTTCTTACACTATTCAATCTCCCTTCTAGCCCACCACCAACCAGAGGTAGGGGCCAAGAATGGTTAATAGGAAGCAGGGTTTATAGACCTGTTTAGAAGTAATTATTTGGGGAGATTCCAACCTTTGTTGTTAGGATTATCAGCAATCCAGTCCAAAACATCAAACATGAAACAGTAGCAACAGTCCAGTCCAGCCAGTAAACAACACACACAATATAAATAGCGGGTTTTAATTCAAGAAACTGTGGGGCTCACCCAGATTGATTGAGTCTGTGGAAGCAAGAAGCAGCCTGAAGGGATATCACAAGAATTTCTTTGGTGAGTTAGTTGTTCAGAATTGAAACATCATCTTGATAGATTTTTTTTTCCTTTGATGAGTATGAAATGCCCTTCTCTGTATCTTTTGATTAATTTTGGTAGAAAGTCTATTTTACTAGATATTAGAATGGTTACTCCATCTGGCTTCTTGGGTCTATTTGCTTGGAAAACTTTTTACTAACCCTTTTCTCTGAGGTAATGTCTATTTTTTGTGGCTGAGCTGTGTTTCTTGTATGCAGCAGAATGATGGAAGCTGTTTATTGTTTTGATGCTGGTAGTTTTAGAGTATGTGTGTGTTTGTGTTTATGTGTGTGTGCTTTCCTTGGTTTTACTGGTATGGAAAAACTTATTTCCTATGATTTCTTGGATGTAGTTATCCTCATTAGGTTGGAGTTTTCTCTTCTATTATTTTCTGTAGTGCTGGATTTGTTGTATAGATATTATTTGAATTTGAATTTCTCTTGAGATATCTACTTTTTTCTCCACCTATGATGATTGAGAGTTTTGCAAGGTCTAGTAGTCTAGGTTGACATCTGTGTTTTTTTAAAGGTTCCAAGATACATATCCAGGCCCTTCTAGCTTTCAGAGTCTGTATTGAGAAGCCAAGTATAATTATGATAGCTCTGCCTTTGTATGTTGCTTGGCCTTATTCCCTTGCCATTTTTAATATTTTTTTTCTTTTTTCTATAGATTTTATTTTGATTACTATGTGGTCCAGTATAATTGATGTTCTATAAGCTTCTTGTATGTTATGTAGGCATCTCTTTCTTTAGGTTGAGAAAGTTTTCTTCTATAATTTTGTTGAGAAATTTTCTTGTCCTTGGAGTGGGACTCTTAAACTTCTTGCATTCCAATTATTCTTAGGTTTCATCATTTCATGTTATCCCAGATTTCCTGGATGTTTTATTTCAGGACTGTTTTAGATTTAACATTTTCTTTGACTGATATATCAATTTCTTCTAATATATCTTATACACCTGAATTCTCTCTTCCTTCTCCTACATTCTGTTGGTGATGTTGCATTTGTTGTTCCTGTTCACCTCCCTTGATTTCCATTGCCATGTTTCTCTCGTTTGTGTTTTCCTTATTGTACTATTTTGATTTTCAGATCTTAATAGTTTTATTTGTCTCCTTCATCTGTTTAATTTTATTTTCCTGTATTTCCTTTAAGGATTTGTACAGTTTGTCCTTAAAGGCCTACACCTGCTTTACTGCATTTGCTTGTTTTTTCTCAAAGGATTTATACATTTTTCTCTTTAAAGGCCTCTGTCATCTTTATAAGATTGGATTCCAGGTCATTTTCTTTCCCTGCAGTTGTGTAAAGATTATCTAGGGCTGGACTAAGGATAGCTATACTCTGTAAGTTATATTGCCCTGGTGTTTTGTTGTTGTTTTGTTGTTGATTCTTTCAAAGGCTTTTAGCCATCTATATGATTTCAGTCCTCCAATGTTCCTGTTGTAGTAGGTATTTGCAGGGGACCTAATCTTGATGATCCTGATGTGGCCAGCCTCTGTTAGTTATCCTTGGGCTGTTTGTTCTGGATCAGCAGATCTGATGAAATTGGGCTGACAACTGGCAGGATATTGGGGGGGTCTGCAGAGATAACAGGCTGCTCAGAGCACATGACCTGCACAGAGACTCAGCAGACAGGTTAAATGGGTTCGGGAAGGGCTTCTCATCTGTATTCTTCCAGATCTGCAGGTCTGATGAAGGTGGGCAAAGAAGGCAAAAGCATTTTTTTTTTAATATATAAAGCTTTTTTCTTATCAACAATCCTTTGAGGGATAACTAATTTATTTCTAATTTGTGGCTGTTATGAATGAAGCAACAGATTCACAAGAATAATATAGCTGTATCTTGAGGTAGTTTGATTCCCATCTTTCTGAAGAACTGATGCATTGTTTTCCATAGTGGCTGTACACGTTTCGCATCCACAATAATTGATGAGTGTTTCCCTTGCTCCTCATCATGCCCAGCTTGAACTGTCAGTTGTTTTATTGATTTTGGCCATTATATCTGCTATAAAGTGAAATTTCAAGTAACTTTGATTTCATTTCCCTGATGGCTAGTGATGTTGGACCTTTCTCTAAGTGTTTGTCATCCATGTGAGTATCCTCTTTTGAGAATTCTCTGTTTACATCTGTACTCCATTTTGAAATTGGATTATTCATTTTCTTGATTTCTAGTTTTTGGAGGTTTTTCGATACTTCAGATACTAGTTGTCTATTAGGTATGATGTTGTAAAAATATTTTCACATCCTGTAGGTTGCTACATTGTTCAAATGTTTTGTGGAAGGTATTCGAAAAGGAGGTGCCTGGCTAGCTCCAGCTTAGCCACCATCCAAGTTCCCTGCCCAATGCTCAACACCAACCAGAGCTCCATAATCTCGCCCTTCAGCTCTCTTAATTTCCACTGGTGGTTCACTAACAAGCCATTTCTGGCTTCAAACCCCCCACAGCCTTTGAGGGGCACATCACCAAACCCAGGCTTTGCTGATGTACCTTTCTCTCTCAAAATTGGCAGAGTCCTCGCAAGAAGAAAAACACCACATAGAGTTGAGAAACAATGGTAACTCAATCTCTGGGCGAACAACGAAAACCTAATCTTGTAAGCCTTATTAAATCTCAACTCTGGTGGCAGATCCTTTCAGCCACCATGAAACTGGCAAACACTACCACTACATCTTGTCCATGAGCTAACCCCTATCCAAAAGACCTCTCTCTCTCTCCTCTTCCTCTCTTCCCCTATCCAGTCCGAAAGTCCCTCCTACTTGCCCAGTGATTGGTCCTTTATTCATAGGGTCATTGGTTACAAGAAGTCACCTGAGTACATGACTCACTCTGTCTACAGCCCTTCCCAGGAAGCAGAAATTAACATCAAAATGAGGCAGCACAGAGTATCCACAACAGAAATGATGGTGTCTTTTGGCATTAGAAGTTCTCAGTTTCATAAGATTCCATTTATTAATTGTTTATATTACTGCCTAAGCTATCAGTGTCTTATTCGATAGACTATTCCTATGCTAAAGGGTTTAAATTTAATGAGTTTAAGGCTATTTCCGCCTTTCTTTATATAAGGTTCAGTGTATCTGGTTTTAATATTGAACTCTTTGAACCATTTGCAGTTGTGTTTTGTGAAGGGTTTAAGTATGGATCTATTTGCATTCTTCTGCATGCAGCAATCCAGTCTGAGCAGCACAATTTGTTGAAGACAGTGACCTTGTGTGGTGTGTGTGTGTGTGTGTGTGTGTGTGTGTGTGTGTGTATTTCTGACTTCTTTATAAAAAAATTATCAGGTATCTTGAGGTGTATCTGTTTATATCTAGAGCTTCAACTAAATTCCATAGGATGAACATGCTTGTGTTCTGCCAAAACCATGCAGTTTTTATTTCTGTAGGTCTGCAGTAGAATTTGAAGTCAGAGATTGTGACACCTCTAAGACTTCTATAATTCAAGATCGTATCTATCTATCTATCTATCTATCTATCTATCTATCTATCTATCCATCCATCCATCCTATCTGTGTGTCATTGTATTTCTACACGAAGCTAAAAATATTTCAAGGTCTGTAAAGAAATTGTATTTTTTTTAATGGGAATTGCATTGATTTTATAAATTGCTTTTGGTCTGATGGACATGTTTACATTTGATATTATTTAAAAATGGTACCAGTTATCACAAAATCTTCTAATTATTGTATCTATAATATTTGCTTTAGCTAAATTTTCAGGTTACATTAATAAATAGTAATGTAAAATAATGCAATTTAATGGTCTATAAAGGAAGTCATTGGTTATAGATGATCTGAGTATAAAATAAACTTGCAGATTCCAAGAAGTACCAAACCTTATCTTTGAATTTGCAGTTTAAAGTAATTAAAATTTTACGTCTATACATGGATTAAGGTTTAAGAAAACCCTGGTATGCTAGAGAGGTGGCTCAGTAGGTCAAGTACATCTTTTTCTATTCTGACAATATGGGCTTGGATCTTCAGATCCTATAAAAGCAATATAGCAAAACTCTGTAGTATAACTTTCCTACACAAAATGGGAAGCAGATACAGGGCAATCCTTGGAGGCTCAGAATTTCATAGCCCAGTACATTCACTGATGAACAACAGATCTAACATGTGGAAGATGGAACATGACATGTGTATAAATCAAACACCACAAAAAAATAAAGAAAAAGAAAAAGAAATAAGGAAGGATTTCATTGCACGCTTGTTTACAATGGTCAGCTCATCACATGTCCTCAATAGCCATATTTTTATTGTTGGTGAAATGTACTATGCTTAGTTGCTGTTGTTTTTAGAGAATTCCAAAACAGTAAAATTCCCATTTTGGGCCTTTCCTTGCTGTTTTCATGCTGTTTATCCTAACTCATGTTAGTTTTATCCTAAATCATATGCAGTATTTTAGAATCATTGTTTCCACCTTTATATGTTAAAACCCATTGTGTTATGTAATTAAAATCTTTTTCCCCTAGTCTAAAAGATTCTTAGGTATCTCTTTCATCATTTCCCAAGCTAGGAAACATTTTTTCTCTGAATTTATATGTTAGGTACCAGTTATTTTAGTGGGGAAATAAAACTACAAAACTTGTGCAAAAGAGGGACATATTATTTATAATATTATTTGTGAAAGGAAGGGGGTGAGGCTCAAACTTATCCTCCAAGCAATTTTTCACCATCCTTAGGGAAAAAATAAAAGTAAAAGATTCCTATAGAGCAGTTGCCCTCTTAAATATAGATGAGAAGCACACTTCTAAAATAAGTATAGAAGTATGAGTCAGGACCAAGAAAATTTCATGTCTTTCTCAGCAACTAATTGGCTCAAGCAGATTTTTCTAATTTTAAAAGTTAATAAATATATGCTTTGCACCTAAGAAGTGCCAATCATCTCACAAAGGAGAGACTTAACATTTAAATTACATAGTTCTATTGAAGGACTGAAAACTTTGTTGCTAATGCAGTCAGTATTTGATACAAGAAATTGAGTAAGAAAGGCGGTGGGTGGGAAGTAAATCATGTGGAGGCCAGTTTCAACTTCTTATGTTTTATTCTTTCATGCAGAGTTTTCTTTGATATATAGAGTTTGTGAGATACCCACTTTAAGTGTAGTATACCGTAGGTGAATAGTTTTGTTTCCTACCTCATATTTAGATTAAATGGATGGAAATATCAAAAGCTAAATGCATTTAAATTGGAGTTAAAACTGTTTTGACTAATACATTTTAAGTACAGACAGAAAAGTACAAAAATTATGAGTTCAAAATGAGCCTAGATTTCTTCATTTAGTAGTGGGGAGGCCTTGTGAAATTATCCCTACCCAGTTGTTGTTGAGACTGGTGTTATGAATATGAAGTTCATATAAAGATCATTTAATATGATTGTATTGTTGAAGTCTCATGAATCAGCACTCTGTCATGTCTAGAAGACACTATCTAGAGACAGGCAAGAATCCTGAATTTCTGACACTTGCAATCTTTCCTCCGTACCTCAGCTGTGTTCCCCTGATTATTAAGCACAGAAATGGCCTTGTAGATATGCCTGTTGGGGCAAGATAACTATAAATAACTATATATGTGGAGCCAAAATAACTATAAAAAACCAAAAGACTCAGTCTTTACTCTAATCTGATGTAATCTCAAGAGGTCATGTATGCACATATGCATTAGAGCAACACTAAATTGGATCAGTAGGGTTTATGCATATACATACATGTGTGTAAAATAATTATAGATGATATTATAAACTAGTTAGTGGGAATGTTGACATAATAGGAGTGGGGAGAGAGGGCATAAAAATTGTGGTAGTTTAACTGAAAATGGCCTCATAAGCCCATACCGAGAGGCACTATGAGCATAGAAGATGTGACACTGCTGGAGGAAGTGTGGCATTGACAGAGGAAGTGTGTTATTAGAGGATAAGCTTTGAAGACTCAGAAACTCAATCTGACCACTGTGTCACAGTCTGCAAGTCACCTACAGATCAAGATGTAGAACTCTAAGCTCCTCCAGCTAAATGTTAGCCTGCATGCCACATTGCTTCCTGCAATGAAGATAATGGACTAAACCTCTGAATGGTAAGCCTAGCCCCAACTAAATGATTTTCTTTACCAACTTGTCATTGTCATGGTGTCTTTTCACAGGAAAAAAAAAGTAAGACAGAAATGATAAAAAAAAAAATGTGTTTATACATGACATATTTTAAAAAAATAAAATGAAAAATAAGCCTGCCTTCAAAATCATTAGATATTTGTGCATCTTCCCATCAGTTTCATATTACATAAGGCGATTGCATTTACTACTAACAGAGAGGAAAGGATGTCTAAATTTGAATTTAGGGATGTAGGAACTAGAATCAGGTGTTTCCTAAATCAAGTAAGTGACTGAAATTAATTATACTTAGAGATTTTACTTTTAAAATATTACTCTTAAAACTCACTATGTTAAAGTAATACATTGGTATATTTGTGGATATAAAAAGTAAGATCCAGATACTTCGTGAGTGAAAGTTATATCATACCTATCATTGTTGATAGTGGGGACAAATAAGAAATTATCACCTCCTGGTTTTATGTAAATGTCAGGACTTCTAAATTTGTATGGATGTTATCATATAGAACTCTACTGACTATTACTGATTTACACTCATGAAATATATGTAAAGAAGCAGAGAATATATTTCTTTTATATTTGATGCAATTCATTTTGCAAAGTTATTGTGACTTTAGTTAATAACATTTTCAAATATATTTTAGGTTTTTTTTTTTTTGAGTGATTCAAGCTTTGGTAAGCTCTCTCTAATATGTGTTTCTCTGTTACAATTAGATGCTGTTCTTGATTTGTGTTTTTCATATCTTGAGAATAATAAGAATTAATCCAAGATGGAAAAAAAATCATCATATGAAAACTGAAACAAAAAAACTACATTTATTCTGTGGCCCCTTGAGTTGTGAGAATCTAAGCAGAACATATCCAGGTTTATTAATGTTTAACATAAGGTATAATACTGTTATCACTAAAGTTTCTTTTTATCTTGTATTTTTTAAAGATTTATTTATTATTTATATGAGTACACCATTGCTCTCTTCAGACACACCAGAAGAGGGCATCAGATCTCATTACAGATGGTTGGGAATCACCATGTGCTTGCTAGGAATTGAATTCAGGACCTCTGGAAGAGCAGTCAGTGCTCTTAACCTCTGAGCCATCTCTGAGCTGGATTTTGTATTTTGTTAATGTGGTTTGTATTACTTTTCAAAAATTATGTACCCTCTGCAATGATAATATAAGCCAACCACAAAAGAGGAGAAATAATTTTTTTGTTTGTTAAATTTTTGTTTTTACTGTTTTGCTTCGCTTTTGAGATAGGGTTTCTCTTTGTAACCCTACTCGCTAGACTCACTCTGTAGACCAGGCTGGTCTTGAACTCAGAGACCTGCCTGTCTCTACCTTGAGAGTGTTGCTACTACAGCCATGTGCCACAACCAGTAAGTTGGAAAAATCATCTTAATTATTCATCTTAAGTTACAATTTGTTGTTCCAAATAAATTTGAAAATTTCTCTTTCTAGTTCTGTAAAGAATTGAGTTGGTATTTTAATAGGGATTGCATTGAATCTGTAGATTGCTTTTGGCAAGATGGCCATTTTTACTATATTAATCCTGCGATCCATGAGCATGGGAGATCTTTCCATTTCCTGAGATCTTCTTCAATTTCTTTCTTCAGAGACTTAAGTTCTTGTCATACAGATCTTTCACTTGCTTGGTTAGATTCACCCTGAGGTATTTTATATTATTTGTGACTATTGTGAAGGGTGTCATTTCCCTAATCTCTTTTTCAACCTATTTATCTTTATGTAGAGGAAGGCTACTGATTTGTTCCAGTTGATTTTATAACCTGCCACCTTGCTGAAGTTGTTTATCAGGTTTAGGAGTTCTCTGGTGGAGTTTTTGTGGTCACTTAAGTATACTATCATATCATCTGCGAATAGTGATATTTTGACTTCTTCCTTTCCTATTTGTATTCCTTTGACTTCCTTTTGTTGTCTAATTGCTCTGACTAGGACTTCCAGAACTATATTGAATAGGTAGGGAGAACATGGGCAGCCTTGTCTAGTCCCTGATCTTAGTGGGATTGCTTCAAGTTTCGCTCCATTTAGTTTGATGTTGGCTACTGGTTTGCTGTATACTGCTTTCACTATGTTTAGGTATGGGCCTTGAATTCCTGATCTTTCCAAGACTTTATCATGATGGGATGTTGAACTTTGTCAAATGCTTTCTCAGCATCTAGTGGAACTAGAAAATATCATCCTGAGTGAAGTAACCCAATCACAAAAGAACATACATGGTATTCACTCACTGATTATTGGATTTTAGCCCAGAAGCTTGAAATATCCAAGATTCAACTCACAGACCACATAAAGCTCATGAAG
The DNA here is from genome assembly GCA_021653895.1 of Mastomys natalensis. NCBI lineage: Eukaryota > Metazoa > Chordata > Mammalia > Rodentia > Muridae > Mastomys > Mastomys natalensis. The sequence goes on from JAJTUV010000824.1 coordinate 293,495, forward strand.
AATGACGACCAATTGGGGGATGGGGCGGGCTTCAGTCCTTCTTAGAAGGAGTAACAAAATACTCAAGGGAGCAAATATGGAGACAAAGTACAGGACAGAAACTGAAGGAGGGGCAGTCTACAGACCATTCCACCTGGATATCCATCCTATGTGCAGTCACCAAAGGTAGACATTGATGTGGATGTCAGGATGTACATGCTGACAGGAGCCTGATATAGCTGTCTCCTTAGAGGTCTGCAAGAGTCTGACATATTCAGAGGCAGATGCTCACTGCTAACCATCAAACTGATCATGGCGTCTCCCAATAGAGAAGATAGAGTGATGGCTGAAGGAGTTGAAAGTATTCTCGACACATGAGGAAAGCAACAATACCAACCAACCAGAGCCCCCAGGGTCTAAACCACCAGCCTGGGAGCACTTAGGGAGGGACCCATGGCTCCAGCTATATATGCAAGTGAGCTATATATAAGTGGGAGAAGAGATCCTTGGTCCCATGAAGGCTGGACGTCGTGGGGGGGATATTCGAGGGTGGGGAGGTGAGGTACGGGGGAGGCTGGGTGGGGGTACACCCTCATAGAGGCAAGAGGAGGGGGGAAAGTATAGGGAGTTCCTGAGAGGGAGGGGGGAAAATAGAGTAAGGGGAAAACATCTGAAATGTAAATAAAATTTCCAATTAAAAAAAAGTTATAATTTAAGACAATGTATGGTGATTACAGCAAGTCGCAAAATAATATTGTGCTCCTGGTTTTTATTTCCTCATTATTTTGTTATATATAACTTCCAAACTTGGAGATATAAATTGAGGATAGAGAACTTTTTATCCATGTGAGGCACAGGAAAGAAGAGATCCCATATGTGCCCAGAGCTGACCTACTTACTTACTTACTGTGCAGTCTTCCACATAAAAGGTGACAGCAGATCAAAGAAGACATCTTGCTGAAAGTGAACTTGATTTATACTCCAATGCCACAAAGGCACCTGATTTGCTTCTTATGCAAATTCCCAGGTCTGTATAAAGAATCTGCTAGTTTCTTTTTCTTCTAGCCATTTAAAGACGTTGAAGTCTTTGAGAATACTACAGAGAGAGAGAAAGTTGGATGGCTTTATAAATGAAATATATTTTTTGCTGATAGCCTTTAATCTTAGGAATGATGTGTACACAAGAGAATTTATTCTTTGATACCTTAAATTTGTTTCTAGGTCAGAGATTTTTAATATCAGTATGTAACAGAGCTTTCAGAATATATACTGGAGAAGAAAGAAAATATCAAAGAACTAAATGTATATAGAAAAATTTAAACATTTGAATTGATCATTGAATAATTATATATCTGGGGTGTGTATGATGTGTTTTAATGGCTTCCTGATGAGAACGTTTCTTAAAATGGACATAGCCCTATAAAATAAAATCAATCACTATTTAAGTAATGAAGACCTGAAACCTTATTGATGCATTATAGAAAATTTTATTCCTTCTTAAGTTTAATGATAAAAACTTATATAAAACATTTAATTTGTATGTAAATTGAAAAAATAAAACTTTCTTTAAGTGGCAAATAACTCTTATAGAAGTTCTTTTTACAATGAAAATCAGGTTTTATTTTCTATTTTTATGTAATTAAACTATAATATTAAAAACAAAAGAAATGGTCATCAATAGAAGTGTGTAGCACTTTGCAACCAAACAGCATATGTGGGCTGGACCAGGTGGATATATAGCAGAGGATTGCTTAATCTGGCATCACTAGGAAGAAAGGCCCTTGGTCCTGTGGAGGTTTGATGACCCAGGATAGGGGAAAGCTAAGCCACTGACTTGGGAGAGGGAGGAGGGAAATAGGAGACTTTTGGAGGGAAAACTGGGAAGGAGGATAATATTTGAAAAGTAAATAAATAAAATAGCCAATAAAAAAGAAAAATCCAAATAAAAAAGAAGTTATTTACAATGAATGCTTGCTGGAAAAGGGGAAAAAATTCTCTTTTTTCCAATGGAGTGTCATTAGATATATCAACTACAGGCTGAGCAGACACTGTGCTCATGTTTGTTTTTTCTTCTTTTGGGTGTGTTTTGTTGTTGTTGCTGTTGTTTATTTTTTCCATAGGGGCTCTTTTGGTTGTTTTGTGGTAATTTTACCTTATGAATTGTTTTTGCTCTTTGCTTGCTTTGCTTTTCATTAGTTTTCAGTTTTGGTTGATGTTATTTTTTGATTTTGAGAAAGATGGTAAAAGGTGGATAGGTACAGCGGTGGTAAGGGCCTGGGAAGATTGGGGGAAGAATTATACTAGAATACATTATAAGGAAATTAAAAATAATTTCTTATACAAATGCAGATAAAACAAATCTATCTAGTAAAGAAGTAAAAACTATAAGTCTCTACATATGTGTAAACATAAGCCATATTTCTACAATAAATATACATTCAGCTTTGCAAAAAATATGTGGCAAATATACATATAAGCTTGAACTATTTTAAATACAAGAAGTATTTTCTTATTTTAAAATTTTGATAAGAAAGAATGAGAAAAAAGTAAGATTTATGACTTTGACTAATAAAGATTTAAACTCTGGATAAATAATAAATGTAATTTAAAATTCATATGTATATATACATATATGAAGATAATTTTAAGTTTGTAACTAATAAAGTCAGCAAATTGAACTTATGGGCCAAAAAGCACATAATTGATGAAAAATCACAAAAATCAAGAATTTGAAGATATATATTGAAAATATTTACTCAAAAGCAAATTAAAAAAAAATGGGATAGCAATGAGAAAGTGTTGTTTTAAGAGCAATAAAGTAGAAGTTATGTGTAACTGAGACAAATATTTAAGGTATTGATATTATATATATTAGAAATAGTATATCTCTCAATGTTCCAGATCAGACATTGGTTGCCACAGTTTATGAATATTTTATCAAACCTTGCTCAGGAAAGATACTTCCAAGTACCTCAATGTATATATTTTTGAACTAAGAAGATGAAATGAAAACAATTTTAACATATTGATCTAATTGATTTTAGTGTTTTGTATAAATCCTTATTTGAAGGTATTGTAAAATATAAAGCATTTAGATAATAAAAGTTTTTCCTTTTAATTAAGATGCTAATATAAACTATGCAACTAAAATATGTTATATAAAGAAATACAGTTAAAAATTTTTAATTATTGGATATGAAGTATCTTTTTATTTGCAAGTGTTGTTGCCTGTATTTTGTTAAATAGAAGCAAAGAATTTAAGCATGCAATGGTAAAAAGCAAACCTCCCCATTGTCATTAATATTACTTAGGTAGAATTCTCTTAGAATGGAATTTCATCTGTATATGTAAAACTATGTGAAAAGGGTACTGCTTTTACATCAGGTTATTTTCACTACAGTCTCATTCAATCTTCATGTTCTTATGTTCGGCCAATGCCAATCTTGGTCAGATTTAAATAATTTATACATTAAGCTATGCAATTGAATTCTTTATCCTTTGTAAACACTTGAACCATGTAACCCCGAGTCAGCCCTAACTAGGAAATAAACAGAGTTCTTTGAACCATATGATTGTTAGAAACCACATTTGCAATTTTACTATACAGTGCAAACATTTGGTTTCCTGAAAGCTTTTTGGGTTCTTTTTGTTCAAAATGTGGCAAACTTGGGTTTTGGTCACAGAAATCTTGGAGTATACTATTATTTTTTAAGCAGAATATATATATATTGACTTTCTTGACACATAGCCTAAGAAAATTAATAGTCAAGATTCTGAATATAAAACACTGTTATAAACAGACTGTAGAAATTGCATTCCAGTGTATTTGAGTTTATCTGGTGAAGGTAAACTTGCTCTATTCTATCTTTTGTGCTGCATACTTATATAAGTAATATATGTATCAGAAAAAAATATGACTTGTATCAAGACTATAACTGTGTAAAAAAAAATATGTGGGACAACTCATAGAAAAGTGATAATGCTAGGGCACTCCAAATTAAATAGTGTATATTTTGAATATACTAAGGATGAAAATTATACAAAAGCATCTCAGCAAAAACATGGAAATAACCAAGACAAGAAGACATTAATCTCAATGTCCACCAGTGGATGAATGGATAATGAAATGTAATAGTGTACATGATAAGATGCACCGTATGGAAAGATAAACATCTGGCAACAACAGAGAAGAGTCTAGCAGGAGTTATGCCAAATGAAATATAGCAACTGAGAGAAAACATTGCATGTAGAAGCTTCAAAATAAGTTGATATCAGAGAAAATTACAGAACAATAGTTACTAACATGTGAAGAATTGTCAAGTTTGAATGGAAGATGAGAAGATTTGTATCCTTCTGTACATTAGAGTTTAAACAGACAATAATGTTTACTTACACAGACTCATGACTAGCATTAATTATAACCCATTGTAGATTTCAAATAAGTCCAAGAAACGATTTTGAATAGTCTTACTAAATTTTCAGCGGATAGGTAACTGTATTGTACTGAATATATGTTATGCTGCATGTAATATTTATAATATACATCATGTTGTAGCTGGCAATAAAAATAATGTCATCAAGTTGAATATTTATTAAACTGAATATTTCAGTCAAAAATCAATGTTAAATAAAATTTAAAAAGGGAAAGAATGTGCACAGAACATAGAGGGCATACAATATATATTTATTTATCAATATGGTACTATTTTAGCTATTTTATTCTTCTCTCACACAGTCCATTTTGACTATAGCCTTCAGCTTCCTCCCATGCTCTCAATTTCTCCCCCACCTCCCCTCCATCTATTCGCCCCTCCATTGCCTATCAGGAAACATCAGCCTCTCAGTAATTTTTTGTAACTATTTTAGTTCCTTAAAAATACTTTAAATATATATTCTAATCATATTCACCACCAACTCCATCCAGAATTATTTCCCCATCCCTTGTACATCAATTATTTTCAATGTTTTTAATTTTTACTTAAGCCTGATAAGTATAGTTGTGCATATCATACATGGGTTTATGGGCTTTGCTGAGGAAAACTCAGCATGGTGGGTGTCATTTCTTATAGAAAACTTCCTCTTCCTCAAAAGAAAAAAAATCACATGATCATCTCCTTAGATACTAAAAAAGCATTTGACAAAATACAGCACCCCTTCATGTTAAAAGTATTGGAGAGATCAGGAATTCAGACCTATACCTAAACATAATAAAAAGCAATATACAGCAACCCAACAGCCAATATCAAATTAAATGGAGAGATACTTGAAGCAATCCCACTAACATCGAGGACAAGATAAGGATCCCACTCTCCCCATATCTATTCAATATAGTCCTCAAAATGCTAGCTAAAAAAATAAGACAACAAAAAGAGATCAAGAGTATACAAATTGGCAAAGACAAAATAAAGGTATCATTATTTGCAGATGATATGATAGTATAATTAAGCAACCTCAAAAACTCTACCAGAGAACTTTTCCAACAACTTCAGCAAAGTGGCCGGATATAAAATTAACTCAAAGAAATCAGTAGCTTTCCTTTATACAAATGATAAACAGGCTGAGAAAGAAACTAGGGAAACAACTTCTTTCACAATAGCCACAAATAATATAAAATATCTTGAGGTAAATCGAACCAAATAAGTGGAAGATCTGTATGACAATAATTTCAAGTCTCTCAAGAAGGAAACTGAAGATGATCTCAGAAAATGGAGAGATCTCCCATGCTCATGGATTGGCAGAATTAACACAGTAAAAATGGCCATCCTACCAAAGGCAATCTACATATTCATTGTAATCCCCATCAAAATCCCATCACAATTCTTCAAAGACATTGAAGGAGCAATTCTCAAATTCATCTGGAAAGACAAAAATTCCAGAATAGCAAAAACTATACTTAACAATAAAAGAATGGCTGTGGGAAACACCATCCCTGACCTTAAGCTTTACTGCAGAGCAATAGTGATAAAAACTGCAAGGTATTGTTTTAGGGACATGTTGATCACTGGAATAGAATTGAAGACCCAGAAATAAAACAACACACTTATGGGCACTTGATCTTTGACCTAGAAGCCAAATATATACAATGGAAAAAAGAAAGCATCTCCAATAAATGGCTGTCTGTAAGTAGAAAAATGAAAATACAGGTATCTAGTCTTACTGCAACTTGCTGTGCTATAGCTGGTTAATACCACAGGAGGCCTGCTTTTCTGAAGAGAATCAGAACAGGAGTAGATTGGAGGAGGGTGAATAGGGGAGATGGGAAGTAAGACTGGTGGGGGAGGCAGTAAAGGAGGGAAAACCTGTTGTTCTGATATAGTAAAAATAAAATATTAAAAAAAAAAACAGCATGGTATTTGCAAAAACCAGATATATTGATCACAGAACTTCAAATACATTGTATGTGACTTCAAATGCATTGCTTCAAAAATTATATAAAGCTTATAAGTTTAAATAGTGTAATAGTAGTCTATCACAGTAGAGACAGCGAAAGATGGCAGAAGTTTGCACTTTTGCCTGGGAAGATATTAGGGAACCTTGTAGAATCCTTGTGAAATGGCTAAGTATTACATAAAATTACTTTATCATCTTTACTTTATATATCCATATGTGTTTTCATTCATTCCACCTCTAACATTGAATACATTTTTCCAAATTATATTAGAATTTCAATTTTAACATTAAAAGATACTTTTTCTGATTATTATGTTTCTACTTTAGTGATAACTGAGGAATGCTAATTTGTTCAAATACTGTAGATGCAATTAATCGTACATAGATTGCATTAAATAATGGAACTTTTTTTCAGGTTTCCTGTCTTTTTTTCCATTAATATATTTATTTATTCACTTTACAGCCTGATCTCAGCCCCATTCCTGCTAAAAGCGAATGGGGGAAATATTTTTGATAGTTATTACTAGTCTTTGATGAATCAATCAAGATTGTAAAAGTCCTTTGGGGCGAATTCATGTTTAGTTTCTTTGTTAAAGACTATGAAGGCCTTGATGAGTTTAAAGTCATAGAGATCTTTAATTAGAATCAGTGGCAGCAGCTTGATTAACTCAGGAGGTAGAAGGAGTAAAACTTAAGAAATCATTCTGAGTTCCTCAGAACTTTTCTGAAAACTATGTGTATTTTAGAAATAGTAAGTTTGTGATTCATTTGGTATTATTTTTAAAAAGAAGTTTGACCATCTTTAAGCACAATTTAGTCATTTAAAGCGATCCCTTAACTTCAGTGCAACAAAACACTACTATCAAATACTTCATGGAAATCTCCTCAATATAATATATTATTTTCTTTTATTTCAATACAAGTGATCAACTAAAATATTCTTCGCGATGGTCGAGTGTCACGAGAGGACCGGCATGATGTTGAACATGTGCATAGAGGACCTTTTCTTCCTCTATAACTTCCTTCTCTGGCTTTCTCTTTTTGTCTTTCTTCCTCCCTCCCTCTATATTTTTCTTTTCTCTCTCCCCTCTTTCTCTTTTCTCTCTAATTTTGTATTCAGAATTGCAAAGTTTAGTGACATAATATGTTAGACACTTTAAGTGTCCTGGTATATGGTTTTAATCCCAACTCTCCAGAGAAAGAGGCAGATGAATTTCTGTGATTTCAAGCCATTCCAGGGCTACACCGTGAGTCCCTTTTTCAAAACAAGAAAAATAAAGTAGGCTTTCACAAGCATCCCAATAATCCACAGTTCTTATGTTTATGTAATAATGATACATTAAACCAATAAGATATTTTAATCCCTAGATTTTGTAAGGAGAAACTCAATAGAAAACTGAAACACATAGAATTTCAAATTTCACACTATTTTGGAAAGAGTCTTTTAAAAATAGACTGAAAATGGAAATAAATGAATTAGTGTGAAACCAATAAATTATGAATTCTGAGGAATTTTCATTATTCTTCACATTTTATGTAATATGGCTAAAATTGTCCAAGTTCATAAATACAAAAATGTCACCACATGCACAAGAAAGGGTTATTTAAGAATTTGACTCATTGTAAATGATTATATGCATGAAGATTTCATTACATGGCAAGATTCAGAACATGGCTATCTTTTCGAAACCATACATGTTCCTTCATAAATTTGAGGTGCACATCGTTTAATAAATGTTTTCTCAGCTAGAGTTTTGTAAATTTTCTCTTGATTACACCATACTTTCCTTTCTAGAAGGCAGAAATGCTAAGAAGAAAGTGATATTTTCAGAATGCACTACTCCAGGTTATGGATCTGTATGACTAGGACATAAACACAGGCTTTGTAGTAGATCGTTTTCTGAGCTACTGTTTACTGTAACTCACCACTGCAGGATTCCCTCATTATTCCTTTTTCTATGCTGTGCTCTTTGATGGTGCATCATTATGGATATTGCTCACATCAGAAAGAGAATGCCCTTCCTCCTCCTGATGTGAAAGGTATACTAATCCCTTGGAATTCTGATGCAAAGAATTTCTTGCTTATTCTTTTCTATCTTTCTATCTTTTCATTGATTTCGTATGTTTGTGAATCCTTATTTTATTCATAGAAGTATAATCTAATACTAAACAATTTATTTTATTGTTCAAATTGTATCAGCTTCAGAATTAGAAACACTTTGGCTCCGTATGCTTCAAAACTTCTTATTTTTGAGAATTTCATACATGTAAATCAAAATATAATTATATCTACATTCTCTTTATGCCTCTACTTCTCCAAATACCCCTTTAGTAAATCAATCACTCAAATTCATTTATTTTTTTTCCTTTTATTATAACACCCTATGTTAAGTTTGCTTATATAAGGATGTATATCTGGACATCAACTTGCACAAGGAAACCTACTACTGGACATATCCTAATAATAATAATTCTTCCTCCACCAAAATACATTATTGACATTAGCTGCACATTGAGAGATAAAGATGGGATATCATCTCTTCCTCTAGGCCAGGATCACCTACATTAACGCCAAGAGTATTGAGAATTAAGGACCAGAACAAAAGACAGAGAAGAAAGAATGTACAAGCTGGAGGATAGAGAGGAATGGTGTGAAATATTGTTTGTGAGATGTGACACAGTCATAACACTAAGAAAATTAAAAACGCTATGGTAGTCGAATGATTATCTGAATAAGTTTTGAATGTTTTTGAAATGACATGAACTCTGTATGTGTGTGACGGCTGTACTTTTGTGGGTCTCCTTTAAGTACTAAATTTACTATGATTAATTTATGATTAGGTGCCACAGTTCATAATTGTCCCTTTATCTTAAGTGCAAGATTTGCACTGAGTTGGTATTCTAGAAGTCCATTAGAAGTCTTTTTGTTGGAACTCTGGTTACTGGAGGTGGCCATGTCAGGTTCCATATCCACTATTGCTAGGAGTCTTAGCTCGGGTCACTCTCCTAGAGTTTTCGTTAAACTAAGTTTCTAGCTAGACCCAGAGATGGTTCCCTATAGATTCCAATCTTCAATCCCAGGACTTTCTCTCCCTAAACTCCCAAATTCCATCCATCCTGCTTCTTCCCCACCCGTTGCCCAATGAAGTTCTCTCCTTTTATTTACCCTTAATGTCTATTTCCCATCCTCAGATTGAGGGGTCCCCACTTGGGTCCTCCTTGTTACCTAGCTTCTTTGGGTCTGTATGTTGTTGCATGGTTATCCTATATTTTGTGGCTAATATCTGCTTTTAAATTGAGTACAGACCATATGTGTCTTTCTGATTCTAGGTTACCTCACTCAGAATACTTTCTAGTTCCTTCTATTGACCTGCAAATTTCATGATGTCAGTGTTTTTAATAGCTGAGTAATATTCCGTTGGGTAAATGTGTCACATTGTCTTTATCCATTCTTCACTTGAGGGACATCTTTATTCTTTCCAGTTTCTGGCTATTATAAAAAAAAAGTGACTTTAAACATAGTTGAGTAGGTGTCCTTGTGATATGGTGTAGCATCATTTAGGTATATGCCCTGGAGTGGTATAGCTGGATCTTGAGGTGTTATCTATTCCAAGTTTCTGAGAAACCTCCAAATTGATTTCTAAAGGAGTTGTACAAGTTTGCACTCCCACCAGGAATGGAGGAGTGTTTTCCTGATCTTAGCCATTCTGATGGTATAAAATGAAATCTCAGAGTTGTTTTGATTTTCATTCACTTAGAAACTGAGGACTTTAAACATTTCATTTAGTGTTTTGTTTTGTTTTGTTTTGTTTTGTTTTGTTTTGTTTTGTTTTGTTTTGTTTTGTTTTTACCTGTGTTGTTTGGTTTGTTGATGCCTGGTTCCTTGAGTTTTTAATATATTTTGGATATCAGCTCTCTGTCAGATGTAAAGTTGGTGAAGATCCTTTCCATTCTGTAAGCTGATGTTTTGTTCTTTTTGTTTTTCAGTTTCAAGACATCACATTTATTAATTGTTTATCTTATTGCCTGAGCTATTGGTATTCTCTTCAGGAAGTAGTCTCTGCAAATGTGTTCAACACTGTTCCCCACTTTCTCTTCTATTCAATGTAGTGTATCTGGTTTTATGTTGAGGACTTTAATCCACATGGACTTGAGTTTTGTGCAGGGTAATAGATATGGATTCATTTACATTCTTCTATATGCCGACATCCAGTTAGATCAACAATATTTAATGAAGATACTTTGTTTTATTCATTGAACAGTTTTGAAGAAGTTGTTGTTGTTTTGTTTTGTTTTGTTTTTGTTTCGTTTTGTTTTTGCAGCCACACCTGGGCAGTACATTAAGACTGAACATGTTTTACTTAAACATGGTCAAGTCAACCATTATAAATCAGTCTTCTAGAGATTCATCAGATAGATCAGAAAGCAATGCTTTCATTTGAACCATTCCAGACAATGTTGTTTGCCTCTTCTAAAGTTATTACTAAGCCAGAAAGTAGAAAAATGAACTATTGAAGAATAAATATTGCCAAACTTTCTGGTTGGTTAAAGTCCTTTTGTTTGGGGGGAATGGACTGATATTTACTATAAATTTTATTCATTATGTTTTTCATTTCCAGCATTATATTTTTCTTTGAACATTTCAGCTTTCCCATTGCTTTTATGGAGGAATGTAGGTTGCTCCTGACTCCATCTTAAGGATGGTAACCATTTTATAAGGTCAGAACAACTTCATTTTTTTGCAGTACAAAATTCAAGTTTATCATGCTTTAACTTATTTCTCATATCTGTCATTTTCCCCACCCTAAGGAGTGTGTCATACACCTTGAGTGTACCCTGATACAATAATTTATGATGAGAAATAATTAAGAAATATTCAGTCAAGTTTCAAAACTCTTCTTCTCCTTCTCCTTCTCCTTCTCCTTCTCCTTCTCCTTCTCCTTCTCCTTCTCCTTCTCCTTCTCTTCTCCTTCTCCCTTCTCCTTCTCCCTCTCCTTCCTTCTCCTTCCTTCTCCTTCTCCTTTTCCTTCTCTCTCCTCCTCCTTCTCTTCATCCTCCTCCTCCTCCTCCTCATGTTCCTCCTCTTCCTTCCCTCCTCCTTATCCTGCTCCCCTCCTCCTCCTCCTCTTCCTTCCCCTCCTCCTTATCCTGCTCCCCGCCTCCTCCTCCTCTTCCTTCCCCTCCTCCTTATCCTGCTCCCCTCCTCCTCCTTCTCCTCCTCCTCCTCCTCCTCTTTCTCCTGCTCTTTCTCCTCCTCTTCCTTCTTCTTCTTCTCCTTCAGCCTATATAGGCTCATTTAATTTTACATATTAAATGTTATATTTCCAAACTCCGATTTAGGGAAATAACCCCTATCTGATAGAAATTAAAGCATCTTTAATTAGACCAAAGCATTTGTTCTCATTAGGTGACATGAACAGTTCCTCCATTATCTCAATGATACCCATTAATATTAATGTAACCTTGACCTAACTAATGACAGATGTAAACGAGAATAAGTAAGTACAGCATCCATTAACAACAGAAAGATGAACATCCAGGTTTCTCAAGTAATGATACCCACACTTTCACTATACAGAATTTATAATTTTCTTTCCATATTTTGTAACGTTTAGAGCAGAATGGTTTGTCTCAGATTTTTCGAAAGAGACAGTTTTCAATACAAAGTTGTTATTCTTCAGTTTGAATCAGCATAAATACAAAAAAGCTTTTTAAGGAAGTAAACAAGAGCAGTGGAGTGCAAGATGTCTTGCATAACACCGATGTTTGTTTTTCTCAACTCCTAGCTACATCCCAACAATGATTTAAAAGAAAAGCATTATTTGTAAAAATTATCCCTCACATGCAACCTTATTGTGCAATCCTCCGGGGTTTTTTAAAAGGGGAAAAAAGACTATAAAGCATATTAAGTACCTGTTAACTGTTTACTCAGGAAATAAATATTATAACATGTAAACATGTCAACCAGCATCAAATATTCTTGATCGTTCTCTACCAGGAGGTACAAAGTAAGACTAAGAATAATATAATAAAAATGGTTTTGAAGAGTAAGTGTTTATTTGTAAAATACGAATTCAGACAAAAGCTAATATAACAACTTCAGCATGAATTCAACCTCTGGCAGGTAAAATTTAACATTTAAAATATATAAAATTGAAGTAATTAAAATTTATTGTTTTTGAACCATCTATACTCTTTCTAGCTGCACACATAAATGATTCTTTTCTTTTTTCTTTATCGAGAAACTATCCCGTGATTAGCAGGAAAGACACAGTGTCCTTAGTATAGGAAATAGAGTAGAAGCTGAGTTCACTTGCTGCATTAGATATTATTATATAGTTTCAGAATGATAACATATCCTTAATTCCTATTACAGATCAAGAAAAGACTTCAAATGGTGAAGGACTGTAAAAGCAATCACTTCAGAGTTGCCTGGTTCTCCAAATACCCAGGTTAACCTTAGAAGTTGTCTATGCTAAATATCTATAATATTATTCTGTTTCTAAAAAACATTCATGTAGAATTGTGATGACTGAGTTGTCATAAAGTAAAAATTTCATTGTGCAAAATGAAAACACTGTAATACAACCATCTGAACCTTGTGATTCACCATTTTATTCATGTGAACCTTTTATTCACCACTTTATAAGAAAAAGTATTTCAGGAGATTGTAATAGTGGCAGAAACATAGTTTCTTGTTGACTGTAACTTGAGTTCAAACTTCTGAAAGAGCAATCACAGACAGAAAAAGTATTATTTTACATGCTGAAAATAAGATACAACCAATATGTATGTGAAAGGCTTCTCGGTGAAAAGGGAGGAAATGGATGTTTTAAGTTTTGTTTTGCCTTCCTTTCTGGAGTGCTGTTAAAGACCTACCTACAGGATGTTTCATGTGCCTCTCATGGTCTTGTGAAATCTCCAAAGCTTAATTCTTTTATATCTTAATTCCACTGGAAATCAGGATTGAATATGCTTTAAAAGCACATCTTAGAATGCTATAAATTTGAATAATTAAGTGAAAACTGAAATTGCAAAAGGAGAAGACTGTAAACTCAAGTAGAAGAGTATAACAAATCTGAAAAACACATAAAGGAAGGCAGTAAAGAGGTCAAGTAAGCTGTAATACTTAAGGGCACCAAACTTCTGTGGGACTTAGGCTGACCTAGTTTTCAAGTTGCACAGAAACATGTGAAAAGAACAAGAGAATATTACCAATTCAAATCTCATAGTTAATTTCAAACAGAATGTGCTCTGGAGGACATGCAGTAGCTTTCCAGATACTATAACAACAACAACCAAAAGTATATATCAGATAGATAATCCTAACCTAGCATTGGAAATAGCTAAGAAATATTAAAGCTAGGACAACACAACCAAAATACAGGACAAATGAAATATTGAAAAAAAAAGCAAACATAGAAGGCAACTAAAGTCATGATTTGATTATCTTTAACTACAGGTTACAAAAGACAGGGAGAAATAGAAATCGGCTGAGTATTACAACATGACAGAAGGTAATATAAGGAGAAAAAGTATGGAGGTATAGGGTTGATGTACAAAGGAAGTCATGTAACAGATGACTGGAAAAGACTTTCCCACACAGAGTGTCATGAGAAAACCCTAAGACACACACACAACAGGCAGGTAGAGTCTATGCTACTTATGAAATTCTTACCACAACCCTTTTGTCTGTATATCATTTATTAGCTCACTAACCGATTTCCAATCCCAGGGGTGCCTTTTATTCATACATGGTCTGTTTCTGTTAACTTCTCAGTGCCTGATACAACTCTTTGTCCTGGGATAGAAGAGTTTGGAGACCCCAGTGGGCATCCCCTGGACACAGTAACTTTTCTTTCCGACAGAAGATATGCACAGCATGGCATGCTTCTGAACTTTTGTCTATTTCCTCTTGTTTCAAATACTTGGGAATTGTGGGCCAGCTCTTTGTTTCAGAATAACTTTTCACTCATCTTTCCTTCTCAACTTTCTCTTCATTAGTTTATACAGTTGTGAGTATGAGTGTGCTGGACCCTCTTTCCTGCTTTAAGGGAAGTTAGCTGAACTCATACTACAAAAAAGAATTGCCTGTTTTAGCAATGATGACCAAGTCTGGGTATAAGGTTAAAAAGCGGCCTTGATTATTATGTAATATGAATGAAAGGATTTCCCTGAATGTTTAAAAATACTGAAATAATGAGACATGATAAACTCAATTCCTTCAAAAGGTGGTAAGCTGTCTTAAATATTTTGAGACTATTTAGCATATATATATATATATATATATATATACACATACGTATGTATTCTTTATTTAAAGACTCATAATTTATTTGCTTTCTTTTAATTACCAAACAAAACTGTCAAGAATAGCATTGTTGGTCCTTCATATGGAAGCTTTCTGAACCTGCCCTTATGCTTGACAGCTTCCAGAGGGACACAACTGGACAAGCATCTCCTCATCTGCCTGGTGGTCAGGCCAACCTCATGGCAGCCCAGATATTTTGCACATATTATCTCTTCTCAAGAGACTCTACAGAACCTATGGGTAGCTGCTAACAAATAATTCACCCTTCAGCAAGATTATGTTTAGATATCTGCCTTATAAAACCCCCCATCCAGAAAAGCCTTGGTGAATTCTAAGTGATACTACTGTCTTTGACATATTTTCTCTCAGGTCAATATCAAGTAACTCAGCTGTTGGACTCTTTTTGGTACAGTCCAAGACTTGTGACTTTTCTTTTATAATATTTTTAGTGGTCATTCTGCATGTTCTGTATGAGGTAGAACTGGAAGTTACTCTGTAATCAGAACACATACACACGATCTTTTACTGTTTCATTTCCATACAACTAAAGCCTTTTGGGCAATGCAACTGATGTAGTTTTTCACTGTATATTTTTCACTCTGGCCCTGATTTAATACATAGGGCTTCTTTTAAGTAAGGTTTTATATATATATCATGATCTTTATTATGAGTAGATTGTTCTGATCTCATAACATTAAGAGGATACTAGCAGGTAGAATGTGTGTGTGTTGGAGGGGGGTTGACTCATAGTGGCTGTAGTGGGGAGTGAGTACTGAGACAAAATGGAGTGAGGGAAAAGAGGAATTAAGGGGGAGGGCCTAAGTGCTTCAACCTTTGCTACTTTTGAGCATTGCAGGATCTGGACACTGAGGCTCTTAGGGATGTGACATGACAATCACCTTATGCTGCTATATTTTTCTTCTATAATTCTTTGAGTTCTGACCACCATGTGTGGAATTATACTACTGTGAAATCACAGATGAGTAAGCTGCTTCTGCACCTGATAGTCCAGTTCACACACACTATGAGGACGAGAGTGTTTGATTATTTCCACTTGCCATCAGGTGAAGCTAACCCACTCCAGAAAATTGATGGAAAATAGTAGCACAAAGACATCGCATACATGAGTCTGTTCTTTCAGCAAAATGATATTTCAGTACATTAAAGAAAATAAGTCACTTAAATATCAAGAAAACAAAGAGACTTTTATCACTTATATGAGAAAGAGAAATCTGATCACATTTAGTTTTAGTAACAATTCTTTATGCTAGCAAAAAAACAGATATGATCAATAGTATATTTGACTTTTAAACAGAGCCAATAATTTTTATTGTTTCATTTATTTACATTCTAAATGTTGCCCCCACTTACAAGTCTCCCCCTTCAAGAGTTCTTCTTCCCATCCCTTCCCCTTTGCCTCTGACAGGGTACAACTCACCCCTTACCTCTGACCCCTCTCACTCACCAGAAGCAAATATACCCAAGAGGAGTAGAGGGCAGGAAATCGCCAAACTTGAGACTGAAATCAACAAATTAGAAACAAGGAGAATGAAGCAAACAATAAACAAAACCAAGAGCTGGTTCTTTGAGAAAATCAACAAGATAAATAAACTCTTAGACAAACTAAAGGGCAAAGAGACAGTATCCAAATTTACAAAATCAGAAATGAAAAGGGAGATAAAACAATCAAAACCTGGTTCTTTGAGAAAATCAACAAGATAGATAAATCCTTAGCCAAACTAACTAAAGGGCCCAGAGGCAGAATAAAAATTAACAAAATCAGAAATCAAAAGGGAGATGTAACAACAGAAAGTGAGAGAATTCAAAAAACTCAACAGAAATGACTGGAAAATCTAGATGACATGGATGATTTTGTAGACAGATACCATATACCAACTTTAAATCAAGATCAGTTAATTATCTAAACTGTCCTATAACCCCTAAAAAATAGAAGCAGTTATTTAAAAAAAAAAAAAAAAACAAACAAACAAACAAAAAAAAAAAAACAACAAGAAATAGCCTAGGGCCAGACAATTTTCGTACAGAAGTCTACCAGACTTTCAAAGAATATCTTATAACATTCCCTTGTAAAGCTAACAACCACAAGTAATTCAAACAAATAAAATGAACTGCAGAAACTTACCCAAAGTAACTTAAAGTTAGGAAGGAAAATTTGATATGAAATTGTAAAATAATGAAATAATCATCTTCAGTATTCTTTAGCACTGTTAAATGTCAGCTTGCCAAATTTCACTAGGAATAAGCTACATCCAGTCACCTACTCAATGTCGTTCTGTTTTTAAAGCCTAAAACCTGCCTGTCCTCTATTCTTATGGTCACCATCACAGCGGAGGTCAACATTTCTCTTACACATGTGCATAGTTAATTCCCCTGAACTCCTTTATTTAAAATTGTTGCTGTGATGAATATGACATATAAAAACTCAGAAATCTCAAAATAAAACAAGTAATAAAATCTGAAATGACAGGTTTTTTTTTTTTTTTTTTTTTTTTTACCTCACTGTGTGGTGGCTATAAAATGAAAAATTATTCATAAATGTTTTAACAAAATTCAAAGGTTGTGATGTAAAATTCTCAACAATGTCATAGTTTCAAGTATTACAGATTGACAAAGGAAATATAATATTTGCAACCAAAGGCATAGCCTAGGATCAGATTCTGTCCTAAGGAATAGAATAATTATGTACCAGCAGTATTATTATGCTTGAAAATAATACTAGGTCAATAAAAAGATTAAAAACATTCTTACAAGGAAAACAGATTAAAGAAAACTTTAAGTTTTAATACTGTAAGCAATTCCCCAATAAAACATTTTCCTCTATAAGAGTTTGTCTTTAACGCAACAGAACATTCACTTAGACAATTATAGTTTGTATTATGCTTACAAAATCAAGTTAATTGTTTTAAATTAGTTGCTTAATGCTTTAATGCAATCAAAAAATATTTTTTAAATATTGAGAAATATTGGAAAAGATACTTAAACACTACTAGTAGTGCTTATTTGTAGGAGATTTTAATTTGCATCTAATGTAAATATGTCATATTATGGATTATGGAGCTTTTCATTCTGAAAACTCTTAATAAATAATAAAGCAGAAATTCAAGTGTGTGTATGTATAACTGTTAGAAATGAGTTCTAATGCTTTGATTAAATCGGGAATCTGCATGCACAAATGTTAAAAGTCCTTGTCTCCAATTGGTTTTTGATCAATCGAGATGCCAAAGGCCAACAGCTGCATACTGGGCAGGACACTTAGGTTACGTGAGGGCAAGAACACAGAGAGGAACTGGGAGATTCTCCATGACTTGGTTTAGAAGGATGGGGTGCAGGAGAAGCAGGAAATAAAGTCAACCAGCCATGTGAGACTTCCAGTAAATGGTCACCGGGATAGCAGTGGGTAGGG
Source organism: Mastomys natalensis (assembly GCA_021653895.1). Taxonomy (NCBI): domain Eukaryota; kingdom Metazoa; phylum Chordata; class Mammalia; order Rodentia; family Muridae; genus Mastomys; species Mastomys natalensis. Next base: position 311,599 of record JAJTUV010000824.1, read on the forward strand.
GGGAGGTTTAGGAGTTCCTAGGCTTTGAGGTAGCCAAGGCATTTAAATTTAAGCTAATGTTTGTGTGGCTTTCATTCGCTGTCCAAGATAGTTCCTGGGTGGGTGCACTCATGCGATCTGCAAGGAACCAAAGCAGCCTCACTAAAACTCACCACCACTTACAACCAGAATGTCATTCATAGAATGACCCCCAAATATGGAAACTGCTCACTCAGTTTTTTTGAAGTGATATCAGCATTTTCCAGTTATTCAAGTTGCATCACTGGCTGGATCATATAAATATTTTTAAGTCAAAAGTAATTTAAATCTCTTAATAAAAATTCTACAACAGATGTAGGAGAAATATTTCCACCGTTAAAAACACTTCCTGCTTCTGCAGAAGATCTGAGCTCAGTGCCCAGCACCCACCTCACAACTGCCTTTAAAGCCATTTCCTGAGGATCACATCCCTCTTCTGACCTTCAGAGGCACTTACACACATGTGCACATATCTGTACGTGAATGTGTACACATACAACGAATTATTTTTTTAAATATTTAATAATCTATAGTAAAGAAAACATGATTCCCTTAACGTTGTGGAGCTATAGCTGGTTTTAAAACATCTGTATATCTCTCTATAGAATATCATTAAATAAACGAGTATGGATTCAATCTTTGTTAAAAATAAATCAGGAATAGCCCAAATCAGTGTTAAAATTTAGTCAGATAGCAGCATGTGGTAGATCCACTGAGTTGAACTAAATTTTCCACCCAAACAGGTTAATTAGTGCTCATTAGCAAACTCATTCATTTTGCTATTCTCTGCCAGTCTGTTTGACTTTTCCGAATATTAGACAGATGTTATCTTCTAGCCCCGCAGACAACTCCCCACAGAAGAATCTCTTCCCACTCCCTTTCAAACACCCTTTGTTCTTCATAAATGTGTTTCCTGCCACCTTTGGTATGAATCTCTGACTATATTGTTTAACTTTAAAAAAAAAATGCATGTATAGCAATAATCAGAGCCATGAGCTTTCAGTTAATTTAAATTTTATATATTACTTTTTCTATTACCCTCTCTTATTATTTCAAAGACTATTCTGTTCTCACTTTTCACTGTATTTCAACACAGTATTGTTCACCAAATCTTGTGATTAATACATGATGTGGCTGGGAGTGTGACTCATCAGTAGAGTGTTTGCCTACAGCATTAAGAGAGCTTAGTTCTAAGGGCTATATAGGAAACAGCAATGGGGAGACTGCTGAGTGTGTATGTTTGACTCCCAGTGAGTGGATACAAATACCTAAGCCCAGCCTCCTAAGTATAATTTCAAAATACTTGCATATCCACAAGTTAGCAAAGCATAAACAGATATATTTTTTAATTGATCAGTGATGCATTTCAAGGTTGCTTCATTGTTCTCTGAAAGTAGTTGTCAATTAGCAAGCATTTTATACCTATGTAATGTTCAATATTTTAAAATGACGTCATTAACTATTATTAATACTAACATATGTATGTATGTATATATACATATGCATGAATATGTATTTACACATATACATACATATATGCATATGTATATGAAAATGCTTTTGTTAATCACATATGATTAACTGCATATTGGACACATGCAGTCCATTAATCTTGTAGAAGTCAGATTTCCATTTGTAGGATTTTGAATACCACATAGTAATCATTATCGGGCCTACATATGATTATAACACTGAAAGAAATAATACATAAAAGTGCAAATCACCTAGTAAATACTCCTTACTGGTAAATGTCGCAGTATTTTTCTAGATAATTAAGACACTTTCATGATCAAGAGAGTCAACTGAACACCATCCCTTTCTTGTGAATGTTTTATGGGGTCTCATTTGTCATTAATCATTCTCATTTTGGTAGCTGGTGGGAGACCTATTTGAATGTCATTTGACCTGATTTCTCTGTTCTTCTCTAATATTTCTTTAGTTCATATTTTATATTGATTTTCAAACCAACATGGTGGTAAAATATTTGAGTGATGGGAATTGTAAATCAATAAAGAGTGATACTGGAGTAGAGAATACATATCATAAAATACACATTTTAAAACTACTGGGACAAACATGGCTACACTACTGAAAGTTGCCTACAGATTTACCTGAAATCCACAGAAAAGCTACAATAATATTCTTCAGAGAAACGGGAAATTTAATTTGAAAAATTAACATGTAAACTCCAAAAATCATAGAAAGATGAAGTAATCCTGAACAATGAGTGAATAATAAATGAATATCTCATTATATCAAAGAGCAATAGTCAGAAAGTATCAAGTTACTGTCAAGGAAATCAGACAAGAGAGTAGTATAGGAGACTTAAATATTAACCCACAGAAGTACACATTGAATTTTGACAAATGACAGTAAGATAGTTGGTAATATAAATAATAAAGTAATCCCAAACAAAGAGTGTGAAGAGACTATCTTGCATATTGTACGGATGTATCACCTAGCAACTAAAAACCTATGGCCTGTAGGAAAGGGTAGAATAGAAGGTGGAACATCCAGGAGGCAGAAAGGATTCTCGGATAGAGCTAGGCACCAGGATTCTCCCTGAAAGATGTGAGGCAAGGCACACATAGTACCTGAGCACAAGTAATTAGCCAAGTGGCAGAGTGTAGATTAGAATAAATGAGATAACTTAAGTTATATCTAATTAGAGAAAAGTCTAGGTATATGGCCAAGATATTTGTAAATACATTTTGAGACTGAGCTGTATTTTTGGGATCATGGGGCTGGGCCTAGGAGGAAGAGCCACGGCCACACTTCTACAAAAAAATGTTTTAAAAGAAATGGCCACCTGTATTTATTTATTTATTTATTTATTTATTTATTTATTTATTTATTTATTTATTTGCTTCTGCCTCACAAACTGATTTCTTTGCTTAGTTGCATCATTGGGATCTACTCTACAAGTTTTCATTTTTGGGTGATGTATTTCACTAATTATTCTGTTGTAAAACTCATGTGTTTATGGAAAAGTGTCAGATATCCTTTTCATGTTGCTTTTTTTATTTTGTCACCTTCCTTACATCCTATCAACCTCATTAGTTCTCCTTCTTTCAGATTTTCTGGTATGATGATTTTTAGTTATTACAAATCTCTACGAATCTTTGTACTTACCTTTACCTACATTGTTCCATAATTTCAATTTTACCCTTTTATTTATAGCCATATGACACTGAAGTTTTTATCCAATTCCTATTCTAATTGATACAAACCTGACATTAAATATATCTCTAAAAATAGAAACACAACAGAATTCTAGATTTGCATTGTTCTAACCTTTAAGATAAATCCATGTTCAAATGGGAATTGCTGTATAGAACAGCAGGTCTCACAAGAACTCATATTAGCATCATCAGTAACATAAGATGAATTGTAGGTAAAAGTTAGTGATACTTAGTTACCATGACAACCACAGTGATTAGAAAGAGTGTGGAACTTCTTGGTTTCTTCCCACAGTACTTGAGAAAAATACAGAGAAGTTGTAGTGATTAACAATGGGAAAATAAGAATGTGAGTTGAACCAGAAGCTCTATTTGCGGCTCTCAGTTTTCATAACAGAGATGACCTGAGAAAAATTTGATTAACCTACTAGACTGGCTACAAGAATTGAATGAGCTATAATTTGAAACATTTTCTATATAACTATTTGTATCATTCTGAACAGTCATAGGACTATAAAAAATAAAACTAACACAGGTGTGAAAAGATCTTAGATGACTTTAAAAATCTTGAACTTCCAAAGATATTCTAAAATTTCTTTTGCTTACAAACTTTATCTAGGAATAGCTACATGCAAAACAGTTTCTTTAAAAATTTGAGGCAATGATGTTAAATGAACCATCTAACCATCATTGCTATCAAAGTCCCTAATTAAAATCAAAGACATCACTATGCCTACACAAAAGCGCATGTCCTCAGCCAGGAGGAAAATTATCCAGCTTGGCATTGAAAAATTTACAACCAGAGAACACAGAGTGGTACACCAAAGAAAACTGAAGAAAGACTTGTTTGCTTCTAATATATTGCAAAAGGAGAACTTGGTATTTGAGCAGTAAACTAGTCACTTCATTAAGAAGGAGTGACTATACATACAAATGAGACCCAAACATGTGACAGATGTCACCTAGGAAAGCCTATGGCAAGTAAGTGATTTTCCTGGAGATGTCCCACTGTTTTACATGGCTGTAATAGCTGTACTCTGGAGAGCTACAGCCTCAGAGACTTTGTCCCAAGACTGCTTCTTGCTGTTAATATGCCTTTTCTGCCATTATTACATAACCTGATAATTCCTAGAAACAGATCCACTCTATTAGGCAAATTCCCTGCAGATCAACATGAAGATGAACTTTCAAGTATTAATGTTGTTTAGATGAATTAAATACTTCATAGAATTCATAATTTAATTTAAATGATTTTAGAAGAAAGCTTAAGGAGATGGTTTTAGTTGTTTTTACAAGAAGATATAGTAAAGTTAGAAACAAGAATAGAATATACCCCCTCCTCATAGAATAATAAGTAAAGGCTGTATAATAATGAATACTATTAACTTTCATAATTTGCACTAAGAAGAGAATTAGGCTTGGGACAAATTTTTGATCAAGGAAAAATATTAATTCTAGGTCAGGTCCAAGGATAAACCACAGGTGTTCAATATGAAAAATCAAGGCAATAGGGAACTGTGGCTTTGAACTTATAATGAACTTACAGAATAAAATATTGCTTTGAACTTACTTTCTCCATTCTTCTGCCACACCCACTTTGTGTAACACTTTATCTATGAGGTAATTTTATAGAGAACTTTTGTCTAAGAAGGTTTAAAAGATGCTGAGAGAGTAAAAAAGGTGTGGCTGGGGGTGCTCTGCCCTATCCACCATATGTATATCTGTCTATCTATCTACAAATATGTACACTTAAAAGTTAAGAATTCATAGTTTCTCATTGCGCATTCTTTTGTCTGTCAGCACTGATGACACCGTAAATCATCTATCACTGTCAGAGGTGTCCCCATCGACTATTAGCATGACCCCAATAGTCAATGCTATATGATTTTGTTGCCTGCCTTGGCTTACCTTGTGATGTCAAATCCGACCTTTGACAAACATGACATTACTTAAAAATGCAAAAAACACAATTTCCTTGTGTAGTTATAAAAAATATGTAAGGATGCAAAATTGCTGTAATATTGAAGCCATTGTAGTATGTAGCCATTGGACAGTAGTTTCTAAATCTCTCTCCCAACAGAGCTTTAATTGATGAAACACGGAGAGGCTCAATTTGTATGAGTAGGTGTCTAACTGTGTGTGGCAAGCCCGGCTAAGATGAAAATGCACTAGGGCGGGTACTCTGATACATCAGAAATGATAGGATCTGGAGACTGAGAGGCCAGATGGCAGTAGTTAATGCATCAGGGGCAGTGTGCGTGCAATTAGCATAATTAAGCTCTATTAGCATAAATTTAATTAGGTGTACTTAAGCTCAAGGATTTGTGACAATAGCTAATGATCTTAAGTTTCCTAGAAATTAAGTGAAATTTCAGTTTGCCTGATCTATGTAGGGAAAATAGTTTCGTAGTTTCAGCAGACACCAATTTGACCATAATAATGACTATTTTAATAACCAGTCAACTATGCTTTGATGATATTTTTTTTGTTTGTTTTAAACATCTAATACAAGTTTAGTTTTGGTTTCTCTGAAATTTTCAATTTTTTTTTTTTTACTCAGCATATATTTGTTGTAATTATCTAATAAATATTTTTGTAAAGAAAAAAAACTGAATTCAATTTGGTTAAGTGTAGTATTTGCTTTCTCCTCAAAATATTTTTTTAAATAAATGTTTGGAATTTACACAAGGAAGAATGATAGTTTTTATTTTTAATTTCCAAACATTTCACCAAAAATTCTAAATCTAAAGCAATTTTATACTTGTGTAAGAATTACAGAGGTCAAATTATAAGGCCAATTTGTTCTATATTTTATTTTTCTCATCAATTTTTCTAATTGAAAAATTATAGCTAAAATTTCTTATTAGAGACTTCGCTATTTAATAATTATTTATTTGAAAACAGAGACTCACCAAAATTCCTTGAAGGAGGGCATATGAGTTTTCCAGAAGCCTGTAGTCAATTCTCACAGAAAGTTATGGAGAATGACCAAGAGTAAATGGTGATAGCCATTTGTATTTGGGGTGAGGGTATATCATACCCCACTCATGAACACTTTAAAGAAGCAACCCAAAACTGACATTAGGCTTTTATATGATAGATTATGGTATCTGTGAGTGGTATTTTTCTCTGTTTATGTTAACTCTACCTAAATATATTTTCATATGTATATATTTTAAAAATGATATACAGTATGAGGTTTCTAAATGAGCTATTCTTTGGTGTTAGTTATATATCTCTATATGTTCTCCTCAACCTAATATTTTGAAATACATTGATTATATATAATAGAAAATATTTGGCAAAGTAATATTCTTATTCATAATGTTAATTTCAAATATCTAGCATCTAAATATTTATTGTATGCACAGAAGTTGCAAAGCAGTCATTCTTTTATATGTAGATTAATATTAAGGCACATTATTAAACACATGTGACATTCACATTTCAAATAAACACAGTTATCATTTAGATGCTCTGTGTCAAAGTATTTAAAATGATTATGCTGAGCATATAACCCTTAGTTTGGATTTATTTAAAGGCCCTAGACATTGTACATAATGTAGAGCGCAGAGTGGTGATGGATATATAACCTTGTGGATGCCAAGAAGTGCAGGCTGACAGGAGTCTGGTATAACTTTCTCCTGAGAGGCTCTGCCAGACCCTGAAAAATACAGAGGACGAGGCTCGCAGCCAACCATTGAACTGAGCACAGAGTCTCCAATGGTGGAGTTAGAGAAAGGACTGAAGGAAGTGAAGAGGTTTGCAACCCCATAGAAAGAACAACAATATCAACCAACCAGACCCCCTAGAGTTCCCAGGGACTAAGCCATCAACCAAAGAGCACTCAGGACTCCAGCTGCTTATGGAGCAGAGGATGCCCTTGTTGGGCATCAATGGGAGGAGAAGCCCTTGGACCTGTGAAGGTTCGATGCCCCAGTGTAGGGGGATGCCAGAGCAGGGAGGCGGGATTGGGTGGGTGTGTGAACACCCTCATAGAAACAGGGGAGGAGGGATCGGGCAAGGAGTTTCCAAGGGGGCAGGGAACTGGGAAAGGGGATAACATTTGAAATGTAAATAAAGAAAATATCCAATAAAAATCAAATAAAGAAAATAACTTCAATGTTTTGGGACAGACGATTTGTGAATTAAGATGTAATAATAAAATTGAATTCGATATTCTCCATCCTTCTAAAGCACTGATATTATATATCTTGTTGCTAAAATAAGTAATCCAATAGTGGCTTGAAAATCATGGGAGTTGTCAACAATTTTCTCGTTGTAATATGCCCCACATGATGGAATGCATGCATGATATTATTAACTTGTTCTTAATTCCATGCTGACTAGATCCTAGGGAAGAAGTTAATACTCTTATATACTGATAAATGGACATACTAATAACAATAGTAATGAACTGGCCCCTATGGTTAATATTTATACCTACATTCAGTACATCTTTCTTTCTTCAACAGAAAGATTCTTTTTTTCTAAGATGATGGTTAATACCGTTTGTCCCAGACCTGTAGAAGCTCAAGCAACCCAAACTCAAGCGAGGATAGGAGAAATATTTACAAAATACTTTCCTTAGCTGAGGAGCTATTAGCCATTGATGATTGATGGGAGAAGATGAATTAGTTTATTTCATATATGCAGCCAATGCTCCAAGAGGTGATCCTTTATACAAGCCCATTTTGAAGGTGGACTATTATTTTTCTCTAGTATCTAGATTCCTCAGATATAAATTTTGCTATATAGAATGCTTCAGAGTGTCATAAACTAGAATATATAAGTTCCTCTCCTGGCAACTAAGTAATCTATGATATTAATGCTGCTTTGACCCTTGGATTTTATTAATTTTATTATATTTTTTGTAAATATATTCTGATCATGGCTTTTCTTTCCTCATCTTCTCCCTGATTGTCCCCATCCTACTTCCCACTCAACTTCATGTGATCTTTCTTTCTTAGATGACATACATATAAATTAAAAAGGAACCATAATTAAAAAAGAAAATGAAAATAAAAAACAAAGAAAAACATAAGAAACACATTGATTCAGATGTACACAAACAAGCACACACAAAAACACCTCCTAAAAGCATAAAATCACAAATGACACTATATAGGAAAGGAGTTTTAAAATAAAGAGAAAATGCACAAACAAAGAATATGAGACAAACATCTCTAGATATGCTATTATGTTTATTATTTATTGGCCATCTGGGTGGGAATGCTGCCTGTTCTTAACTGTGGTTTGTATACCCAGTAAGACATCTTTGGAGAATTTTTTGTGAGCATTTGTTAATTGGGCAAAGTGTCTTATTTAAGGATCAGGGTCATTTCCACTAACTAATTGTATGGACCTTATAAGATTCAGCCCTATGCAGACCTTAGGTATGTTGTGGTGGTCTCTCTGGTTCCTATATGCATCATTCTTATGGTGTCCTGAAATTATTGCTTCCTTGGTGTCTTCCATCACCACTGGCTCTTACATACTTACTACCTCCTCTTCTGCAATGTTCCCTGAATCCAGAGGGGAGATGTTTGATGAAGACATCTTAGGACTGAGTATTCCAAGATTTCTCACTCTTTGCACACTGGGAAATTGTGGGTATTTCTCTGTTCCCATCTACTGCAGGTGGAAGCTTCTCTAATGATGGCTGAGCAAGACATTGAACAATGTGTATAGAAGGGGATTATTAGAAATTATTTTATTTCTATATTCCTGTAGCAAAACAATAATATTTGGTATTCCTCTACGTCATAACCTGTCTACTTTCAAGTTCTTGGCCACCTGAGCAGGGTCAAATATGGATTCCATTCCATGGATTGTGTCTTAAATCTAATCAAATGGTTATTGATTACTCTTACAATGTTTCTGCCACTATTGAGCCAGCACATCCTTCAGAAAGGTCATCACTTTAATTTGAAGGGCTTGTAGCTAGGTTGTGTTTACCTTATTCACGAACACTACGATGAAGGCTATTGTTAGTCACCTGCTTGACTTCTTTCTGTTAAGTGAGACATATTAATGTAGTTTTCAGCAACAGCGCATTGCATTCAGTTTATGAATAGCAACCAAGAGACTTGCCAATTACCTGAGTTTTTTGGTGGCCAACATCTCAATTGGATGTAACTCAATTTTTTCACTGGATATTTTTTCTTTTATTTTTCTTTTCTTTTCTTTTTTATTCAGAGAGAGAGAGAGAGAGAGAGAAAGAGATATTTTGTTGGGGCTATGATGCCACCATAATTTGGTAATTCCATTGAGATTTCTTCCATATATGTATAGATTTACAAAAGCTTCTACTGTAGTAGGTTCTGTATGAACCTTTAAATGCCCCTTCTGGTTAACTTTCCTCCACATATTCCTTTCCTTACCTACTTTTTTCACTGTTTTTATTTATTCCTCCATATTCCCTTTCCAATGCTGCTCCCAGGCAATCTCTACATATCTTTATAACCATATATACTATTTTTTCCTTGTTGGAATATCTTTTCCACTTCCCTGATCCATCCTCTATACTTAAGTTCTATGGTTACATGGATTGAAGGGTTAAAAGCCAACATTCACACATATAAGGAATATAGTCATGTTTCTCTTTTAGGTTCTGGGTTATCTAGCTTTTTTTCTAGCTTCAATATTTGTTTATTAATTTATTAGACAATTGTGTGATATTACATTATGTGAGTGTATCGTTATTTTATTATCTATTTAACTTAAAGATGGACTTCTTGTCCATTTCTTTTTTTGTTTGTTTGTTTTTGTTGTTGTTATTGTTGTTTTGTTTTGTCGAGACAGGGTTTCTCTGTGTAGCCCTGGTTGTCCTGGAACTCACTCTGTAGACAAGGCTGGCCTCAAACTCAGAAATCCGCCTGCCTCTGTCTCCCACGTGCTGGGATTAAAGGCGTGCGCCACCACTTCCTGGCTCTTGTCCATTTCTTATTTTTACTGCTACAATTAAAGTAGTAGGTCATATCTCTTATATTTTACATTTTAAGACATTTTATTGTTACTTTTGTTGTAGCTTGTCTGGGGAAGAGCATATATGTGGAATTTTCATATACCTTTGTTATTGACCGAAGTTATCTTATCCTTGTTGAATTGTGTCTGTGCAATTGAATTGCATTAAATAAACTTTCACCCAATTCTTTAATAGTTCACATTCATTTAATTTTGTTTTGAAAGTTCAAATAATTAATTGTATTTTCATAAAATATCATGATAAATTATAATAAAAATATGCTACCAATATGAGGAAATGTCATCATGCAATTCTATAAGTTAGAAGACTCAATTCAAGCTTCAAGAATATTAACCAATGAGTATATAACTCATTAGTTTCATTAAATGAATATGTATGTATATGTGCACATGTAAAATGGGATTAAGATTCAACTATTACAAGGTTAACAATAAAAAATCAAAAATATATGATTTACCACAAAAGAACATGATAATAATATGTGTGAACATATTTATCATCCCTAGCCATAGTTGGAATGTATTGAAGTTCAGAATAAGGTGTCACTGGAGCAGGCCTAGCAGAAGAAATAAGATCAAATTTTAAAGGTGATATGTTGCCAGTGAAAATTTAGTATGTGTCTGTGGTTGTCAAGGATTTCTCTAAATTAGAAAGCATTAGAAGAGTATTATTGCACAAGTATGCATTGAATAAGCTGTCATTAAATGTTTGAGTTGATGAAGATACAAAGGTTTATAAATGCAATGAAAAAGAACATCCAGGGTGATATCAGATTTGGGGAGATAGTCTAATATCAAAACCCCCAAATCAAAAATTATCTCAGGAATGACTAATTCATTGTCAATATATAATAACATCAAACACATTCACACAAAACACAATATGAATTTGTCAGCACTTGGTAAGTAATTAATGTTAATACAAATGAGACCTAATTTATATTCAAATTATGGTAGATGGAGTTCTGAACTTGAAGAGACCCTGTCTCATAAAACAAAGTAGATCATGCATGAGTAAAGAGATCCAAAGTTGTCCTCTCCACCTCCACACAGACAGGTTCATTTACACACATGTACTCAATCACACATGCACACACACAACTCAGAATGACCACTAATTTTATTAAAAATTTCTACACATTAACAATGACTGGAATGGATGGATGGAGACACCCAGCCACCAACAAATCCTTTGACTTACATTTTGTCCTGACCACAAGATATTCTGGAGAAAGATAAAGCATGAATTGAGGGAATGGCTAACCAAGGCCCAGCCCAACTTGAGACTTATGTCATGAAAACTTACCCTAACACAATTAATGATACTCTCCTATACTTACAGATAGTCACCTAGCATAACTTTCTGAGACTCTTCACCCTGAAGCTTATGGAAACAGAAGCAGAGACCCATAGGCAAACATTAGCTTGGGGAATCTTGTGGAAGAGCAGGAGGAAGGATCAAAAGTGCCAGAAGGGTCAAGGACAGCACAAGAAAACCTACAGCATCAATTAACTTGGACACATAGAGACTGAGAGAGACTAAACCACCAACAAAAAAGCATGCATGGAACAGACCTAAGCCTCTTACATTTATGCAACAGATGTGCAGCTTTGTCTTCATATGAGCATCTTAACTGGAATACAGGCTGTCTCTGACTCTGTTGCCTGTCTTTGGACCCCCTTTCTCTAATTGGACTGGCTCTATCTAGGCTTAAAAGAGAAGATGAACCTAGTCCTACTGTAATTTTATATGCTGAGGCATGTTTATATTCATGGGAATCCTCCACTTCTCTGGGAAAAGGGAAAGGGTATAGTGTAGGGTTCTGGAGTCCTGAGATGGCTCTGCCTCAGGACACAGCTGCTGGGGAAGCAGGACACAGGTAGTTGACCACACTTGTCCCACACTGTTGCTGGGACAGGTGTTGTGCTCAGGCTCTTGGACATGCAGATAGTACTGGGAGCTTCAGAAGAGCTAAGAATGGAGTGGGGGCCTGCGGACTGAATCTGTCTCAGGGTGGGGGAGGTGGAAGGTGGGAGAAGGGAGAAGCTCCAGCTGGATCCCTCCGGGCAAGAGGGAGGGGTGGCAGGGATGGGGGAGATTGGCTTGGGCCTGGTGGCAGCCATGGCAGGGCGACAGAGAGATCTTCTACGTGAGATTAGACACCGGCTCTATAGGAGAAGGCCTTCTCCGTGCTCTCCATGGCCATCCTGATGAAGGGGTAGTCTATGGTTTTAAGATGTTTACTATCATGGCAGAAAGTGGATAAGTAAAACTCTACCCCACTTATCAGGGTGGGCCTGAGGTTAAATACCTTTTGAAGGGAGGAGTGTCTAGGAAGGAAAGCTTATTGGCTAAGATCTCCAGGCATCTAGGTACCTCATTAAAATGGAGATCTGTCTTGAACCTGCACACTACAGGTCACATCAGCTACATGTGGAGGGGCTTGAGGAGTTGCCCTCACATGAGTGATGGCTAAAAATCTCTGGGGGTCTGCGGCTAGCAACAGGAGCCTGGTGCCCGAGAACAGGTGCAGTACCTACTTCCATCCCTTCAGCATTTCCAGGGTTTCAAACCTTAGCTCAACCAGGAACCAGACTACCTTTCAAGATTCCAGAGTATGGGGGAAGGCAAGGTGAGAGAGATGGACTTGGAGAAAAAGAGGGAGGGGGAGTTGAATTGGTATATAAAGTAAGTGAATATTTTAATAAAAAAGATTAATTTATAGTTATGAATTTAGAAATGAATCAAACAAACTTGTTGGCTTATATTGATCAGTCCTTTTGGAGACATATGTGTGTTATATGGCAGATGATCTCAAAATGTGCACATATTTTTAAAGAGAACAAGCAGAGATACTGTAAGCCATAGGAAATGAAGCAACTCTTTCACTTGAACATAAGGAAAGAAAACATAAGGAAGGATTGAAATACTAGCTTATCGATTTAGACATGAGGAGAAAAATGAATCTTTCAGTGGTTTATTTTTCTCAGAACAGGTGGTAATGCTCTCTTATGGGAATAAAGATAAAGAGGGAAAGAGACTGAGAAGTGTGAAGTGTCCAAGACCTTAAAAAGAATATTTGTGAAGTTATATGCTGATCCATAACTACTATTACAGTGGCAATTTAGCTAGTTAACAGTAACCGATGATAACTGATACAGGCACTAATGCTAAAAAGAACATGACAGTTCCGGAGATTATTGTTCAGTTCTGCTTGCCATAATTTAATGTGTAAGAACAGAAATTTAAGAAACATGGTGCAGAAACATTGGATTTTATTAATTACATTAATCACAGGAACGTTTTGGTTCCTATTCTATATGCCTCTAGGCACAGGGGAAAAGCTTTCTGATGTCTAGTGTGCACAGGACTGCCTACTGCAACATCCGAAGGGGATGGCTTAAAGAAGGAATTAACTAATTCATACTAGATAATTGGTCCATTCAACATTTTCCCTTTGATAATGTTCTTTGCCTTCATTAACTTCACTAAACAATATTACAAACATCCCTTGTGTCACCAGGACACTGTGTCCACATACAACACCTTTCACTTTTTAATTAACTCTTTAGAAACAAAGTAAATTGATACTTCTACCAACAATGTATGCAGAAATATGAATGAGGCCTGGATTTAATACATAATCAAATGAAATCTCATTAACTCAGCCACAACAATCTATGCAGCCAAAATCCATAAAAAGAAATTTTTAAAAATGATCCATCAATAGATAGTCTATTTTTTTCCTATGGTGAAACCTATATGACCAAGGGTGCATTTAGATTAAGATTCAGAAAATCTTATAGGGCAAACACACACACACACACAAAAAAAAAAATCCAAGATAATAGATGTATGTATGTATGTATGTATGTATGTATGTATATGTTATCTATGATAACTGTCTTTATTATATCTTTTTTAAATGTATTTTTTATTGGATATTCTATTTATTTACATTTTAGATGTTATCCCTTTTCCCCATCCCCCCGTCCCAGAACTCACTATCCTGTCTCCCATCCTGCTGCTTCTCACCCATCCACCCACTCCCCCCTCCCCACCCTCGAATTTTCCCACACTGGGGCATCCTGTCTTCACAGGACCAAGGACCTCCTATCCCACCAATGCCTGACAAAGCCATCCTCCACTGCATATACAGCATACCCACCCTCCCTCCTGAATATATATGAAACCTGAAGAGGTCACCTCCTGTAGCCAGGTAGGAGCCCCAGTGGAGCAATAGAGACACCAACACACTTATAAAACTTTTAACCCAAATTTAATTCTGTCTACAAGAAATGTAAGGATGGGGGATGGAACAAAAACGTAGGGAACAGCCAAACAATAACCCATTCAACGTGAGATCCATCCCACCGGAAAATACCAATCCCTGACAATATGAATGATACGCTGCTATGTTTGCAAACTGGAGCCTAGTATAACTGTCCTCTGAGAGCCTCCATCAAGCAGCTGACTCAGACAGATGCAGACAGCCACAGCCAAACAGTGGATGGAGCTTACAGAATGTTATAGAAAAATACAGGAAGGATTGAGGCCCCAAAGAAGATAGGAACTTCACAGGAAGACCAAAATTCTCAACTAACCTGAACCCTTTGGGCTTTTTGAGACTGAACCACCACCTCAAGAACATACCTGGTCTACACCTAGGACTCCCGCACATGTAGGAGATATGCACATTGGTCTTCATGTGGGTTCTAAAGAACTGGAGTCAGGACTATACCAAAGGCTGTCATATGTTCTTCTAGCTGCATTGCCTTATCTGGCTTCTGTGGGAAAGGATGTGCCTAACTCTGTAGAGACTTGAAGTGTCAGGGTGGGAGATTGCAAGTAGGGGCCCTACCTCCTCATAGGAGAAGAGGAGGGAGGGATGGAGGAAGGATTGTATGAGAAGGTGACCAAGAGGGGTGCAGTGAGTGTAATGTAAAGTGAATAAGTTTAAAACATAAATTAAGCTAGTAAAAAAGATAGTCTTTAAAGGTTGTATATAAAATTCTACTTTCAAGTTTTCCAAATTTGTCCTGGCAATGCATTGAATACTAACAGAATAGATAAGAGACAGTGGCAGTGAAACAAAGATAGTAATTAATTAATCTTTCATGGAATGTTATGATGAGGATATGATGTCAGAAAAATAAGCAGAGGACTGTGTAATAGGGAAAACCAAATTTAGAAAATCCAAATCTCTCTGGATCTCTCTCTGCCTTTGTCTCTCTCTCTGTCTCTCTGTCTCTCTGTCTCTGTCTCTGTCTCTCTCTCTCTCTCTCTCTCTCTCTCTCTCTCTCTCTTCTCTCTTCTCTTCCTCTTCTTTCACTCCCCTCACAGATACACACATACACACACACACACACACACACACACAAACACACACATACAAACACACATACACATACACACACTAGGTCGTATCTGTGAATAAAATTTAACAAACATCACAAGAGATAATTTATTTTCATCTTTTAGGAAATAAGAAGCTTACACTTCCAAACCATCTTAGAAATTATTGCAGAAAATGGCAATAAATTCTTCTAGTCAGTTCTGCAGAAAGACAGCCATCTTACACAGACTTGCTTCTACATTGGTTTTAACCTAAAATATACTATATGCAATGGTAAATTCACATATAGAACTATGTTTAATTAGTACTTATTAGTGCAATAATGTACATTGTTGTAAAATCTTACATTATGCCCATTTTGTTCCATTGTCAATTATAAATTTATAAAAAAATTCTAATACATAAAAAGTATGAGATCTATTATCTCTCATTTGCCCTCCCTCCTCCTTTCCTTCTTCTTTTCCTCTGTTCCTTCATCCCTTTTTCCTTCGGTTAGATTTCTATTTTTTACCTGGAATCAAAGTATTTTGGTGGAATTTATATGTCAATTACATGAACAAATGTTTTATGAGAGTAAAATCCAATATAATTTTGTGTGATTAATATATGTGTGAACACTGATAAATACTTCAATTTTATTAGAAATTTTTGCTCAGATTAAGTCTAATGTTTTTCACATTGTTTTAGAATAATGAGCACTGCCAATGATGAGTGTGGACAAATTTTTCAACATTAAACTGGATAAATGAATTTGAAATTTTGAAATGAAAATGAAATTTTGAAAAAGAACAACCATACTTATGGTGTAATATATGTGTTTTAAATCTTTTTCAGAGTTTCACAAGGGAAAATTTATGCATGGAAGATACATTTCATTTGAAAAACCATAAAAGCTAGAGAATACATTTAAATATATTAATAAGACAACTTTTAAAAATGTTAATTTGTGAAATGTTCACAATTCATTTAAAAGTTGGCAGAAAAAGAGCTTTGGTTTAAAGAAGAAAATCACTCCAAGGAAACATCCCCATATGTTTCATAAGAGCTGCAGCCCTTGACATTCTGTTTCCATAATTTGACTATAGAAAGTTACCTGTGCATGTGTGACTACACTGCATGTAAATCCAGTACTTCCTGCACAGCATATGAATTTATGTTTTTAAATGTGTGAGTTCAGGCATTGCAATCTATGAGATCACTCATTTAAAAAGTAGCATAGCAAAATGAACTAAATAAGTTGCTTTTACAATGGCAATATTTACTCTCTTCAAATAAAGTAGCTTTTGGATCACAGAAAATCAACTAGTATAGTTTGTCTGTGTGTGTGTGTGTGTGTGTGTGTGTGTGTGTGTGTGTGTGTGTGTCTCAGTGTAAAGAAATGAAACAAATCACATGTCCTTGCTCCTGGTACTATCATTTAGTTATAACTAAGACAATTCAAGTATTTTACAATGGCTATTGATTGGTAAAACGTTATCTATATGTTAAGCATTCATTTATTTCTTCTGGAATCATAATTATAAACAAATTCAGACTCAATGAATTTCAAAACAACTGTTATTATAGATATCAAGTTAAAGCTATCATTTTAAATTAATAATTTAGTAAACTATGTAATCATTGGCATTCTGGGATACCTGTGTGAAAATATCTAATTATTTATTAGTCATCAAAAGATGGACATAATGACTATAATAAATTATATAGACAATAAAAGCAAGAAATGTGTAACCTCTCTAGAAATCTTGATTTTCTCTTTATCAATCATATTGTCTCTAAAACTGAAGCAGCAGAGTTGTCTACATGAAGCTGATTTGAGGTTTAGACACAGAAACTCTCCAGGTGTAATGAAAATGAGGATTACTTGGATCAAAAGAGACACAGATTTCATTCATCCTTCTGTCAAAATCCTTTATGGACCTGATGCCTATTGATTAAAGAGTGCATCACTTTCAAGTAGAAACCTTGAATACTCTTAAGAATTTGTTTTTGATTGTAGGATTTCAGAACTGTATCTGAAATCACTTTCCAAAGTGCTTTTTTTTCTTCTTCTTTTCTTCAGTACAATGTTTGTTCCTAACTTCAAATCCTCACATGTGAGTCTATAACCCACGATAACACTAGAAAACAAGAATGTAAAAATAACCATGGGTGAAGAAGGTCGAGAGAGGGGAAAAGAAAAACAAAATGGTGTGAAGTGAAGAATGGTAAAAACAGGTAAGAGGATTTCACTGGGGAGTGTGGAGGTTGACAAATATAGAAAATAAATGAAGTTATATACTACTTTTCCATTACCCACAGACTAACAAAAATCAAAAAAAAAAAAAAAATTCAAAGGTGTAACATAGAACAAATACTTAGAAAATACTTAGAAAAAAGTTACCTAGGAAAGACATTGTAAAAGTACACACTTTAAACTAAAATTTGTCCTATATTTTCCAATGACTTCATATTTTGAAATATTACTTTCTCAATGCTTTTTTAGAAAAATTATTTTCCTACTTAAAACATGAATGTACTAGAATTATTATATCTGTGCAAATAATATTAAAGCAGAACTGTCCAGAAATATATGACCTATTGGTTATACTAGATATTATTTCAAATTAAAAACTTAGCTGCAAAGCAAAAGCAACAACAATGGCTGTCCCTTTCCTCCTGTAAGTTCTGAGAGCATTCAAAGTGCTAGTTCATGAGGTCATCTGCAGAACACGCTGACAGCTTGGCAGGACTGTGTTGTCTTGACATAGCTTCATTTCATTCTATTCCAGAAATACAGAGACTCTCCTTTCAAAATGTACAGGAAGAAGCAAACAGAAAAGCTGAACTTTGTCCTGAAGACGCTTTTGATGTACAACTCATTCCCTAGTCCAGGAAAGAAAGCCATCTATAATTAAAGCCATGATGTCCACCATTCTCTGACCTAAAAACAAACAAACAAAAAAAAAACAAAAAAAAACCCCAAAAGCAAAAATTTTTCTATAAAAAAATTTCAGAGGGGTAAATACTAAAAGTGACAGTCATCTCATCCTTCTTAAACGTTCATGGGTAAGTTCAATGCTGTGTGGTGGCTGCTTTGCCAAACGTAACACAAAATAAAATCAGCATGAACTTCATCTTTATTTTATTGTTTTTTTTTTTTTTTTCAGCTTCATTCTCCAGTTTCTTTAAGACAGGATAACTAATAATGCTTTACCGCAGTTTGTGCAGAGTACATGTACATCTATTTTATAAAACTACAAGAATAGTTACTGTTATAAACAAGACTCATTAGCAGCCTGAGCCTTTGTTTTGAAGCTTTGTTTTATTTCCATCTGTTTAGCAAGTTGTCAATCCAACAAAAAGGGTAAACTCATTTATTTTCGTGTGAGTTGCAGCTCATATTTAATTTCAAACTAATGTCTATTCACATACTTGCAATGAAAGGATTGTACCACGTGGGGGAACATTCTGTATCATGACAGCACTGTAGACTTTCATTCATCATGGAAACTACAACAACCTATTGTTATTAATGTGATTCTACTACTGCACCTTGTATTCAATCACCCACTGTGTTAATTCAGTACACATTCTCAGAAGCCAAAGTTATGTTCCTCTTTTGTTTCACTGGTGTCTCACCCAGTAAAACTTCCAGCTAACTTTCTTGACAATGTTATATTGAAAATCTACTTCAGTGGGTTTTATTTTTATATTGTTTACAAAAATGTCCAAGAAGACATTGAAATAAAATGTTCTTTGGTAATTAATGAATAGAATTTTTTTTACTCTAACTCAAGGATATATTATCATTTTTAACACCTTAAATTAAAGAAGAAAAAAAAAAACAGAATAGCTCAGCATTGCAATGCAACCCTCTATCTTCAGAAAGGAGAGTGGTACTGGATAGACTACAATGCACAAGAAACACATGCAGA
Source organism: Mastomys natalensis (assembly GCA_021653895.1). Lineage (NCBI taxonomy): Eukaryota > Metazoa > Chordata > Mammalia > Rodentia > Muridae > Mastomys > Mastomys natalensis. Next base: position 331,057 of record JAJTUV010000824.1, read on the forward strand.
GACAAACAGGAACACACACACACACACACACACATCCAGTGATTGCATATGTTTGTCACTGTTAAATGCTTTCTAAAAAATTTTATTAAAATTATAAAACATATCATTTTTATTTTAAAGATTATAGTTTAATTGCTGTCATATGTTTTAAAACAATTCCTACATTCTTAGGAAAACATTCAGAGACCTTTCCAAACAAGCTGAATTCTCACCATTTTACATTTACTTAATGATTATTGATTTGATGTTAATTGAATTGTGGTGAAACAATATAAACTCTATACATAGAATGGTAAAAACATTTTCAAATTCATAATTGCTTAGCATATCATGAACACTGTAATTTATTTTTCTATTTTAAATGTGTTTTTTTATTTTCCGGATGTGAATTTGATATTTGAATTGCAACATAATTGTTTAAAGTTGTCAGGATTTTTTTCTATGAAATAGCTACTGTTTTAATTAGTAATATATTAATCCTAACATTGGAAAGGTAGAATCTGGGCTTGGAAGAAGGATAAATAGTTGTGAATAAGTACTTAGAAAGATCCTGTGCTCAGCTCTTTTAGACGTTCTAAAGACGAGCAGTCTCAGGATATCTTGTCTAACCTGCAGGAGACTGTGGAATCTATCCCCAGGACAAAATAAATAAATGAATAATAAAGAAATAGTTAGCAGTAAAAAAAATACTCATCAATGTTTTATTTTATAATACACTATGTCTAGAAGGTGAGTTTTCCATGACTTCCTAACATACAACACTCATATCTTTGAAGATATCGTTAGGAAGTTAGTGAAGACTTGCATTTTATTACTGACGTTCCTAACTTTGTTATTGTTCTTCCTACCATATTTTATTTTTATTGAAAATATACTTTTCATTCAACATTTTCCAATGATAGTTTCCCTTCTCTCAATTCTTCTAAGATCCCACCATTTAAATCTACTCCCTTTCTTTCATTAGAAAGCAAATGGGCACTGAAATAATAATAATAAAATAAAATAGGATAAGATAAAAAAGCAAACAACCTGAAATAGGAAAAAAGAAGTAGACTTTAGAAAAAAAAAAAGTCAAAGAAAAAACTCTAGACGTACATATGGACCCAGAGACACACACAGAGGAATCCAAGAGAAACAAACAACTAGAAGCCACATATAAACCCAAAAGGCCTATAAGGCAAAGCAAACAAACATAAGGCTCAGTCTTTTATTTGGATCTGGTTATCCACCAGACTTAGCATATGAATTTGATATGGGCACTTGTGTCCACTTTGTCTGTGCTTGCTGCCACAATATTTCTGAATTCATACGTGTACCTGTTCCTTTGTATCTAGACTTGTTTACTTGATGACCTTCATTTTTCTGGTTCTTATATGCTTTCTGCCTCCTCTCCTGTAAAGGCTCCTGAGCCCTGAGCTGAAGGATATAACAGAGGCATCCTATTTGGAGGTGAGGGTTCCAAGATCTTTTGTTCTATGTACATTGTCCAGTTATGGATATAGCTGATATCAAGAAAAATACTTGTCACTACTTATGGTAGGCCTCAAATATGATCAAATATTGGTTGATCATTCCCATAAATGTTGGACCAATATTGTACTAGCACAGGCATGTCATCATTGTGGCTCAAAATGGGGGGTAGCCAGTTTGGTGTTTGCCTTTCTATGTTGGCAGGAAATGGGAGGATCAAAGGAGCATGGAGTGGAGAAAAGAGCGGGGAGAGAAAATATGTGGAGGGACATCCAAAACAAAGGGCGAAGGACCATGTAAAACGTAATTTGGAAACCTAATATAGTAGAAGATTCCTGGGGGAGAGAAATATATAGAGAGATAGATGATGGAGAGATAGAGATAGAGATAGAGATAGAGATAGAGATAGAGATAGAGATAGAGATAGAGATAGAGATAGGAGATGATAGATATTAACTAAATGAAAGTACCAAATAACAAGGAGACACATCCCCAAGTGGATATCTCTCAAAGCTCCTGGTACTGATATTGGATCAAGTTGTTGGCCAAAAAGTCCCATGGAAATCCCCAAACAACTCAGGCTATTCTCATCTGGAATAATGGTTGCTCTCCCCAAATTTACAGTGAGACTTCATTCCTGAAAACAACACCTATACAACAAACTGAACACGGATAAGTTGAGTGTCTATAAAGAGCCTTCAGAATTATCTACTGGTGGTACCATGAATATTTTAAACCTATGTTAAGATACTAGTAGCAAGTATAAGCAAATTATTGCTTTTATATCATAAGTAAGGTTTATTTAAACAAACTTTTCAATGAATGTGGATAATTTGTATTAGAAGGCGTAAACTTTGCAAACTTGAGAAGGAGAAATCCTAAAGGAAAAAAGGAAATAGAACATTGGGTCACATCTTATACCCAGATGTCTTAAAGATATACTGTCTTTCTTTGAGCCTATTAAATATTCAGATGCTGGGATACACAGAAACAAATTTATATTTCTCTTTGCTAATAAAGATAATGCATGGACCCATAATAGCTTTAGTTACACAGTGGTTTCATTGTGAGAATAATTTCAGAAGTTTATGATTCATTGATTTCATTAAAGGTTAATAAAATAAAGCTGAGGACTGACAGTATCTTAGACACATTGAGGAATTTTTCAAAACGCATTTCCACTGCTTATGATGAAGGCACAGAATATGCTGAGATCAATCTCAACTACTCTGGCACTAAATCAACATGACTCAAATTCTCAGAGGAAGTGTCCTTTGATGCTGCAAATGTGAAATGCTGAAGGTTAATGGAACTCTTTCATTCGGTGTATTTACCCTGCAAACACTAGCCATCCTGTATATATCAATCTTCTTTATTATTATTATAAATTTCTTTCCTCTTTTAATGAAAGCAAAGCAAAAAAAAAAAAAAAAAAAAAGGTGTTATTGCATTAAATGTTTCTGTGCTGAAACAAAGGCCTTTATCAGCCAAGAGGTTCAACTGGGACTTAAGACAACAATGGATTTGCACAGTTGAGAGAATCCTCCTAGACAGACCACTTCTTTCATTCTTACTTTTAGGTTCCATGTAAGTCTGTTAACCACTAACTAAGTAGTCATGACATTGATAGAGAAAATATTAAAGAATATTAAATATTAATATTCATTTTCACTAAACTTAACCAAATAAAATTAGTCCTTGCTCCCTAAGACTCACTGAAAAATGTTTTCCTCTTCATATTCAGGCATCACTGTCAATATTCAGACAATACTGAAGTTTAATCTATGCCGACATATGCATATCTTCTCACATTAGAATTTAAGATAACTTTGTGAAATCCTAAGCTTGATTACACTATATTGAAATTAAACACATAAAAAAAATCAAAACAAAAATACATAACATAGTTTTGCTAGAACGTATTGATGAAATAGGTTTAATAACTAGCTATGTTATTTGATGAATAGCATATGTGTTTAAAGGTTAATTTTCTCTGATTAAAAACTATAGACAGTGATAGTTGTAGAATTCCTTTGTGGAGCAAAGACAAAAAATTTTATTGGGAGAACCATATACTGAGACAAGTGGATTCAGACTGTACCACATGTCTGGTTTTTTTTCTTTGTGAGTGTCAGGTATGAGGGTTTAGCTTTGTTTTCTCTGTTATTGGCTTCTCTGCTCATAAGTTCTGTACTTTCATTCATTCCCACTGAGCTACATTCAGTTTTAAAGGAGCCACAGGAAGCTTTGATTATGTAAATGCAACACCCCACTGAAGCAGCTCCATAGAGAGCAAAAAGAGCAAAGAGTTAGATTCAGACTCAAATCCAGCTAATAAGGCCTATGGGGAATTCTGTTTATAATTAGTTTTTTTCTCATACGGGGATACATTTTTTTTCATGTTATGTGGAATATGAAGGGTTTTCTCTAAATAAGTTTTACTCTGTTCCATACACAGTGATGTTGATGTATGTTTGAGAGAAAAATAAAGCTAGAAAATAGAGCAATCTAAGTACCTGTTTGGATTTTCTTCCCTTGGCAATAATATTTTACACCCTAAAAATAGAAGAATTTAAAGGGACATCAATAGAAATTATATCTATTTTAAATTGTGGCTACAGCTTTTCAACATACTAACAAAAAATTCCAGTCACTATTAGGATAAAAACAACAAAAGGTACCTAGGCAGGCTAGGGCCAACGAATTCTGCAAAGTCACACACTGCAATAAATCTCAGGCAAGAGGTTTATTAGGGTAATGGGTTAAATAGATAAACACAAAGACAGACAGAAAGGGAGAAAGAGAGATAAGGAGACAGAGAGAGAGAGAGAAAAAGAGAGAGTCAGAGAGAGACAGAGAGGGAGGGAAGGAGGGAGGAAGGGAGGGAGGGAGGGAGGGAGGGAGGGAGGAGGGAGGGAGGGAGGAGGAGGGAGAGGAAGACAGACAGACAGACAGACAGAGACAGAAATAGAGAGATCTGGCATGGCATGGCCTTTTAGGCACCACACCTGGTGTCAGCAGGTGATGACAAAAGCTGCTGATGCTAAGTAGCTGAAAAGTATTTTGGCCAAGCTCCTAATTTCCAACAGTTACTCCATATTTGAATGTCTTATTAGTATTATACTATACGAAATATAGTCATGAATTTTGCACTAAGATATTGGTATAAGTGTGTTTGTGCTCGCATTCTAATAAGATATGTGTAATGACAGTTTAACCTTTATAGCATGAAATCACACTTTTTACCGGAAGAATCTACTGAATTATTAAAAAATCTATTAAGTCGGAGTATTACTAACATAGCTTATATCAGGGTTCTCAAGCTTTCTAATGCTGTCAACTTCATGTTGTGCTGATACCCAATCATGAAATTATGTTTGTTGCAATGTCAACTGCAGTTTAGCTACAGTTATAAATCATAATGAAAATATCCGATATGTAGGATATTTGAGATGCAAACTCTGTGAAGGGGTCTTTGACTCTCTAAATGGATCACACCCCACAGGTTGAGAATCACTGGGCTAACTGTTTCTGAGAAATTATCATTCAAAACAATTATTCCATCATGTTATCAAAATTGGCTGTGACAGTATATTTATAATAATTAGCTTCCTATAAGGTGAATCACAGGATATTAATGAAAGGACACAGAAAACTCATAACTTTTGCTTTGGTATTCATGGTTATTAAATAAAAATGCTGGCTGTTTATATATTACAAGTACTATCTTTTTGGGGGATAAAAAATGAGTTGGTAGTTGAAAGGACTTGCAGAGTGCCTGCAGGACCAGCGTCAAGTTTCTAGCTACAGTTCTCAGAGTTGCCCCATAATCTTCTGGTCTTTACATGACCAAGCACACACAGGGCACATACATATATGTGCAGGTAAACACAATCATGGAATAAAAAGAAATAAGTCTCTAAAAAAACACTGTCAAACAAGATACTTTATTTGGGGCTTTCATTCCAATTTCTTGCTCCAGGGGCAATTATATACTGAAAGGCATTTTTACATCCCTAACATTTACTGTTTTAGAATAAGACATTTTGTATTCATTTGTTTTCATAACACAACAATGGTTTTGATACTGTTTCAGTATTTGTTTTAGAATAAGACATTTTATTTAATTAGGTATAAAGAAAAATTTTACATGTGGCTTAAAAATAGCCTCTGTTAGTTATATGACTGGTTTGTCTAAATTGGCCTTCATGTACAGTAAGCATATGTAACTTTAGGGTGTAATCTAACACATAAAATGATACCCTGTAACTGCTTGACTAAGGCTCAGCTCCTATATAGAGAATCAGACATCACAAGTTGTCAAATGGTCATTTAACTATTGTCAATTTCAAGACTTAAGGCTGGTTCTGTCTTACATTATTGTTGTACTGTGTCTCCCTAAATAATTTGTGCAAGAAGCTAGTAGCAACATGTAAAAAACAGTCTTGCTATGTTATGCCAATTCTTTTAAGTTTTTTTTTTTTTCACATAAATGAATTTTGTTGAATTTTCTTGTTTTTCTCTTTTTTTCTGATAAGTTTGAGACTCAGTATATCTGTTCTATCTGTGTTTCTAGACCATGGTCTTAGAAAGTATGTTGAGACATAACTCATTCTATAAATGCAAAATAAAAGCAGATGTCTATCACTGTCAAATGCTCTCAACTTCTTAGAAACTACCATGAAAATTATTAGTATATAATAAAGTTTCCTAGAGAATTTCAAGTGCTTATTTACCATGTACTTACTGACAAGAATTTTAAGATATGATCTGTAATTATGTTGCAATGTTGTGCCAGGCTCATAATGGCATGCCTTCAATATGATTCTGCATTTGGTGAGATGGGTCCATGGGTAGCCATGCTTATCATCAATCCATATAATGAGTTCACTCACTCTGGCCTTTGTGGTAAAAAGGACAGAACTGACTTCTGCACGTTGTCCCAGACATCCATATACAAACAGTGGAGGATACAGACGAGTGTGAGTGTGCACGCACACACACACATACACACACACAAACACATATACAAAGGTACATACAAGGAAGTAAATAAAATATCCGTATAAATACAATATTTTAAAATGACATGCATTCTAAATCCTGTAGTATGTAGATCACATAAATTGTAATCTAATTAATCAATTCACAAGATATTTCATGAGTGAGGGTAATTGAATTATCATTGACATTGTAGTTAATTTTAAAGTATATACAATTCTAAAAAAATTAAGATAAATTTTGAATCTTTATGCATAGGTCTTTATTGTACAGTTGTAAACATTTAAGAATCAGATGACCATCAGAGAGACACTATCCAGTATTCAAGATGTCTCCATTATTATATCTTGTGAATGATACTATGGTTTCCTGAGATTATTAAAATGAATCACCCAGAAACTTTTAATCGAAAAAGATAACCTGATTCATTTTCTTTAACATTATGATGCCTTTCATGTACGGTGCTTAAAATTGTTATGCAGTTATTCTTGTTGATGTTATAAAGCTATACAGAATTAGTTAAATCTCAGCGTAGTATAGTTCACACAGTGCACAAACAAGCAAAATCATCAGCACTTCATACACCAGGAGACAAATGCTTTGGTAACTTGACATAAATACACAGGCAGTGAAATGTTGCTTCTATTAAGTCTCTATGTGTCTGGAAATATATCTAATATTAAATTAATCCAGAGACTGTCTTAAGTGTTTTTCATTCCTTGGTATTATTAGGGGTGATGAACTTTAATAGTTTGGCCATTGTTTGTGGAAATTAGATCACAGAGACCATGTCCTGTTAGGTGTCAGTATGATCTAGCCTTTCTTTCTTATTTTGCTCTGTAATCACCAGAAGATAAGTATATTTCTCTACCATAGGCTTTCCCCATTGGATGCTACCACAGCACAACCCAAAACTATGTAACCACCTGGATATGTCTCTACTTTTTATGCTTTATATTCCTGTATGGTGGATAGATATAGTAGTGGAAACAGATAGGCCAGTTACAGCCACATGATGCACTTAAATGGTGAAAGTGTGTTACATTGTGTGAATTTATTAAATTCTCCCTAAACTATGAAATCAAAGGAAAGCTATTTCTTCTTATTAAAGTAAGCTATTCATTTCTGTCTCACATTCTATGATACTCTGCTTTTATATGAAATAGTGGCATAATTAGTAAATATCTTCCCTCTTCTGTCTGTAAGTGATTTAAACTTGACCCAATTTAGAACAGAAACAGTAACACATTTCCTTTATGCTGAGAAAGACTTACACATATCATCAAATTTTCCTTTAGAGACTTATTTTTTGAACATTTTGTATTTGCTGTGTCTGGTCTCCAATGTAACATTGACTTCTCAGCTTAGCAATATTCCATCTGCCCCAAAACTCAGAACAATTATTCCACTAAAAGTCTCCAAAGAACTATTACAGTGAAAGGGTAAATACAATATGAATCTTATTTTAAATTTGACTTACAATTTAGAAATATTGATTATCCATTTCTTAAAATGGCTTCTAATCTCTATTTCAAAAATGTCATCCTCCATACTTTACTATGTCTCATGTGTATAATTCTACTGTATCTCCCCTGACATACAGTTTCCTTCCATTAACTCCCTCTTCATGCTTTCAAACCCATACATGCTGGGTGACTCTTACACAGTATCATTTTTGGCCACTGATCAGAGATGCAGACTTGACTCCATCTGAGCTGTAGCTTCTGTGTGCTCCACTTGCGAAGATGCTCCAAAAGATTTTGTCTAAGTGACACTTTTCTCTTTTTAACTCTTGCTGGTTTGTCAGCATCATGTGACCAATTACCCTAGTAAAGCAGAAATTTCACTTTACTGGTTTTGGTCCCTTGTTATTCACAGTTATTTTGATCTTTGGAACAGACACCACAGATTCTCAACAAAGAGTTCACACAAATGACCCTGATATTGCCTTTTAGGGACTCTTTGTCTTTCCCCTATAACCTTATAATGCAAGCTCCAATCTTACACAGTTCTCTCAATATCTCCTAAGTCCCCACAACATCATTATTCTCTAAACATTTAATGTTTCCTCAGGTCCAAAGTTCAAACTCTACTACAAAACTCCCCTTAACACTGACTCAAATCTGCCATATATCCCATTCCTGGTAAAAATTTCTGTCTTAGAGCTTCTATAGGTATGAGAATATACCATGACCAAATAAACTTTTTGAGAAAGGGGTTATTGAAATTATACAGGTCCACATCATAATCCATTACCAAAACAAGCTGAAGTAGTATTTCAAGGTAGGGATCTAGACTGATGCAGAGGGCATGGAAGGGTGACGCTTAATGACTTGAGCATCGTGACTTGCTCTGCCTGCTTTTTCATAGTATCCAGAACTATTAGCCCAGGGTGGCTCTGACCACAATGAGCTGACCCTATCCCAACCGCCTGCCCACAACCATCATAAAGAAAGAAGATGTGCTAAAGGTTAGCCTACAGGTCATGGTGGAGACATTTTCTCAACTGATATTTCTAGTTTTAAAAAGACTCTAGCTTTGTTCAATTTCAAATAAAACTACTCAGACTATACAGTGGCTTGCATGTATCCTTCTTCTATTAAATCTGTAGTACGATAGCATTCAACAGAGAATATTTTCCACTTAGTGTCCATTCTTCAGTATAATAAGCACAGTAGAATTTGTTTCCATCATAAAAATGTTATTGATTAGTTGTTAGACACTCATGAGAAGAGGGATCTTCAGAGAGGTCTGACCTAAGACGGAGCTCAATAGTGAATGGGGATGTTTCACAGGACTGTAAGGTATCTGCTGCCACATGACTGTCTGCACATATTAGAAGAAAGATAAATAATAAAGAAAAGACCTCATATTTTCAAATAAATAACTGTTTTGAAAGGACTAACTTTTCTATTGTTGTTTAATCTTATTTTCCTTTATGTGGCATTCACAAGTAATATTAAAGTCTTAAAAACATTTCAAACGTAACTATGGATTCCTTTTCCATTTGCCACATGCCGTGTGGATGTTTTCCGTGAGCTTCAGTAGAGCTGATCTCTGAAGTGATGCCTGCATTACAAGCTATTATTTAAAAGACTAAAAAGAAATTTATTTTTTTCCAAAATGTAATACAGCCACATGACATAGAGAAGAAACACATTCTTTAAATTATCAAAAATTTGAGTAGAATGCCTTTGATAAAGTAATGATCCATAAAATACACTTGAAGTTTCTGTTGCCATGTCTGACTAGATATCAAGTTCTGCAATTCATATTTTTATTTTGGAAAGTGATGCAACTCAGGAAAATAGCTATATGGATATTGCATAAACAGAAAAAAGTAATGATTAATTTTTTCAACAAAACTTATACATAAAAATTTTAGATTGATTAATTCCCCTAAAGATGTTAACTCTTTTATTGTCAAAAGCAAAAAGTGAAGGAAACAGAGAGCATTGTTAGAAATCTTAGCAATTAACTGACTAAATTTTTTCACAAATATTCAGGAAAATGTAGTTGACTATGTTAAAGGCTAATCCAAAAATAAGAAATCACTTTGTTCATAAGACCAGAAAATGATCATTGAAAACTGTTATGTTATGGTATATCAGAAGACTATAGTTTTCTCTGTGCTTAGTAAAACACTTTACTGTATTATTGCTTTCAAAACATAGCTATTATCAAATATTGTGTTACACTCTTAAACTCTTATATTTTTGTGTATAACAACACTAAGAATATATTTTAGTAGAAAGCAATTTATGTTTTATATAAAAATTGTCAAATGATAGCAAGTAATATTTCATGCAAAGAATATCTGCCTTAGAAGTTCACAGAGTTACTTAATATTTATAGTTCAGTACATTAGGAAAAGTTTTAACACACAAGAAAAAAGTAAAGCCAGTAGACAATTGTTTTTTACTATTTAAAGTGTGCTTATGAAATTAATAAAAATTTGATTTGCTTATTATCAGTGTAACTTCTACTATAAAATTGGTCATAGAAAATCGTCTTCTCATCAAGCCAAACTATGAGAAAAATGAAATAGTTCAGCCAATTTCTTTGACATTCTTCTGGAAAGAACTTAAGTATGTGCATTACTGCATCTGTGAGGCTAAGAGAGTCCATGTGTGCCTGCCTGCTACAACATGAGACGTTTGGCCATGGTAATAGCCAGAAGCCCATTTTTGTACATTTGATTTCATCTCCTAGAAGGTCATTTTTATAAACTGACACTAAAGTGAATTCCTCTGTAATTTTGTTTAGACAGTATCAAGAAAAGTCGTCTGGCCTACTTTTCTCAGCCAAATCACTGTAATCAAACAAGTGAGACAATGTTGGTAATAGAACTTCTGCTCCTTCGGCTTTCCTTTAAATGGAACAGCCTCAGTGGTGTGGCTTTCAGCGCAACTGCAAATTCATTTCGAGTATTGTCAACCAAAAATTGTGAAAAATCCAATTTTTCTCTTGTGGGTAGATATAAATAATATTTTGTTTCAAAAATACATTAATGGTGATTCAAACATCAATTTCCGAAATATAATTTAATCAATAGCATACAACAATAAGAATATCAAGGTTCATATGAACCGGAAGTATTTACAAATCTTAATTATTTTAAAATAAATAAAATAATTCTAACCACACATATAAGTATCCCCACCAATTTTTTGGTACATAAATAATCATCCATAGAGAAAAAGAAAAGATTATTACTTTCAAATTAGTAAGACTTAATGGAAAAATGCTTTAGTCATTTGTAAGGACACAGAAGCTCAAAGAAAATTCTTTGTTCCTTTAATTCTTACAATCTTCTACAGCCTCTTCTTCATTGATTTCTGAACGTTCATTGTATGAGTAATAATGTAGATATATCCATTGTAAATGAGTTCAGTATCATCACATATTTGAGTTGGTTATTGTTTTCTGTAGTAAAACAAAAATAAATGAGAAAAGACAGCTTTGAAAGCAAGAGAAGAGGGGTAGAGGCAGGAAATGAAAAGGGGATATTATGTAATTATACTGTAATATGAAAAGTCTTAAGAATAATTAGACAAGATATTGATCAATATCCAATATTTATTGTTAAGAGTTCAGATCTATTTTGGCCCTCCAAAGTCTCTTCTGAGTTCACATCAAATTTACACTTTTCTTTTGTTTCTCTGAAGGAAGGTTGTGGAATTTCCACTGCTGTTGCATTAATCTCCATAATTCAACAGGGAACAATTTGGTTTTGGATTTATTTTTGTTTGGAACTGTAATTTCAGCTCAAGTTTCTACTCATTAAAAAAAAATAGTTTGTATCCTCTGAGTTTGATTTTCATTAGTTATAAACATTTTGTAGTTTTGCATTTTTCTAATCTTTTGAAATACATGTTTTTAGATATTTCCTAATAATCTTTTTTTAAAATTCCATTAGAATCTGTTTTAAGGGCTGTATATTCACCTCAAATTCTATTACTGCCTAACAGAAACAACTTTTATGGTCCTGGATTGACAGAATTTATAGTACTTTCTAGAATGTGTATCTAACCAAAACTAATGTACAGATTAAAGTAAACTTCCATAAAAAAGTTTGACAGTCTAAAAAGGATAAAAGGCAAATATTTTTATGAGAACACAAATGACCATGGATAAACAAAACAATAGTTAGTTGAAAGTAATTTATTTGATTATAACTATACCTATTCATAATAATACTATTAATTAATTAATTAATTTCATTTATTATTTAAATTCCAGTCGCTGTGTCCCCTCCTCCTGGTTCCACCCACACACAGAGTTCCTCCTCCATTCCCTTTCTCTGAGAGGGTGCACCCCTCCTCCCCCAGCATCATATCTGCAGGGTTAGGTACATCTGCTCCCACTAAAGCCAGACAAGGTAGCTTTTTGGGAACGGATTTCTCAGTTAGGCAACCCCTTTAGGGACAGCACTCATTCTAGTTTTTTGGGAGACCCACATGGTAACTAAGCTGCACATCTGCTGCATATGTTTGGGGCTTAGGACCAGCCCATGTATGGTCTTTGGTGGTGGCTCAGTCTCTGAGAGCTCCCAAGGGTCCAGCTTAGCTGACTCTGTTGGTTTCCTCTGGGGTACCTATCATTTCCCCAATTCTTCATTAAGAATTTGGGATGTTTCTCCAGTGATTGGCTATGTGTATTTCTATCTGTGTTATTCAGCTACTGAATAAAGCCTCTCAGAGAACAGTGATTCTAGGCTCCTGTATGTAAGTATAACTGAGTGTCATTAATAGTGTCATGGATTGTTACTTGCCCATGAGATGGGACTTTGAGTTGGGCTAATGATTGGCCATTCCTTCCATCTCTGTTCCATCTTTGTCACTGTGTTTCTTATAGACAGGACAAATGTTGGGTTAAAAGATATGTGGGTGGTTTGTTATCCTTATCTCTCTACAGGAAGTCCTGCTTGGCTGTAGGAGGTGGACTCTGCAGGCTCCATATCCTCAATGTTATTCATCTTAGCTACGGTCACCTACATTGACTCTTGGGAGTTCCCTCCATCCCAAGTTTCTAGGAATTCCTAGAAATTCCTCAACTCAACCTGTAAATAGAATGATCAAGACAGTGGTGGTAGAAATGTCTACACAAAAAGAGTAGTAGGAGGACAGGACTGAAGAAGGGTAGTGGGAGGCACAACTAAAATTAATAACATATGAAAAGGAAAAAATAAAATTTATTATATTCCAAACTTGTTAAAACTATGATTTTAAGGAGTTTCAATAAAAGGTGCTCTCTGTTTTGACATAATAATCTCCCAGAATCAATAGATAATTAAATGAAAATCTTCAGATAAATTCTGAAATCCCTATGAGCTGTTGGCCACAGAGAATGCATAGGTCACCAAGGTAATAAGGGCTATTTTCAATTGTTCTATATTTTCCTAATCTGAGAAGTGATGTTTCAACCCATGGGTGAAGATTCAAACACAAGTCACAGGAAACAGAAGTATCAAGGTGACTCTGATTGGAAGTCTCCTGTAGTTGGTTAACATTCATAGACTGAAACTTGTAATGAATATTCTTTAATATAATATTCCTCAGCTATAAATCCTGTAAGTTTCAATAACAAAATGACAAGCAAGATGTACCCTATGGCTACTGTGATATTATACTTAAACGATCTCCCTCTCGCTCTCACTCTTGCTCTGTGTGTGTGTGTGTGTGTGTGTGTGTGTGTGTGTTCTGCTCGAGAAAGCTTTTCTTGCTATTCTGAAATCCTCTGAAGAGCTCATCTCTCCCAAATCAAAAGCCCAGTCTTTTATTTCCATATCAGTTCAGTCATTACCCCAAGTTCCCTCCTGATTATCCCATGAATCAGCATCCCATGACCAAAAACCCTGATTCTTAAAGAGAGAGCAAGCACAATCACAAAATTCTAAGGTAGCCAGGTGGTACTTCACACTGTAATCACCATTCCTATCATGCTTAAGCCTGGATCTAAACTACTGCTGTCTCTGGCTTACCTTAAACTCAGAAATCTGCCTGTATTTATAAGATAAACAAAAATCTTAGCTGGGTGGGATCTTGCCCTGAAATCACCGCACCCTAAATCTCTTTATCTCCTTCCTTAGTATCATTCTGACAAGTTGGCTCATAGATCTGTGAAGCAACTTATAAATTCATATTGATCCTTATATTTTGCATAGTTGAAAAACTATATATTCTTGAAGATTAGGCATGGTATCAGACTCAACTTAGTTTTTAATTAATAAAGTTTTAAACTCTATACACCAAAATCTGATAGTCCATAGGGTTAAATTATAAATTTCCAAGTATATAATATAAATAGATGTTAATTTCTTTCATCATTTCATAAAATAACTTGACAAAAATAAATTGATGATCAGGAATGTATCTATAGACAACCATCTTTTTCATTAATTAATTTATTTATTCACTTTACCTTCCAATTGCAGACCAGCTCCCTCCTCCCCTCTGAGTCTCACCTTGGCAACCCCTTCTCCCATTCCCCTCTCCCCTGTGTACCAACCCACCCTGGCATATCAATTCTCATCAGGACTAAGCATATCCTCTCCAACACAGGTTAGACAAGGAAGTAGACATAGGGGAAATGGATTCAAAGGGAGACAACAGAGTCCAGACATCCCTGCTGCAGTTGTTGGTGAACACAAGAAAATCAAGCTGAGCATATGCTACATATTGTAGGGGGCCTGTGTTGAGTCCATGCAGCTCTTTTGTTGACTGTGCCCCAGGTGGACCTGACAAACAAGAATTGGCCCCATTATTTCTTCTATTCACCATGCTAGACCATGTGTCAAGTATATGCATTGGTATGTTTTCCACTAGTATGCCCATATAATTTCTTATGTCAACAACAATAAATTTGAAAACAAGATATCTGGAAAATCCTGAAATATTTGTAGAATACATACTAACAAATGAAAAAGTGTATAGAAATTAATAAAAATTACTATTCAACTTTAAGTCATTATTTAAACTGTCAATTTTGATATGTTAAATAGGAAGTTAGATAATAATAAAATTTTAAATTAACCATTTGTAGCAGAAAGTACAAAAGTCTCCAATCAGTGACTTTGAAAATTTCAAAAGGAAAGCTTGGAATTCACAAATGGAAGGACTGTAACAGTAAAACAAAGGAGAAATGTTTTCATCATACTACTGCGACATCAGGAATCATGCTGTTGAGATGCTGGCCTCAAGAAGTGACTGTGTGTTAAATGTAGACATTGGTATTTTAATATACGTGTCTTCAAAGAGCTATCCATTTGACTGACTTCTTTTCCAAAGAGTAGGAAAAATAGAAGGAGAGAAGAGTCTTGTAAGTATATCCTAGTCTCAGAGGTGACATTTGTTCTCTTGTCCTAGTTTTTCATTATGAAGAGAACAATGCACATTTGAAGCTAAAACTCGAGTGATTTAAAACATGAGTAACAGAAAGCAAGTACCTTTACAATCCATGTTAGTATTGACTTTATTAATTGATATTGAGCCTCTAAGATACACTATGGTTGCACATACTTTCAATTACAGGATACATTGCAAAATAATAAATAGGAAGAGAGAGAGAGAATTAAATAAATAAAAATTATCAAATTAAAGATTGCAATGAAAACAAAGAGATTTGGCATTATGTTTCCTATTTCATACCATGGACTCTTCAGAAACCTGAGAACAACCCATGTAAAGATGGCTCAGTTTGTGTGTGTATGTGTGTGTTGTGTGTGTTTTGATATTTAAAACAATGCCACTTTTACAAAAGTATTAACACATTGTGTTACATGTGTAAAATGTAATGAAGTTAAAATGTTTAAAACACTGGACATCAAGTTATTTTTAAAATAAAGATTCATGTGAAATTTTTGTTTACAAATAAATTCGCAAACAATATATAGAGATTTTACACTTGAATTGTAGAGATTTTAAACTTAATAATCACAACAAACAAACAAAAAAATTCCTTCTCAATAAACATTGGAATCTGTTAGTTTTACTTATATGTCATTTAAAGCGAAGTACATCCCCAAGCCACTAGCTTTAATTTATGAAATTATGATAGACATGTACATTTTCAAGCCATATGACAGAAAGCATATTTTTCTAACGTGATAGACATTTTCAAGCAATAAGGAAGTAAACAAGCATTTCAGAGATGATGATTTAGCACTCAGTCAATCTTTGTCAATCCTGTCAGGGTTTAACACCTGCTTGACATTGTTCAGGGCTCCAAATTTGGTATTATCTGACTCTGCAGAACAAGCCAGAGTTTGTTGTAACTGACAACGCTTTAATTGGGTTTAGTTCCATGGCCACATGCCCGTTATTCAAAAGTATTGGCTTTTTAAACATTATACCAGTAAGATCTTGGCATACTCTCAAGTCATTTCCTTGCAGTCATTGAAAGGACATAAAACAAAATAGCCAGTGTGCTTGTTTCACATAAAAGTACTTAACAGCATAGGTTGAATCTCTACATGAAAATAACAATGCTTTATTTTACTTTGGGAATTGTAAATCAGAAATGTATACTCAGCAAATATTGAAACATCTTTCACATCGGCCAATGTTAGACAACATAATCAAAAATCTGTACATGCTAAGTAATATAATATGTATTTGTTACAAAGATACCTACTGATTTCACTGCAAATTAATTCATTAGCATTATAACACTATTGATGTTACTTTCAAATCTTTTAAAAATGGGAAAAAATTAACTGTATATCTTAACATCTTCAGATTTGAAAATGTATATTTAGGATGCTCACATGCACCAATGTACTAAAGGAATTCCAATTTGAAAGTTCTTTGATGGGAAGACTTAGAAAATCATAATTTAAGGTAGAAAGAAGGCTTTCAAATTTTTGATTTATGCACATTTGTGTCAGCAGAAATTTTAGATACATGTTATTCCTGAGAATTATTTGACATGTCAAAATTACTGAAGCATGAGTTTACTTATTAATTGCTAAAAAACCTCTTATTTTAACTCTGACCAGTAGTGTGTGTGTGTGTGTGTGTGTGCATTTTGTGTGTTTATATGTGTGTGTATGTTTATGTGTGGATGTGTTGTATCTTTTGTGTATTTGTTGTGTGTGGTATATGTGTTTAATAGTATGTTCATGTTTTTGTTTGTTGTGTATGTATGTTTTGTGAATCTTGTGTGTGTGGTTTGGGTGTTTATGTATGTTTTTGTTTTATATGCTATTTGGGTTTCTTCATATGTTACATAATTGTGTGAGTGTATATATTTTGTAAGTGTGAGATTGTGTATGTATGGTGTATGTGCTATCCTTTTTTGGGATAACCTCTGCAATCTTTAGTCTTATAAACGTCCTTCAGTCTGTGAACTATGAATGCATCATTTCCAGTCACTTGTGTATCTGAGCAAATTTTAAGCTTAATTAAAGAAAACAGTTTACTTTATCTTCTGCTTGTCTCTGAGCTAGAATGATCTTTTATTATTATCAAACTCTGGTGCATAGACCCAGGGATGTATCACTTATCATTAGAAAGATAAAAATATGAGAATTTTTAAGAAAGTGAACTGTGTTCAGACTTCAAGATTATGAAGATTATATAATATAGCTGAGATGGGAGGATGGAGAGTCATGTTAGCTTCAGATATGGTCATCAGCAGATATGCCCAAAATAAGAAAATAATCACCATCTCTTACTCTAAATAGAATGTCTCATACAATTTTCTCACCTCACTTCTCCGAAAACTGTGGAACAGGAAATAGAAAGACTAAGAACCAGAGAGGATGCTGGATACTGAAGAAACGAGGATTTCTAAACTACAGTATTGATGCACATATAACTTAAAGAAACAATGGCAGCATACACAGGGCCTGCACAGGTCAGGGCCAGAAAGAGTAACAGCTTCTATCCTTACTCCTAAAGGTATCTCCAAATGATTATTGCTAGTACAGAAAAATTATATTTCTCCTACAGAGTCTCAGTAAGTATACAAACCAATTTTGTGGTCAGGCTCCATCCCTAGGTGTCCAACACAAAACAAATTCCATGGTAAAATATTGTGGCTCAGTGCTTTGTCTGGGCTATTTGTCTTTATCTTACCTATAAGTCTTTTGATTATAAATCATAGTTTGTGAATTTTGTGTCTTAGAGATTTCTATTTGACAAAATTGTTTTTTTTTTTTCTGCATCTGTATGTGTTCCAAGAGCTTTTCTCTTTCTTTTCTTTCTCCCCCCCCCACCCTTTTCTTTTGGTTTTGCACAATTGTTTGTTTTTATGGTATGTAATTTATTATTGTTTTCTTCTTAGTTGCCTGTTTTCTAATGAAAGATAACAATACAAGATAATGGTTTGTGTGGATGGAAAGTAGAGAGGGTCTGGGATGAATTCAGAGAAGTGTAATGACAATCACATAGTCATTATTAAACATTCTATTATTAATAAAAAAATAACCTCACAGAAAGTAAAAACAAAGAGCAAACAAACAAAAACCCACTCAACATCATTAAAACCTTATCCACATACACAGAGGAATGGGATTTTTTGCTGTAATTCTTCTGAGAATCTTCCTCCGAAGACTAGTGAAATATTTCAGGTGGAAAGAGATGAATTAATGTGGAAAATAGTCACTAAACTATATTGAACTTAAAAAATCTATACTAGCATAGTAAAACTTAAATGTGGTCTAATACAAGAAGGATAATGAGGCTTGCTCATCTGGAAAAGCTATGAAAAAGAAGAGCACAGTAAGAACAAAACTCCATTTCTGCAAATGATAAAATAATCAAACCACATCCACATCTCTTCTAAAGAACAAAAACAACAAAAGAAACAAAAACAAAAAAGCAAAACAAAACAAAAAAAATCTGTGCATTTGTTGTTTATTGTTTTTGTTGATTTGGCATGTGATTTCCATGTTTTACAAAGTGACTCCACTATGTGTCAAGTAAGAAAACAATTTATTTATGTCATTCAAAGGACTTTGGTCTGATTTCTATGGTAGAAACAAATATAAAAATAAACATACAATAAATAATAACATAACTAAAATATGATGTGCACTGCTCAGATTTAAAATTTTGTAAGGCAATTTTACATCCTCTTGTCTCTCTGCTCTCTCTGTCTCTGTCTCGTCTCTCTCTCTCTCTCTCTCTCTTCTCTTTTCTTCAATATCTTGCTCTCAATCCTATTTTTTCTCCTTTTACCTTTGTCCATCTTTTCTCTTCCTCCATTCTTATCTCTTTCTCAGCATTCTTCACATATGTGATTAACTTACAATGGCAATAATTAGAATTTTTCACTTCATGTTGGTACAAATTTGAAATAAATTCAGAAGAAATTGTATTTCCAATAATAAGCTTTGATTTTGTTCCTTTTAAAGACACAACACAATATCGCCCTGGCTGGACAGAAACAGTAGTCCTTAGCTTCCAACTAGCCATACATACAACGATCCTTCCATCCATCCATCCATTCACTCACAAATTTACAAAGCCAAACTTTCAACCATCTAGTCACTTATGATATCCATCCACCCAACCAACCATCCATTCAGCTACTCAGACACACATCTTTTCACCCACCCACCTCTCTATGTATCCAGACAGCCAGCAGCCACCCATTACATCCATGCTTCCATTCATCCTTCCATCCATCTAGCCATTGACCTACCCACCCACCACCCAACCACCCACCTACCTACCCACCCAGTTATCGAGTCATTTTTTATGCACGATGCCGTTGGACTATGACGTTTAAAATTATTTTAGTAATTGAATTTTAAAGTTGAGAAATACAGTGTGTCTAGATTCTGCTGGTTGTATTTCTATAGACTATGATGGCTAATTTATTTGCTTCATTTCTGATATGAAACTATGACCATAGATCAACTTGATGGTCATCATCAGTTTTTTTTTCTACATTTATTTTATCAACTTTTGATTGCCAAGTCTTTCACTTAACTTGGACCTCACAGATTGGCTTCGTTTCCTAACCAGGAAGTCTCTAAATTAATCCAATTTCTGCTCATCTAGGATGTGCTGCTGTGACCCACATTCATGTGAGTGGAGGAGATCTAATCCCAGATCCTCATATAATTGCAAGAAAGACTTCAAAGAATAATCTATATCTTTAGGCCCCATTCAATTCTTTAAAAATCAATAATGTTTGAGTTAGTATTGGAATACCACTTAATCATTTAACTTCAAATATCAATGAGTTATTGATTTGTCATTTAAATCTAAGCATAAAATTCTTTGTGAAATACAGATTTTAAACTAAAACTTGAATCAATAATCCATAAAGTGTTTCAGTATCACCATTTTAGAAATATTATAACAATCATAAAAGCTCTATCACTTAATATTTGAGAAATTATTTTTAGTTCCTAAAGTATCTCATTGAAAAGTAAATTTGGACAGAGATTTGTGAGTTGGATCCAAAAAAGACCTTTATCAGTATAAAAACTTGAGAAACTACATACTTGAGTAGCATTTGAAAGAAAACGGGGGAAGAAAACCATAAGAGGATTGGATATACACAGATGGAAGTGCTGACTGGCCCCTTCCTGCCAGTAGCTGCTCTGGAATGCAGAAAGTCACATCTCCAGGACATCTTTATTATTACGTGTTTTACTGTGACGGCCAGAATCTACAAACATCCATCTTAAATGAAATCAAATCAAAGACAGAAAGATTTGGATGTTATAATGGAAGGCTACAGAAAAAGGGCCACAATTACAATCCTCTTAAGCTGAACTGTTATTGTTACGAGGGAGATGCTGCGAATTTAACGTCAGTTTAAGAAAATAGTGTTCTGGGTAGATGGCCAATATTCCAGCGTAGAAGCAGAGAGAGTGGGAACAGTGGCTTCTCATTACACTGTTAATTATAATCTTTGAGCTAGTCCCCTTTGGTTCAAAGTATAAAAACTCCATCAGGACTGTGCTGGACCCAGATGGTTGAATGATTGACTGACTACCATTTGTGTGCCAGATTGGCAGATTCAGCTACTTTTTCATCCAGGTCCATTTGAACTGGAACACTGTATATGAGGGAAAAGATTATATCACAACATGACAAATAAAATATTCAAAAAAATTGCACAAGGAATTTTGAGGACAGAGTTCATAATCCAAATAATTAATAAAATATATTTTGTTTACATATGTTATACTAATTAGAGAATACAAAACAGAAATAAATGCCTACACTTAAAGTTAATACAGAATAATCTCTAATAACATTATATTTCTATGATTTTTTCCTTTTAAAATGCATGACTATTTTACAAGTTCAGGATGCACAAATGGTTATTTCTTCATGGAAGAATATGAAGTCTATACCAAGCTATAACTTGTAAATGAAAATAGTTAGTATTTCCAAATTTACATGTTTGAAGTAATTGAATTAATTCTAATGTATTTTTCAATGAGGGTTAACTTTTCCATACAGCTTTTAAACATGAACTGAATGGCCTAAGAAATAATATTCTAAGTAGAATATTATCACTACTTTTTATAATAAATACAATAAAAGTGATAGAGTGTAAGGAGTAATTTCCCTGTGTCTTCATGATGATTTTGAAGTATTATAGCCATAAAAATTTTAGCACAAGTAATCATTTTTTACTTTATGTCTTTAAATAAAGATAAAGATTGATTTATATCTATACTTTGTAGGCCATCTTATAGTATATTTTATCTATAAAAATTATGAGTTTTTATATCTAACATGCTGTAGCCTGGTAATTGGCCTTATAATTTACTTCATTATTCATTTATTATTTGTCCATAGGACACAATATCTCAAAATAGATTGATTACAAGAAACTTCGTGGCAAGATGTGTATAGGAGGGAAGAATATTTCAAATTTGAGGAAATGCCTACGAAACAAAGAAAAGCACCATTCTATAGTACTTCAGAGCATTTCCTATTAAGAAGAAAACCCTTTTTAAATGGCTTATATGTCATCACATTAGGAAAGCATCATCATTATCATTCTAGGATAGAGAGGTAGATTAGCAGGAAAGAGCATTTGCTTCTTAGGTAACAGACATAAGTTCAGTTCCTAGTGATCATGGTGAATTGCTTCAGTTCCAGGGAATCCAGCAGACTCTTCCATCCTTTATGCATACTTTCTTGCTGAGGGCACACACACACATGTATCCACACATAAATGTGCATGTATATACATATAAAATAAAATATCAATACTAAAGAAGAATTCTAAAAACAGTACTGTTTATCCCAACTGTAAGGTATATTATTCTGTGATTTCTATCTTATTCACATATTCAATTATATTAAGCTAAGTTTATAATACTAAAAACTAAATTTATTTATGAATACTAGATAACAACTTGCTCTTGAAATTTCCCAGTTGAAAAATTTAGAGTATATTGTAATCTTTTTGTCATGGCGGATAAAGAAGAAGGAAATTGAGGAAGAATTCTTACAAGAGTCTTAGACCTGGAATTTAGGACACCTGTTTTATGCATATAAATTCGTGCCTACAAATATTCAGCCATGATTTTACAAAAGCACATGAATCACACTTATATGCTAAAGAGAAAATATGGCATAAATTATATAAATAAGTCAATATTTAATTATAAACTTATACAGAATATCTAAAATAATATTGTTAATACTATTTGCCTTCTGAGTCTCTATTTGTTGAGATTGGTTCCCTATTGTGAAGAATTGGGATTTTGACAACTTAATGAAGTTTTGAGGCTGTATGTAGACAAAGTTATTGCAGTAAGAAAAGTCTTCAAAGTGAAGATCCCATAATGAAAACTGGTAGATTTACAAGAGGGAAGGAAGCCAGACTCATGCACTGAAATTATCTTTTATCACTGGAAGTTCTATGCCAGCAAGATCACCATCATTAGATGCCTTAAATTTAAGTCCTAGAAACATCAGTCAAAATAAACTCTTGCTTTACATTTTTTATTCAGTTTATGGAATCATGATATGGAATCATGAGTCATCAGTGACCCAAAAACTAACCCAAATAGTGTTAAGAATCTACACTATGAATGCAGCCTCCACGTCTGAATGTGGCTGATTTGTAAGAGGGAGAATTGTCATAGTACATACAGCATGTTCCTTATCTGTAGCTATGTGAGTCCTCACTGCTTGAGTCTTTGTTACTGATAACATTATCACTAGATTCTGTTCCTTGACTCTTAACTTCCAAATGATAAAAAATGAAACTCCTTATAACTCCTTGATAGCTATTGTCTTAGTATACACAAACAAATGAACCAATAACTATCAAACTTAACCCCATAATATGCACATATATCCTAAAGCCTTAACTTTATACTCTTAAAAACTATTTTTAGTTTCCTAATGGAAAATTAGTTCATTTTCTTTATTAGGTGAGGGAATAGATTATTATGGCTGGTTCAATTTCCAATGTAAAGAAAAATTTTCTATGATGTTTTGATTTTTCACAAACACTGCATGCAGAGAGCTCTTGTTAATTTGAAGGCAGCTCCAGTAACGACTGTCCTCCCTAAGCAGTAACTCATTTTGTGATCTTGAGAATGATTTCTGTGATTATTGTTTATATTCATCAACTTCCTTGCCTTGTAGACTTCCTAAGTCTTATTACTTTTTTTTTCCTTACCAGGATGCAATGTTTCATTGCAGAATAACTATATAGCATAGCTTAAGGAATTTATTCAAAGGATCAAAAGAAATGATTCTTATAAAACAATCCCAAACAACAGAATTCTAAATAAGTTGTTTTATATTTTATTTTATTATCATTACTTTTAAAAGCCTGTTTGGTTCCTAATGAGAGAAGAAAAGGAATAGAGATCTAGATGGGAGGGGAGGTGGAAAAGAACCAGGAAAGGGTGGAGGGAGAGAAGCTCTAATCAGGATATATCATTTAAAAAAAATCTATTTTCAATAAAAGGAAAAATTAAACAGAGAAAATTCAACTGGAATTAAAAAAAAAAAAACATAGCTATGCAATATCATGAAACTTCATGTTAGAATATGATATTTGACATAATCTACATCTGTGTTCCCTGTACCATTGTCATTCAAATTGGACTCCACAATAAACACATTATTCCTGTTTTTAGTTTTAGTTTAAATCTAAAACAATGACTTTTATTTTTAAATGTTACATTTTCCCCTGTTGTTTATTTGCATTAACTATGTACATTCTGAACTTCAAACTATTAAAACATACTCCTTAGTGACTCAAATGCAATCTATTCAGCAAAGTAAAATGGCTAATCAGTATTAGCTGCTTAGCTTTATTATACAGAAAGAAGTATGATGAAACTTATAAAAGTTATACTTGGGGTTTCTGTGCTCCATCTGATATTTGGCTTTGTGCATCCCCACCTGTATTGATCAAGCTCTGACAAAGCCTCTCAATGGATAGCTATAACAGGCTCTTGTCAGCAAGCACTTCTTGGCATCAGCAATAGTGTCTGAGTTTGGTGTCTGCAGATGGGAACCTCAATGGAGAAGTTAGGAAAAGGACCGAAGGAGGTCAAGGGGTTTGCAACTCCATAGGAAGAGCAACAATATTAAGCATCCAACTCCCACAAAGCTCCCGGTGATGAAACCACCAACCAGAGAGTACACATGGAAGAACCCATGGCTCCAGTTGAATAGGTAGCAGAGGATTGCCTTATCTGGCATCAATGGGAAGGGATTCCCTTGGTCCTGTGGAGACTTAATGACCCAAGGTAGGGAAATGCTACAGGAGTGGGCTGGAAGTGGGTGGGCTGATAAGGGAGCACCCTCATAGAGGTAGGGGGAGGGGATGGGAAAGAGGGTTTGTGGATGGGAAATTGGGAAGGAGGATAACATTTGTAGTATAAATAAATAAAATAACCAATAAAAACTAGTTATACTTAGCTGACTGGAATACATATAGCATGTATGTATTTACATATGCATTTATTAGTCAGTAAAAAATTATTTGCATCCTATGTATATATATATATGTTTATATATATATATAAACATATAAGTATGACACATGTCAAACTTAGAAAATAAACTGAAGTACATTTGATAATTAGTTTATCTAACTTATTAGGTTTTTTTTGCCTCTCAAAGTATTGACACATCTCCTGTAACATCGCTTGTCTGTTTTTGTCCCAGATCTTATCTGTTTCACCTTTCCCTGTATTCATCAGGGTCTTTCTAAAAGAAATTATGCATCTTAAATAAATATTCCGAGGAAGTCAATTATTTCTCAGGAACATACAGTTTAACTTCAAAATTAACAGAATGTTGTGGGTACCTGATCTAAACATGGCAATGTTGTATCTGCTGTCACGTTCTAACACTAAGTCACTTTAAAAACATTATATCATCTAGAGTTAAGAACTATGTGTCACTAACATGATTTGATCCTCTGTCATGCTGCCTTTCATTACTTACAAAGTTATTAAATTTAGTTGAAATTTAATTAAATAAACTTAATTAAAATTAGATTAACCATTTTTATAAAGCATCATCCAACTTATAGCAATTGAAGAGTAAAAGGAACTTTAACACCATCCCTAAAGAAGGAGTTACCCCAATGCTACATTTAATGTGGCTGCATTATTCAAATTTGAAAGCTTGCTGCATCATGGAAAGATCTTGACACTGTGTACTACTGTCTATGCAACATCTCAGAGGATTGTGTGCCACTATGAACATGGATAATGAAGAAGTGTTTGAATATTTTCTAATTCAGTGCTGATAGCTCCACTGATAAATATTGTTCTCACATCTATAATTGCTTTAATATTATTTAATCTAGAATTTATTAGTAAGTAAAGAATTATTTTTATCCTATTTGTAGCCACTGTTCAGAGGTTGGCTTTTTGAATTGGCTTTTAAGATTAGTTTAGAACGTGATTTTGTGAAAGGCAAGAAGTTCATGCCTGGAGTTAAAGTACTTGGGAGACTGGGACAGGAATGGTAATAAGAATGCTTAGTAATAAAATAACAATAATAATATAGAAATAAAATGGTTTATTTTTGTTAATAAATAGTTTACTATGGCACAATTTAGAAAGTGTTTAAACAAAATATACAAAATGGCCATAGGCCATGACCCATTTTGGTATAATGCTTTATTCCAAATCCCAAAACATTTAGAGGAGAGATGTAAGAACTAGTATTAAAAAGTAAATGGAAGAATGGCATATAAAATGGAACACCAATGTTTAATTCCTTTCTATTATGTGTATTCATTGAATATAATCAATTGTATCAGTCTACAAATTCAAAAGAAAAGTGCCCAAGTGTCATTAGATTTTTAAATCAGATATATTTGCATTACTTTACATGATAGGAATGAAGACCATGTTATCTCTAATAGCGTAAAATAAAGCAAAACCTAATAGTTTATATAGAGTAAGTATTAGAATACCTTAATAAGGATTTTTTTAAATAATAACATTGTTGAGTACAACTATTATACAGAAAAACTAAGACTTGAATGAATAACTAAAGAAAGCCAAGAAAATACTAAAATATATAAATATATTTTCATTGATATTACTTCTTATTTATTTTATAGTAATGCAAAAAAAAAACATAGTTTATTTAAGTATGACTACTGAAGAAAACTAAAGTAAGTTAATTTGTCCCCTTCCTATTGACCAATCTGCTGTAAGGAAAAAAAAAGTAGCAGATTAAACATGAAAAAGAATGAATCCAATTCTAGTGTCTGTCATTCTCAGAGTGTATTTTGAAACACCTAAAAGTAAAAAAATATGGTTACTTTGTTCACCTGAAATAGACATGTCAGATTAAGGGAGTCATGAGGTCATTACTAGACAGCAAGGGTTAATAGGTATTGACGGTTCATCCACTGTTTCTGCAGTCTTATTATTTTCATGCCATAAAAGTGACATAACTTTGCATTGAAAACAAAGAAACTCAAAGGAATTTGATTAAATATCTAACCCTATACTTGACATTATTTTTCCTTTTTTGTTTCTTTTTAAATTTTTTTTAAAAATGAAATAGAATTACCTTAGTTTTCTTCTTCCTTTCCACACTCCCAGCTTAGCTTCTCCTTAATTAATTATTCTTACATGTATGTACACGTATATAAAATTTTCAATGCTGACCACTGTGCATTGGACTGTCAATAAAGAGACTAATCCCTGGAGTATGTCAGAAGTCATTAGGGTTCTGAGGATGTGGTATAGTGTAGTGGTATAGGGTGTTATTTAATGAAAACTTTCTTCTTCCATGTTAACATGTGTATTGCTACTGTCATTATTCCTGCCTTGCTACTGAAGCCATTTCTAAGAAACTCTTCACAGAATACTTCATGGTATTCTGGCTCTTTCAATTCTTGCACAATATTCACTGAGTCATAGATACAGGAGCTGCTATCAGTTGGGACTCAACACCCAGCAGTTGATTGCTCTTTGTATCATGTCCAGATTTGGTTTTCTGCAATCACTTCTACGTACTGTAAACAAAGGATTTTTTTGTTGAGGTATAGTAAATACATCTTTGGAAATAAATATAAGATTATAAGAAATACCACAAAATATAGTCATTATCCTCATCAATTAAATGAATCTATATTAAAACAGTATTCAGATTTCATCTCTCTTACTTAAAAGTATCTAAGATCAATAAAACAACTGAAACCATGGTCGTGAGGTTATCAGGAAATGAAAGCACTCACTTCCTATCAGTGGGAGTGCAAATTGATATGGTTACTCTAGAAATCCTCCAATTCTAAAAATAAATTTACTATATACCACTCAAAGGCAAATTTCCAAAAGATTCAATTAATGACCTCAGACACTTGCTCTACAATGTTCATAGTTGTCTTGCTCACAATGGCCAGGGAAAAAATTTTCTTAAATGTCCTACAACAGATAAATGGATAGTGAACATGTGGTGCATATATTCAATGATGTGTTACTCATCTGTAAAGAAAATGTACAATCATGAAACTTACAGGTAAATAGATGCAGCAAGAAAATATTATGCTGAGTGAGGTAATTCAGACCCAGAAAGACAAACACTGAATGTTCTCTCATCTGAAGTTCCTAGTTCCAAAGCTAGATGCAACATATATCACCAATAACCACTGAAACTAGGAAAGTATGAAGGAACCACACTGTAGGTGATATGAAATGTGTAATAAAATAAACATACAGAGTTTGAGCTGAGGAAAATAAGTAGAGAACAGTAAAGAAAAAGAAAGATGAACAATAAACAACACCAGGCTGGTTTCATAAATATCCAAGGAATCACATTAATTTATGTTATCTAAATTATTCACAGTACAAAGAAATATGTGTGCATATACATATGTATTCTAGAGGAAGTTAAACTATGTTGGCTCACAATGCTTCTCAGAAGACCCATAGACTGACAAGAATCCAAGTAGTACATACAAGAAACCTCATTTAACTGCTTAGTCAGTTGAACTACCTGAGTCCAAATGATCCAGAAAACAATATAGATTATAGATATAGCCCTCACTTGACTTGCAGCAGGTGACATGGAGTCCATATGCTGAGGACACCTTAGGGCACATTTAAACTGGAAGACTCATATGACTTTAGCTGGATCTGACCTGAAAGCCTCTTTCCTGAGGTTTGCCTTCCATTGTTTCCAGGAAAATACTATGCAAGCTGCCAAGGACAAAAGAAATTAAACAGCCCGATCTGGCAGTAACAATCATGAATCACAGCAATTACCAACATGGCAAGATATACACAGAATTGCAGCGAGTGGCAGTCACCTGTCAGTGGCAACCAACAGCGATCTACTTGAACTTAATGCCTGCTCAACAGGAAGGAAAGCATGCTTGGTACTGGAAAGCTGCCTCGCTCCCTAAAGACAATAAAGAGTCTACTTCTACCATTTAGCTAGAACAGCCTACACCAACAAAATTCTAAATCTTATCCTTATATTATTTCTCAAGTTTGAATATTCAGTGGAAAATGTACTGACACTATCTTCTCCCTGAAGTTGAAGTGAGATGGGAAGTGGCCTCAGAGTACAAATAAAAGAACAATATGTACTAATAAAATATTATTTATCATCATAACATGAAAAAATAATAAAATAAAATCAGTATAATAATTAGATATCTAGATAATTAACTATATAATTAGATAACATTCAATTTAGTAAGTTGAAATGAGATGATTTATAATAGCATTCATATGTT
The DNA here is from genome assembly GCA_021653895.1 of Mastomys natalensis. Lineage (NCBI taxonomy): Eukaryota > Metazoa > Chordata > Mammalia > Rodentia > Muridae > Mastomys > Mastomys natalensis. The sequence goes on from JAJTUV010000824.1 coordinate 360,193, forward strand.
TTCCACCATCTTTTGGTTAGGTATTTTCATATATATATATATATATGAAAATATACCATGCTATGTAGCAATTTTTAAAAGCCTACACATTCCAGTTTTAGTTGGAAGGACTATTATTTAAATAGTTCACATAAACATAATTTCTTTAGTCCAAAATCAAAGATTCTGTCAAAGTCTGTGATGGCCTCCTGAGGCCTAAATTTTTAACAGACCATTGAAGTCATTGTAATGTAGATGATTTGTCCAGGAATGCTGAAAGAATCTACTTTAACCTCTCTAACAAAATGTTGGATTCCTCACAAACTAAAATGGTTATCAAGAAAAACAGAGAATGCTACAGTGAGCAAACTGACAGGCAAACCCACGCAGTGAATGCAGCCTTGGATGGCTGACTTTTGGGTACTTAATGTACTTGACCCAAACGCCTCTTACTGCAAAGAATGAGGATGTCTGTGAGAAGCTGTTAAGATTAGTTACTCAAATAATACCATTTGCTTTACTTGTTCAGCAGGCAGCTTCCAATCATTTTTCTTAATAGCGTGGCTTATTGTTGGAATACATGCACAGACTCAAACAATTATTCAGTCTACTTAACTGTATTTCAAACAGTAAATTAAAAAACTCCAGTGTTTTTGAGGGGAGGCTCTGTTCACCAAAATGCTATGCATTCAGTTGACTTCGGGGCAAATGTCTGATTTCAATTAACTGTGAGATATAGCAAGTTTGTGTTTCTGAACCTACAAGGTCAATGCTTGGACTCTGTGGAATTCAGTGAATTAAATACAATGTTCTCAGGCTTCTTGTTATTAACCACCTGTGCTGAACTAATGACAACCTTGCAGTCATAATAACCTTTTATTTACTATGTAGCTTGGAGTAACTACAGATATATTAATCCAGAAAAATTAAGGATAATCAGAGTGGACTATCTTACAAGTGTGATTTAAAAAATCATATAGCTTTTGTTAAACTTCTGAAGACTACAAATTACTTATCATAATTTAAGAAACAGTAAAGAGGAAGAGCCAAGCAAGAGAGAAATATAAAAGCTTATATTAGTTATCTAAAATCAAAAATATTTGCTTAGAACGTGTGTTAAATGAAGGAGAAGGAAGAAGTAATGAGAGGGAGACAATTTGATTCTTTTTAATTTTGCAGCAAAATTATAAACATCAAAAGCACAGACATGACTACATTACCAAGATAGTTCCAAGCAAATACCTACAAAAATTTGACAATGAACTTTTGTGAGTTATGTGCAGATTAGAGAGTAAAAATTCATTGAATACGTTTAAAACTAATTTGTCTTCATTTCTATTATCAGTCTCCCATAGTAGAAACTGAAATCTCCGAAAAGTGCTGAGTCAGGTGATAGTTCCTTGATCGTTTCCTTAGAAAATCCTTTCTGTCATGAGCACATGTTTGGATGAATATATAGATTCTTCACTTTTTTACCTATATCCTAATTATAAAGGTCTATAAGTGTAATTTTAATATAAATATATTCAGTAAATTAATATAGTCCCTGTTGTTCTTCATCCTAGCAGTTCCCCAACAACCTACAAAAAAGACCAAAATTTGTTTGAAGCTTTACCTAAATACCTGGGTGGTCAATTGATCTATTTTAATTTGGGGACACACCCAGCCAAAATCTCCATAATACTTGCATTTAGTGCCTTCCATGCTTCAGCTGAATTCTTATATTTCCTTTCCTCCTTCTGCATGGCTCAATCTGCCTTATTCTTCTCTCTCTTTCCTCTTGACTGGTGGAAGTCCCATTCCATTCTCTTTCTGCCAAACCATTGGGTGATCAGCCTTTATTGACAAGGCAGAGTATAAACTGTATGCAATGTTTACACAAATTTAAGACAAGAGATTCTTGACATAAGCATTACAATACAATGTATAGTTTGAAACTAGGTATGAGAGCAGATAAATCAGCATTTGAATAACGCAAGGATAAACTTTACACAGTACACAATAACATTATGCCTACGAAGGGTCTACAGTAGCAATATTTATTTTTTGTATGTGTCATAAGAAATATATATGTGATGGTTCATTTGAAGTTATAACTTGGTTGGGCTGAAGAATTATTTAAAACTAATAATAAGTATTTCTGGGTATGTCTGTTGAGCTGTTTCAGAAGATTGTGTTGTAGGTTATTTAACTTACTGACAGGAATCATTCCAAAGGAGTATTTCATAATATAGACTGAAGGTTGAAATTGAACCATAAATATTGTAAGAAAATGGTTACTGTCTCATGGATGTCTTGTAATTTTGAGCAATATGCTTTTGGTCGATATTACCCACAGGTATTAGGCTACAAGTCTTCAGTCCTTGAATGTGAACCTGCAGCATCAGTTTCCTTGAATTCTTGAGGGTCTTAGACTTCAGGTGCCTCATAGTTTATTTTGATATGTCTGGCTCAGGAGACCAAACAACTATTGGGTTCTAGAGTTTTCTTGAATGAGACTGAAATTTCTCAAATTTTTTGAAAGAGGGAACTTATATGTGAAATTTCTTCTTATAATTACATATATATATATGTAATTGATTTTATATTGATGAAAATATTACCTAATACACTTTGAAGTGAGAAATACTAACTCCTTGAAGATTTCTTTGACATCCCAAGTGTTTTTCTGATTGTTCCAATGCAAAGAACTTGACCTCATTTTATCAATGCTAATTTTGCTGGCAATTATATTTTCCTTGGCCACAAACTCATAACTGCTCCTTTTCTTGAAATGTTACAATTTTTAAAAGTAATTCCATTCTTCTTTCTTGATTTAAATTTTCATTGTAAATTAAAGTAAACGTGTCTATAGATCCTCATATCACAAGCTGAATTTAAACAAACCTATTATTGTTAATATAGCCTCTCACCAAGAACTATGGTTTGGAGAAAATTCATAAAATTCTTGTTTACATGTAATGAGAATATCTATTTAAATTTCCATTGCTGTCCTTGCTTTAAAAACAAACATATACAATTTTATTTTCTTGGATTTTAACTGTCCACATTCTGTCTGCAAGCTGATCATTTGAATTTCTATCAAAATTACCTGTTAATAATTTCACAAAAATTTTAGGCTTGGGCTCACCTGAACCCCAAAGTCCCCCCTAAATTGTTGTCATATCCTAATCTAACACTTAAATTATAATAATATAATCAAATATAACCTAACATCATATTGATACAGAAAGAAACCGCCTCTGGGCACCAATTTCAGACAGAATCATTTTTTTACTCCTATAAAAAAATTCACAAGGAATGAACCAAAATGGAGTGTCTTTGTTTTTTTTTTTTTTTAATTTTTTTAATTGGATCAAATATTCATCTGGGTTACTTTTGGTAAGTCATGGAGAAAAAAACAGCTTAATAATATTCAGGGCTTTGAGTGGACCAAAGTCTCTCATTTGATGAGTGCCCAGAGAAAAAACAGTGGACAATGAGACTGAGAAATTACATTCTTTATGTGGACACAGTTCATGGATTTATGTACATTAAAATCATTTTTATCTTCTAACTGTTCATAGTGTCAACCTGGGAAACAAATCTTGTACATAAAGGCCAATGAAGAATATTGTTTTTGATCAAATCAAACTGTAAACCATTTCTTTACTTTCTCTTTGATCAAAAATTTCTTCACTCTTAACTATAGGAAACTTTTATCTAGAGTTTATGTTGCATCTCATAGTGTGGTAATTGAACCATATCTTTAAGTTATTATAAAATATTTACCATATACATTGGCTAAATACCACACAATGTGTTGTCCAGGCTACAAGGCAGTGTTGCTTCAGATCTGAATTAGAGAAGACCTAGTTCCCAAGAACTCTGAAGTCTTGGGTCCAACAGAAATGGGAATAATCAAGCCTTAACCCTATCTATCACCATACATAGCTAACACATCTTTTATTTGTCCTTCTTCTGAGTTTAAAAATTAAACTCATAAAAATGTTAAGTAGAAGATATAATGTTTTCTACAAAATACCCAAACAACTGATGTAAAGTATGTGATTGAACTGTCTACTTACTCTAATCTAGAAATTAATGAACTTATTCCTCATTATCAAGACAAGTCAATGCTGTAATATATGACTTTCCCATAAGATACTCTCTTTAACTCAATTGACATTACAACATACATACTTCGCCTGAATGTTTCCTGCATAACAATTATAGGTTTAGTAAAGTTAGTGAGATTTTTTTATTTATCTTTGAATGATGAAGAAACATTTACTAGTACTAAGCATATATAAAAAACAACCCAAAGGTATTTGTAATGGTTTATTTTATATAATCTTATTTTTCTAATAGCTCTGTAAATTTTCTTCTAACTAAATTGAAATTCTAAAAAGTCCTCAGTTTTTTTGCTATGCACATCTCCAAAGACATTTCTTATGAATAGTTAGATACCACTTTTAGAGAGAAAATAAAATAACTGAAATCATTTCACGCTTTCACTTTTGTTTCTCATTTTAGTTTGAATTCATTTCGTATTTTATTTCAAAAATTTTATCTTTTATTTAAAAAAAGTTTTAATATAATAGTATAATTTTAATTAAAGCATATAATTGAATTAAGCATAAAAATAGATATATAATATAAGATATAATTGCAAATACAATTGATTATCATTATCTCTTATTTTCTTATCCTTATTTTTCTTAATAAATATAATATCTTAGATTTCAAAAATACTTACCTTCTCGACCTGACCTCTTATTGCCTCTGCATTATTGAAATTGCATGATAATTATGTAATTTTTTTTTTTTTTGAGATAAATACTTGTAATTTTTTTAAACAATTTTTAATTTAAAAATTTTAATTAAAATGAAAATTAAGAACCAATTAAAAATGCAATTCAATATATATCAATTTAGTTACTTTCTTTAGCTCTTTCGATTCAATTTCTTCAAACGTTGTCCATATTGTAGTATGTACTATCAGAAATTACTTCGAAATCCTTTTTTTTTTTTTTTTTCAAATTCTACAATAGAGGACATTCACATAGAGAAAAAAAAAGCAGCCATGGAAGATCACAAGCCTGGGAGCGCTTAGGGAGGGACCCATGGCTCCAGCTATATATGCAAGGGAGCTATATATAAGTGGAGAAGAGATCCTTGGTCCCATGAAGACTGGACGTCTGGAGGGGGGATACTCGAGGGTGGGGAGGTGAGGTTACAGGGGAGGATGGAAGGGGGTACACCAACGTGGAGATAGGAGGAGGGGGGAAGGGATAGTGAGTTCCTGGGGGGAGAGGAGGAGATGGGGTAAGGAGTGGAACATCTGAAATGTATAAAAAATTTACAATAAAAAATTTCCAATAAAAAAAAAAAAAGAAAAAAGAAAAACACATGATGTTAGAAGGGAAAAATGGTGGTAGGTATGTGGATGGAGTGGGGAACACATTTGATCAACACACATTATAGTCATATTAAAATTGTCAAACAGTTAAACAATTTTCAAAAATAAACCACATTTGGCTAATGTTAAAAAAAAAAGAAAATTCAGAATAATTTTAAAATATGTTCATTATTTCAATTAATTAAATTTATTCTTTGGAGAAAAAAAAAAAGACTAACCATTAAGCACATAAACCACATTTAGAAAATAAAGTCATCTTAGATTTTATATCTTTTCAATGTAAATGTTTTTTCTACTGGTAGCTTGTTTTTAACAACAACAATAACAACAAAACAGTTGCCCATAAAAATGTTGACATCTATTTGGCTTGCTTGTAGGATTCTAGAAACTCCTATGTAATTAGGAAGGACATATTTTGCAAAATTTCGGTCAACTTTCCTTTTTTCAACTTGAAAATTTCTTTCTTTCTCTCTTTTTGTTTTTTATTTTGTTTTTCAATTAGCAAAGATATAGTCCATTATTTTGAAATATTTAGTCCTTGGACTATATATGAAAACAAAGAAAAGAAAGGAAATGCAAAAATGGGAAAAGGAGAGAGAGAAGAGAGAGAGAGAGAGAGAGAGAGAGAGAGACAGAGAGACGAGAGAGAGACAGAGAGAGGGAGGGAAGGGAGAGAGTTAAGAGAGAGAGAGAGAGGTAGAGAGGTGTGTTGATTAAATCACCAGTCCACAATCTTTTTGATAGTACCTCAAACAGGCTTTGGCTGAAATCCCTATACAAAGAGCCAAACAAAATGCTAATTACTTGATTATGTCTAAAAAGAATAAACCACTGGATTATTAACTTTAACAAATGAGCAAATAGGGAACTCTGAACTTTATTAGAAAATTCATAGGCCAAGTCCAGTACAACCGTTTCTGTAATTTTCCATCATTCATATGCAATATTTAAAAGTGTTAGTAACAGTTCATGAATTGTTAGACTAAGCATCTTGTCCATCTCTGGGGATATCCTATTCCATTGTACAGTGCACTTTTGACTGTTTGCCTATTCTGGTTCATTAATTTCATTTACCTACTGGCTAATAAAGCTTATACTTTCTATGTTTCATTTTTCTTCATTTAGCTGATTATTTCAAACCTAAAAGCACTTAGACCAATCAGGTACTAACATTAAAAATAAATGAAAAGAAAATATTTTTTTTTAATTTTTTTATTGGATATTTTATTTACATTTCAGAAGTGATCACCTTTTCCCATTCCTCTCCCCAACCCAGGAACCTCCTATCCCATCCCCCCTCCTCCTGTTTCTAGGAGGATGTGCCCCCACCCACCTGCCTACTCTCACCTCCCCACTTACAAATTCCCCCACACTGGGGCATCCACCTTCACTAGACCAAGGACCTCCTCTCCCACCTATGCCCAACAAGGCCATCCTACATATACAGCTGGAGCCATGGGTCCCTCCCTATGTGCTCCAGACTGGTAGTTTAGATTCTGGGTGCTCTGCTACCTCTAAGGAGCCAGCTATATCAGGCTGCTGTCAGCGTGCACTTCCTGGCATCCACATCAGTGTCTGCCTTTGGTTACTGCACATGGGATAGATACTCAGATGGAAAAGTTTCCAAATGACCCCTCCTTCAGTTTCTGTTTAACACTTAGTCTCCATATTTGCTCCCATGAGTATTTTGTTACTCCTTCTAAGAAGGGCCAAAGCACCTACACTTTGGTTTTCCTTCTCCTTGAGCTTCATGTGATCTGTGAGTTATATCTTAGGTGTTGTGAGCTTTTGGGCTATTATCCAATTATCAGTGAGTGCATACCATGTGTGTTCTTTTGTAATTGGGTTACCTCACTCAGGATGATATTTTCTAGTTCCATCCATTTGCCTAAGAATTTCTCAAATTCATTGTTTTTAATAGCTGAGTAATATTCCATTGTGTTAATGTACCACATTTTCTGTATCCATTCCTCTGTTGAAGGACATCTGGGTTCTTTCCAGCTTCTGGCTATTATTAATAATGCTGCTGTGAACATAGTGGAGCATATGTTCTCATTATATGTTGGAACAGAAAAGAAAATATTTTATCTCGTTTTTTCCTGTTCTTAGGACTATCAGCTACAAATGGTTAAAACAATTAACCTTTTTTAATGTCTAAAATGTGTTAATATAAATCAATAAGCAATGGCTTTGCAGTACTTTATCACATAAAGTATAGCAAGCATGTTCTTTAATGTCAAATAATGACCTGTTCCTTTAAAATTTGTTCTAAAGTTTTCAATATTGAGTCTTTTTGCATCACTAACAGAATATGTTCAATACATATAAATAAACCTATTGTTTCTAATGTAATAGCAGATTTTTTTTTTGGTGTTCCAAATTGTATTTATGTTACTTAAAATACGTTTGTTCAGCTCTCATCACAGTATTAGAAATATAATAAACCTTTCTTATATGATTGCATTTCTTTCCTCACATTTTCAGGAAGTTCAAAGATTCTATGAATAACTAACATAAAATATATAGCTATTTTCATCACTTGTTAAAAGGTTATGAATGTTTTTGTTTAGGGTATTTTTTTCTTTTGCATTCTACTCACCAGCCTCCTCCTGGTCAGCTGTCCCACAAGCCTTCCTCCATTCCCCAACCCATCACCCCTTTCCCCATTCCCATTGTTTTTTGATCAGGTGACATATCCCTGGGTATGCCTCCACCTTGGCAAATCACATCTCTGCCTGCCTAGGAGCTTCCTCACCCACTGAGGCCAGACAAGTCAGCAAAGCTAGAACATATCCCACTGTCAGGCAACAGCTTCTAGGATAGCTCCTGCTCTAGTTTCGAATTCACAGGAAGACAAAGCTGCACATCAGCTACACCTGTGTTGGGATGCCTGGATCCAGTCATTGTATATTCTTTGGTCGGTGATTCAGTCTCTGAGATCCCCAAGGGTCCTTGTTAGTTGACACTATTGGTCTTCCTGTGGAGTTTCTATCCCCTTAGGCACTGCAATTGTTTTTCCGATTCTTCCATAAGAGTCTCCAAGCTTGATCCACTGTTTGGTTGTGGATCTCTGCATCTGTCTGAGTCAGCTGCTGGATAGAACCTTTCAGAGGACATCTATGATAGACTCCTGATGGCAAGCATAACAGAATATCATTAATAGTGTCTGGGATTGTGCCTTACCCATGGAATGAGTCTTAAGTTGGACCAGAGATTGGTTGGTTGGCCATTCTTCCAGTCTCTGCTCAATCTTTGTCCTTGCATTTTATGATATATATGTATATCAAATATTTGTGTGTGTGGTGTGTGTCGCTGTGTTCTGTATTAATTGTTGATCCTAGCACCTGTGCTAATGGCATTCTTTTCTGAAAGTTTTTTCCTGTACCAATGAGTTCTGAACTAATCTCCACTTTTTCTTCTACCTGCTTTGGTTTATCTGGCTTTTTGTTAAGGTCTTTGATCCATTTGGAATTCAGATTTGTAAATGATGATAAGTATGAATCTTCTTATACTTTTCATGTAGAAATCCAATTTGGCAAGCACAGTTTGTTGAAGAAGGTGTCTCTTTTCCAGATGTCAATTACATATGCTTTTGTTAAAGAAACAGGATATGTGCAGAAATATCCTGAGATAAATGTTGTAAATATAAATATTCTAGTGGAAATAGTTCTGTACATTATACCCTGTATAAAAAGAGGCATTTAATGTTTTGTCCTCTTGCAAACAATAGGGAATTTCCCTTCACATGATTGTACTTTCCTGTGTTCCCACATGTAAATGAAAGGATAAGCCACTTGAATTTAAAACACCAATATAATTAGCATTTCATTTTCCCAGGGAGAATATAAAGGTTCTGGTTCATTCACTGCAAAACTGATTTGGCTCTCTCATTCTCTCAGGAGTTAATAACCGAAGGACATTGGCTATTAAACAAAGAGCTCTCCACCATGTTTCTTTAATTGTTTAGCTTTTTCCACATGATTTCTAAACTATAATTTCTCTTTTAAAATCTTCAATAAAGCTTTATCTAGATAAATTTTTTATCTATCAATATTTTAAGTAAGGAAAGCAACCATGCATTAATTAATATTGGTAACATGCCTAAAGGATGTATAGGTGAAAAATTCTTTCAAGAAATCATAATTGGGCTCTGAAAACCTAAAGACTCTTTTGCTTACACAAGATGCTTCTAGGTTGATCACATACATGGACAACATATTCTACTTTGTAAAGTTGGAACAGCATTATGTCCCCTAGCTTGCTATATTTTAATTCGAAGTGACCTATTTCATCTGTATGTAGGAACTACCAAGATGACTGGTCCTGAGCAGCAGACCTAGATACATATGTATATGTGCATGTTTGATTTTCTTGAAAACTATTAAAAATGTACAAAGACGTCAACTAAAGGACACTGTAAATGTAATTTCTATTTCCTCAGATGAAGGGATGAGATGACAGCCAAGCAGTGTAAATACACAGCTTTCGCTGATGCCAGAGTATTTTATTCTCTGTTCTAACTACCCTTACGCCTAGGCCTAGTCTAGGCTTCTAGCCACTATGCAATCTAATCGTTGACACACCCAGACCATGGCAGATGTAAAAAGTAAACTTTGCTTCATCAGATGTGATTGTGTTGTAGGTTACTGGTGAATAACTCACCCTTTCTAGTTTCTTTCTGAACTCTGGCTGCTGGTTCAACTAAATTGTTCTGTCTAGGAATCTGAACACAGGACTTCATGCTTGTATGGTAGTTTCTTTATACATTGAGTCTTCTGCCCAACCTCATAATTTTAGAAAGTAATTTTAAAGAATCATATTAACACTATCTTGTTTCTTTTGAATAAACTTGTTTTCCATTTTATTTTGTTTCTTTCCTCTTTTACAGAGTTACTCTCTCTCTTTCCCACCAATATCCACTCAGAAATATCTTTAAACAATTTAAAAGACACAGAGTTTCAGTTTGATTAAAAGAATATATTCTGAAAATTGATGTAACTACAGCTAATAATTCCAATATTATTAAATTATTAGCTATTAAGCATCCATATCACAAAACGAGCACATGTATGTAAATTATTTTAAGTAATCATTAGAAGGGACCCTTAGATGCAGACATCACATTGTGCTGTATAAATTTATGGAATACTGTTCATTTCTTCTATCCTAATAAAGTAGAGATGGTAATACTATGTCCATGCTGATGCTTATTTCCTAGGATGGATTATTTTTTTCTTTTCTTTTTCTTTATTTGCCTTCTGCCCCATATTAGCAGTTTCTAACTCCATTTCTTTTTCCTCACGAACTGCACAGATTCCATGTGGTTTTAAGTTTTATAACTTTAGAATCAATAGGGTCAAATATACATTTGACCTCTGCATATCTAGATGAAAAAATGGTGACAGTAGATGAGAAACCTTGAACCCTGACAAGTGAAATTAGACTTAATTTGAGCAGAAAGCGGTATGGAGGAAAGCAGCAAGGCACCTGTTCTCTGGGAAAAGCTCAGAATCAGTGGAAGCTTTATAAGATCATTACATCTTTGGTCAAAGACAAATGCAGTTATTTGCACATATTGCAAAGTTTATCTTTATTGGATACTTTCACAATGTTCTGGAGAGAGCATGAATGAAAGTCCACTGAGGATTTCAAGCGACGTGCTTTCTATATGTACAGCTTCATTATTCACAAGGTCAAAGGTTGTATAGTTTATACTTTCTTGAAACCAGAGCAGATATAATTTTTAATATCTATTCTACTGGGGAATTTGGGAGAAATATATATTTTTAAAACTGCTATTCTTTGAACAGTAAGGATGTAAAATGAATAAAATTAAATTATGTGAATTACTTCTAGTCTTGAATCTTATGAGACAGAGTAAACTTTAAACTGTATTTTCTGTGACTTCGGCTTTCTAATTTTAGCAGTAATACACTATTCTAAGGCATTTTCAAGTATGTTTTTCAACCCTATATTGGAATATCAGATAATGTGAGACATAATATAAAAATGTTAAGATCAATAATGAAACTGAAAATAGTTTTGTAAACTATATATTAAAAATGTACAATCAAGGAAATAATTTACAAGGAATTAATTATGTTCAAACTCTATCAATGCCCAGAGCTAGCCTTGAATAGACAGTGTATAATATTCCACAAAGATAGATAATGTTTCTGAAACTGAGCTAAAAATCAGACTCAAAGGTAATAGATGAAGAGTAATGCAGAGTGAAATGGAATGAAGTCCATCACTTTACATGTTTTGTTGGTCCTTGGTACTTTGAGACAAAACAGATTTATTTTAGAATATATGTTCAACATCCTTAGTCATCAGGGAACTGAAAATCAAAACAACTCTGTGATTCCACCTCACACCAGTCAGAATGGCTAAGATCAAAAGTCAGGTGAAAGCAGATGCTAGCAAGGATGTGGGAAAAGAGGGACACTTCTACATTGTTGGTGGGATTGCAAGCTGATACAACCACTCTGGAAATCAGTCTGGCAATTCCTCAGAAAATTGGACATAGTATTACCTGAGGACCCAGCTATACCACTCCTGGGCATATACCCAAAAGATGCTCCAACATATAACAAGGACACAAGCTCTACTATGTTCATAGCAGCCTGATTTATAATAGCCAGAAGCTGGAAAGAATCCAGATGTCCTTCAACAGAGAATGGATACAGAAAATGTGGTACATTTACATAATGGAATATTACTCAGCTATTAAAAACAATGGATTCATGAAATTCTTTGGCAAATGAATGGGTCTAGAAAATATCATCCTGAGTGAGGTAACCCAATCACAAAGGAACACAGATGGTATGCACTCACTGATACCTGTATATTAGCCCAAAGCTCGCAGTACCCAAGATACAACTCATAGAACACATGAAGCTCAAGAAGAAGGAAGAACAAAGTGTGGGTGCTTTGGTCCTTCTTAGAAGGAGTAACAGAATTCTCACAGGAGCAAATAAGGAGACAAAGTGTGGAGCAGAGCCTGAAGGAGGGTCTGTCTGGAGACTGCCCCACATGGGGATCCATTCCATGTGCAATCACCAAGTGCAGACACTGTTGTGGATGCCAGGAAGTGCATTCTGACAGGAGCCTGATATACTTGTCTCCTGAGAAGCTCTGCCAAAGCCTGACATATGCAGAGGCAGATGCTCACAGCCAACCATTGGAATTGATCACCAGGTCCCTATTAGAGGAGTTAGAGAGATGTCTAAAGGAGCTGAAGGGGCTTGTGTCCCCATGGAGAGAGTGACAATACCAACCAAACAAAGCTCCCAGTATCTAAACCCCCAGCCTGGTAATACACATGGAGGGACCCATGGCTCCAGCCATATATGTAGTAGAGGATGGCCTTGTAGGTCATAGTGGAAGAGGAAGCCCTCAGTCCTGTGAAGACTGGATGCCCCAATGGGGGGAAATGTGAAGGCAGGGAGGCAAGAGTTGGTAGATGGGGGCACGACCTCATAGAAGCAGGAGGAGGGGGGTGGGATAGGGGTTTCTGGGGGGAAATGGGGAAAGGGGATAACATCTGAAATTTAAATAAATAAAATATCTAATAAAAAGAAAGAGTTACTTCTTAAAAACTCTTAGGCACGAACTGGCACAACTGATTGTTCAAAATACATATAAGCAGTTATTTTTTCCAGTTTAAAATGTAATGCTATTGATATTTTTGTAAGTTTCTATAGTTAGCATATATCTATTGTGCATATCTCAGAAAAAAAATACTGATGGTTCCCTCATCTACAATCTTCTCTTAAATGATGCCATCGAATTGTGGAGGGGGTCACTTTTTGCCCACATCCATGCTCTTATTTTTCCAGGAGGTAAAGATGTTATTATATGTGGAAATGGTTTATCTTACAAATGACATTGTCATTGACCACCAGTTCAAGGTTTATATGTATTGACTTTGAGAACAGTATGTCTCCTGTTCTACATCTAGAGGTGCAAGATTTGGTTAGTTTCAGAAAACAGAAACTTGAACATACTGATACAGCTGTAATTTTAAAGAAATCCAAACTGATAAGGTAAGGTGATTTTTAAGGATAATTTTTAAAAGTGGACATGCTACATTTTTGTGGGTTTCGTAAGTAACTGAATGAAAACATTTAACCTTATAGACTTGGAAAATCACTCAATATCTGTCTAAGCACCAGTGCTTGGATATCCTTAACATTGTTAAAAATTTTTCATTAGAAGAAAGTTGATTATTACGATCTAAATAAAGAGATCAGAAAAATGAAGGATCAGAAAATCACTACCTGTGTCTCACTGTAGATGCAAGTGTAATCTAGTATACATGGATGGACCCACGACTCCAGCTCCATATGTAGCATAGGATGGCCTTATCTGGCATCAGTGGGAGGAGAGGTCCTTGGTCCTATGAAGGCTCAATGCCTCAGTATAGGGGAATGGCAGGGTGGTGTGGTGGGAATGGGTGGGGGAGCACCCTCATAAAAGCAGGGAGATGGAGGAAGGGATTATAGGAGGTTTGCAGAGGGGAAACTGGGGTAGCAGATAACCTTTGAAATGTAAATAAATAAAATATTAAAATACTCTAGAGAGAAAGCAAAGAATTTAATGATTTACTTTTTAAAAATAATGTACAACCTCTCTATGGTTGTCAACCCCACTTCCTCCCATCCTGGGACCATTAATTGGGTTATTTTTGCTGATTTCTTTTGGTCACTAGGCCTTAAATAGACTGACTAACTTTGTGATACAACAGATAGATAATTTGGTAGCAAAATCGATTGGGATACATCAGCGTAAGTTAGCTAGGGAGGACCACAAGACTCAAGATGAGGTTGTTACTCTATCCAGGGTGTTCCCAAAACCCATCTCCACTCAATCTAAAAGAAGGAACTTCCACCCCTAGACCAAGCAGAGAGGGGCCACCCAGAACCCCCTCTGACTGGCAATCTGAATTTTTGCTTAGGCTGCAAGGCTAAGCACTGCAAGGGAATATAAATAAAAACTAAGAATATCTCTCTGGGTTCCCTGAGGGACAAGCCTGACTGCATAGCGGTTGATGTCAAAAGTATCCTCTCTCCAGGAAAAAGACATTGGGATGGGTATGGCCCTCATGCCTCACTGGACAACAACAGGAGGACTGGAGCCATTACAAGGTCCCCTTCAATTATTGGAGGTCAGGCCTCTATCCCTGCCTTTGCAAGATTAGAATCGCCAAGGCCCCTCTATACTTAGAGAAGGGAGGAGATGTCAGGGGCAGCCTTGCTTAGGCACTGAAGGCCTACAATCAGCCATAGGCCTAAAATCAGCAATAGGCCTGACATACACACGTGCTAACACAAAGTCTTGGGTATCTGTGGAAAAACACTGAAACAGCAGGGTATAAGGTATTGTAAACAGGCAGCTTCTGTGGAAACTTACCAGCCTGAGTAGTCATAGATCTTATAAATAGGCAGCCTCAGTGGATAGTACCAACTTAGATAAGGACAAGTGAATCATAGGCAGAGTCATAGTGACCTGTCACCTGAACCTTCACCTAGCTGATACCCTGTTCTGAATGGTATCCGTACTCCCTCTGAACACCTATGCTCCGGTGCCATTCCCTTCCCCACATCCTGCCTTTTTGTGTTTATAACCCCTGTGTGAATAAGTAAATTACGGTGTGATTTAAATAATTAAATAAATTAATTAATAAAAAAATAATGTACAACACAGAGATTTGCCTTAGAGATCAGATGCAACAAGCAAGATTCATTCATGGTTCTGCTCAGGTCCTCTCGGTATGAGTTGTGGCTATTAAATTTTTGTTTTTCTGGATCTCCTAACTATGGGAATGGTGTGTCTCAGACTCCTTTGCTCGAGACAAAAAACTCTTTCTCTAATCTTAAGCTGTCATGTCCAGACATGTGAGTTTTCCTGCATTGCCTTGTTGTATTTCATTTTGTCATACTTAGTTGTTGTCTCTTGGAGGCCTGCTGAAGAGGAAAGAGGAAAGGGGGATGAATGAGGGGGAGAGGGAAAATGAAGGGAAGCTGGGAGAAGTGGAAGTGGACTAGGTGGAGTTGATGGGAAAATCTATTTTCAGTTTAAAAAGAAACCCTCAGACACATACTTCTAAGCCCAGTGAGGAGGAACTCACACCAGATCAAGTCTCTAAGAAAGGACACAAGATAACAGACTGTGACAAGAGAAGTGTAAGTAATATAGAGCAGAGGTGAAGATGTGTGACTCCAGTACTGTGCAGGGACAGGTCCACAGCATAACAATAGCAATATATGGCAATATCTTTTTCAAAACCATAAAAATAAATTAGAGACTATAAATGGAGCAAACTGCCCTGCTGTCTTAAAAACTCTCTCAATTCCAAGAAAAACTAAGTTTCTCATATGTGATATACAAATTTATACACCACAGATGATTTGTTTCCTTAATTTACAGCATGCTTCTAAACAATGAATGGCAAAAACCAAACCAGTTAAAAATGGGCTAGAAAAAAAACGCATAAAAATACAGAAAATAAAAGTAAATCACCCACAATCATATGGATGTGCTTAGATTAATAACTAATAGAATTTTGAATGGACTAATTTATCACTTTTAATTTTATTGTAGTATGCAATATATGTCCATATGTTCCTTAAAGGGGTTATGATGACTTATTATTCATTGAAAGTACAAGTACAAAATATGCCCATTGTCTAGGCAAAAATATCAATATTTATAAATTTGACATCTGATGTAACATCTCCGTTGAATTAATCCTTAGTTCTCCTAGTTTTATATTGCTCATGAAGCTAGTTTTTCCTACTGTAAATGCATATAGTTGCATCATATGTCAATACAGACTATAAGTATTCAGGGTCTATACCATTTTTTACCTCTTTTGTCTTCTTGCAAATTTTCATATAAAGCACAAGTGTTATCCCTCTGCCTCAGGTTCCGAAATAAGGACTCATGTCAGTCATAGCAGAAATCGAGCAAACTCCAACAACTGGTAGTCATTATATCCTGAAATCCAGGTACTACCTAGAATTCAGTTTTGGTTAAAACACAATTTTATACTCTACAACTGATAACTATTGAATTTCACTAACAGTAGACTGAATAATGAAAAAAAAATATGTCTCATTAAAAGAACACCAAATTATATGACCATAAAATGTATGCAGAAGACATATATGCATTTGTATGTAACTTGATATTCTATGTTTGCTTGAGATCCCTGAAAGTCCTTCCCCTTTCTGAAGAGAGACAGAGGAGGAATGGATCCAGGCAGAGTGGAGGTGGTGTGGAGGTACTGGGAGAAAAGGCCAGATGAGAAATTGCCTTTGGGATGTAATATATAATAGAAGAATACAGTTAAAAAAGAAGAATACCATTAAGTGATCTTTATTATTTTTAAAGTCCTTTTATCTTGAGAATTACTTAGCTATAATTGTGATTATATACATATCCTTATGAGTAAATCTGTTCATTCTTCATTAATTTAAACTATGGTTATCTAAGTGTCAATATTTATTACATTCTGATATGTAAATACAACATATTTCCTTCTTGAGGGTTTTCTCTCTTTCTCATTCCAATATATAGAAGATATTATGATAGTTATAATAGTGGTTATTCAACAAAACTATAAAATTATATTGAATAAAAAAAATAAATTATTTACAAAATTTAATTACTTGCACTTACCATGTACAGCTAGAGCTAAAAAGTGTTAATGTTTCAAAATAAACACTAAGTCAATTAGAAAATATTATTAATATGTTATGAATCTATAGAAAATGAATCATGAAAATGAATATTCTTGCAAATTCTGTCCAAAGATGGGGAACATTTAAATGATAGATGCTCAGGATTCAAGTAATTGTTCTTTACAAGTTTGCTGTGTGATTAAACACAGGAAGTCATTTAACTCAGAACAATTGAACATTTAATTGATAGAACACACCTTTAAAAGACTATTTTTTGCCATTGACATACAATAAGTATAATTCTGTACACTTTTAACATAAACAATCTAATTTTATTTCTAATTATTTCTAATTTGAATCCCTGGAAGTTTTTGAATAGCTACTATTTAGTTCGTTCCTTTGTTTCTTTGTATTCCTTCATAAATTTGTGAATAGTTATTAGTTGTACAATGTACAACTGTGTAATAACCAAAATTTGGCTTTAGGCAGTGCCTGGATTTTAAGATATAATGACTATAGGTGGTTGTGGTTTGCTCCATTTCTGGTGTGATTGACAAATGTCCTTATATCACCTTAACCTGGTTACAGTGATATTTTTGTCCTCATAACTAAGCTGTCCCAGGCAACATTTACAAGCAGGCCTATGAACAAAGCACAATTTTCTTTCTCACTCTTATGTAGAAATTCACAAAAATAAATCCATATTCTCTGAATTTACTTGGAGACACTCTATTGGACTTCTCTTTTTTGGCGAATGTCTGCAGTTTCCATCTGTTGCTGTTTCCATCTGTTTGTCAGTAGAATGTTGTTTTTAGTCATCGATCTTTCATCATTCAGGGAGCCTGCTGGAAACAATCAATGGAAACGGTCTTTCCTGCAATCCTAGATTTTGTTTTGAACCAGCCAAATATTTTACGTCTGAATTCTAATAATACTTAATCAGTTGAGAATTATTTTCAAAATGCAATGTGAATCTGAAAAATAGAATTCTGTTGTTTTCACAAAAGCTAACCCTAGCTTTAAGAGTTTATTAATATTGACATAAATATAAGGTGAGGGATCTAGGGTAAGTGTGCACATTTATCTGACAATCTGATGCTACTTGTTTCTTTGTATATTTGTTTGTTTGTTTTGTAATTTGAATTGGCTTGTATTTTTCTCACTACTCATGGAAAAAAAAGCAACATGGTAAAAATTATTGCTCTACAAATATAGTATGTATATTTCACAAGTACTGACTATGTATATCCTATCAAGAGAGCAAATTGGACAGAAGTTATTGTAGAGCCTATTAACAAGTTAAGCAAAGTGGCAACATGACTTATACTGCAGTGAAGTTTGTCAGAATTTGAATTTGCAAGTATGCCTGTCTGGAAGATTGACATTGATATTTAAAAAGTTGCATACAATTTCATTCGCATTCTAGATCTTAACATTCATATTCAAAACTGATATACTAGTAAACTATAGTTATGAGAATAGACTTTAAAACATAAACAAATCTTCATAAATATGTCAAAAATATTTAAAATCCATTTGTATTGGAATTAAAATAATTCCTGACTTCTTTGTATTTATTTATAAGAGCAATGTGGGTAGTCAATAGCAAAATATGAAGTAATAATAAAAACATGATTTATCATCATAGAAACTTACAATGGAAATTTAACTTGACTAAGATGGTTAATGGACAGGTTCAAGAATATTTATATAACGTGGAAAATATTGAACACATAGTATATCCATTAATATTCAGCTCTTGCCTCAGTGAAGCTTCCAGTTGATCATACTATAAGTATTGGGAAATAATATAGAAAGTATACTGGGGATTATTCCTTTCAGGATCATACCTAATAATTTCTTTTCCTCTTTCACAAGATGCAATTAAGAAACATAAGATTGAAGAATGTGATAGAACTGTTGATGTTAGAATATAATATTCAATTTTTCTTCCCCCAAATAATATATTCTAGTGGGATGGTTTACTTATTGTGTCTGAATATTTCTATGAATCCTTAAGCCTCCTTTGTTCTTGCCTGTATAATTCCCCTGATAAACATGTCAAGGAAAATTACTGGGCAGGGAGTGGTAAAAGATACCTGGAAAATGTGGTCATTAGGAATAGTTGTGTCTGTAGTTCTTCATTTGGAATAACTATATTCAAGACATTAATGTAGATTTATAGACTAACTATTTTCATTTAAATTATGTTTGTTATACTTAAATTTCTTTCCCCTTCATTTAAAATGTATTTTTACATTTTTCCTCAAGTCTTCTCTGTGTTTTATTTTGTTTCCTTTTTCTGTTATTAATGATCTTTGAGGTAATAAAGGATATGAAGAGGTCCCCTATAATCTTCTACTACTTAAATGCTCGGTCAAATATCTGAATTTTTCACATTTCTTTGTTCTGCATCACATTATCTGTGGTTAACAGACCCTGTAAATTGAAGAATTTTTTAAAACTAAATAGTAGGAAGATTTCAAACATCATAACAGATAATAGTCAAGCAAGTTTTCAGTTATTTCTTGCTACCTTGATCTTACTGAGCGATAAAGATCCACAGGAGGTGGTAACTACATGCCATGTTAAAGATGAACAAGAGCGTTTTCATGCTGCCATAAATCTGAAGGACTATGATTTTAATATTGATTTTTTTTTTAAAGTTAACAGTGTCTAGAGTCACTAAGAATTAAACCTTTAGGCTTAGCTCTGGAGGGTATTTTAGATTAAAATAATTGAGCCGAGAAGACCACTCTTAGTTTGGATAGCACCATTCCATGGATTGGAGTCCAGGACTGAATCAAAAGGAGAAAAAACATGGAAATAGCAAGCTTCTCTCCCAGCTTCCTAATTGCATAGGCAATATGGGCCATCTGCCTCATACTTCTGCTGCAACATTGCCCTTCTCTGATGTCGTGGGTCCTTACTGTGAACCAAAATAAACTTCAAGTTGATTTTTCAGGTATACTGTGATAGTTACAAAGAAAATAAGTGCTGCAGAGAAAGAAGACAGTAAACGCAACAGGTGTTCCATTTGGGTCACAAAACCAAAAGCAACAGATCACAGTAAATAAAAACTTTCTTTCTCCAATTTTAGATATAGCCAGAAGTTTGGAACACAAAGTTCTGATTCTAGCTGAACCCAAGCTTGAACTAATAATATTAAAGTTAGAAATTTCTTTCCTGTTAGTTCAAAAGGACTGGATATTTATATCAAGCACAATGCTCACATCATCTTCGGAGAAAACTAATTTTGAGTTTCTTCAAGAAAAATTACAAGGAGAAAAGTCACTGAAAAATATACAGTTTACTTTCCTTTATCTTAGTGTCCCATCTCTGCTTTTACAAATTCTATTTAATCTAACACATAGAAGCATAGCTCTCTTCTTCTCCCCTCTCCCAGAGGCCTCAAAGATCTCCAATTTCATGTCCTGTTCTATTCCCTTTAACTTCAATAAAATGTTCTGTTCCATATATATTATTAAATATTTTTTTGTCAATAAGACTAAGAAGCTACAAAAATGATTCTGAACTTCTGGGACCAGAATGGTACAATAAATAAAAGGTATACAAATATTAAACAGATGATTTAGTTTGACTTCTTTTGTGACTTTAAATGATTCCATCAGGTAATTCATTGATCTGATGAACACATTCAGCAAAGCAATAGGGTAGAAAATAAGCATACAAAAATCGTAGTATCACATTGGTTTAGAAATTTGTAGGGAATGATAAAAATCTCATTCACATGATTAAAAATATCTAGGAATAATCTGAACTAAGGAGAAAAAGAACTGTAACATAGAAACATTATTACACTGGAGAAAGATATTGAGCAAGATGTTAGAAGATAGAAATGATTAGCTGAAGCAATATTGCGAGAATGACTACAGTAGCAAAAATATCACATAAAAACAACTATGAACTCCAATGGAATAGTAAAGAAAACCCATAAATAAACCTGTGTAGCTAAAATCATCTAATATAAGCAAAGTTGTATAAAACAAGCAGATTATAATATATATAAAACTTTTTTCCTCTAAATCCTCCCATATGCACAATACTTCCATGCTTTCAAATTCTAGTTCTTTTTATGTAGATGTATATACACAGATATTCCTAAATATAAGCTGTTTATTCTGTATAATGTTATTTGTATGTATATTTTCAGAAACAATGTGTTTCTTCAACAAATAGTACTGTAGAACCTATATTTCTACATATATAAATATGAAACTACACCTATAAATCTCACCCTTACCTTTCACCCTTCAAAACACTCCATTTCAATTTGATCAAAGATTTTACTAAGATTAGAAGTTTGAGCATCTTGTAGAGAACATGGGGAAATACTTAAAATTATAAGCTAAGATTTTTTTTCTAAAGAGTACTTCAAAAGTACAGGGATTAATCCAAAAATTAGTCTAATAAGATTACATGAAATTTAAAAAAGAAAGAAAAACTTTGGTACAGCAAGAGAAAATTCACTACAATGAAGAGGCAATCCATCGAAAAAATCACTAGGTCTGCGTCAGACAGGGGATTAATGTTGAGGTGGATGAAATACAATGAACTGCAAAGTTAACCACCAAAATTCAAATCACTGGGTTAGTTCATGAGCTAATTAAGAACAGAAAAATAAAATTGCTAGCAATATTTTAAAGAGTATTAAACTGCCCTTACCATCATAGCAATACAAACTAAATATCTTAAAATTTTCATCGAATCCTAGTCAGAATGGCTTTCATCAAGGAAAAAAATGATAATAAACTCTAGTGAGAATGTGTGTCAAGAAGTGCTTGTATTTGCTCTTTGTGGAAATGTAACTATTTGTGGCTACTCACTATGGAAATCACTATAGTGGCAACAAAAATAGAACTACCATACTACCCTTCTAAACTATTAATGAATACATACGCAAAACACTAAGTCAATATAGATACTTAATGAAGACACTTTTATTGTTTCAATATTCACAGTAGACAGGAAATGCAAGTATCCTAGGTGTTCATCAACAAATTGATGGGTAAAGAAAATGTAATACATATACACAATCAAATTTTATGCAGTCAAAATAAAAATTAAAGTCATAACAATTTTTGATGTATGGATAATATTAATATTATTAGAGTATTATTAAAACTTTATTAATAATATTAAAGTAAAATTACTGAAAGTAGTAAATATAAAATGTAGCTCAGAAAAACCAGTCACTTATTCTCTCTCTTTAATAGTTTTTTTGTTTTAGGTAATTTTCACATGTATGAAAATAGATTAGATAGATAGATAGATAGATAGATAGATAGATAGATAGATAGATAGATAGAGATAGATAGGTAAACACATTATACAGCTTTTGCTTCTCTTACCCATAGCAACCCAACATGTCCTTCTCTCTACTTTGATCTTCATTAATTTAATTTTTATAATTTGTTCAATCTAGTTACTGCTGCTTTTAAGCACATAGACCTGAGTCTACCCTTGAAATAGTGGAAACTTACTAGTGGCCATATTAAAAAGAAAATATATTCTGCACTCTCCCAGCAAGTGTCCACTGCTAATATTGCCTCAGTAATGGGTTGGGTCTGGAAATTCTTTATTCAGGGACTTTCCACCTGCTTGATTTCATGTAGTGGTATTGTAGGGAAAATAAACGCTGTGAAATGCTGACAGCAATAGTCACATCATATTAGAAAGACAACATTTCACCCCACCCATCCACACCCTTTCACTCTTCTGTCTCCATTCTTCAATGTCCCCCTCTTTTAATTAATTAATTAATTAATTAATTAATTTGTTTATTTACTTATTTATTTTTATTTATTTGGTAGTAAACCATTTTTGACTTCTCCACTGGCTTCTCCTTCCCCCAAAATACTATTTTCTAGTACCCTGCCTTCCAGTGTTTCTCTAAGTTAAACAAAAACTCAAAAGATTTGAAGCAGGATTCTGAATATGAGGGAAAACATGTGACTTTATCATACTGAACCTCACTCCATAACATTTTATTTAGTTTCTACCTTCTATCTTATATTTCGTGATTTCATATTACTATAATCTGTGTAATATTCCATTGTGTATACATCCCTCATTTTTCTTATCCTTTAATCTGTTAATAGGCATCTACTTAGATTCCGTGTTTTAGGTATTCTCAACAGAGCCACCAATGAACATGAAGGTGTAAGTTTTTCTGTAGTAAAATATAAACTCTTGAATACATAGTAAATTTTTAAATTACAAATCTAGAGTTACATGTAAATATAACATGGAATGTTGTGTGTGCCTGTGTGTGTGACTGTGTGCGTGACTGTGTGTGTGACTGTGTGTGCATGTGTGTGTGTACATGTGTTTGTACATATGTGTTATTTCTAGTAAAACCAGAAAAAGTATATAAAATAAAAATAATAGATATTAAGGAAATGGCAGAGGGAAACAAATGTAAGACATGATATAATAAAGCTGGATTAGAAATTATTTTATTGAAGAAAAAGAACAAGGAATAGAATACAGAGAACTTGGATCAGGGCTTTGGGAGAGTTAAGCAACAGTGAAAAAACAAAACAAAACAAAGCTTACTGCCACAAATATGTCCATATAAAATGCCACAAAACTGTTTATCTTGTATCTAACATTTACAATAAAGAATAAATAATCAAACTGATACAGAATTCTTAAAGACTTTAATATAAACTAAATCATTTTAACAACACCAAAAAAACAGGATCAAAAGTTTCTGTTTCTGGTTTCAGACTGTAGCTGTGTCATAAGCTGAAGGACATGGATTAGATGAATGATGATAGAGGCATCATATTCTTGCTTTCTTAATCAAGTGATCTTTCATACATATAAACAGAATTCAGTGAAAACTATATGATGAATCATGTCCTTAGACTATTCCCTCACTACATACAGAAATGAAGCCAAAATGAGTTACTTTTCTAAGCAAATACAAGAAGTTTTAAAATCTTGGGGAGAAACAGTAGAATGGTTTCCTGACATGGTATATATAAATGAGTTATTTAACAGAACACTGAAAAGATAGTAAAGAGTAACAACAAGAAGAATAAAAAAATGTGACCATGTTATGTATATTACCAAAACTACATAATTTCTTTTTTCTCTAAAGCAGTTGTAAAAAATTTTAAATTAATAATGTAAATTTATCTGTTTAATGTAAAGGTCTTATGAATGCATTTCTTGAGGCCAACTACTTAAAGACTTTTTCCTGTTTTATTGAAACAATTTTATTCAAAAATGCTTTTCATAGTCAATTTTAATATGTTTATTTAACTTGAAAACATATAGCTTCATAAATACAAATATATATCTCTTTGGCTAGTTACATAATTTTTGCAAACACATCATTTGTTCTTTAAAATTAATAAAAAGATTGTTTTTATAATATAAATCATAATGTTTTCCTCTTTATATCAGTAATGTTGATTATAACATATGTTTACACGATCATAAGCAGATAATTTTCCAAAAATGGAACATACATTTTTTTCCATAAAGTGTGAGCTGTTGATCTGCTATAATATGTGATTACTTTTCAATCAAAGACTTCATTATTTTTTCTTTAAAGTAAGTTATGAATTTTAGAAATGTTGTATCTTGAAATGTCGCATATATACCTCCCAGATCATTTCAGTGAAATTTTTTCCCTAAAATTATAAACCAGTTTATTTTAAAAAAAAATTCTAAAGAATTCAAATCAAGCATAGATCTTGGTACAAATGGCCTATGTGTGAGGTTTTCCCAGTAATTATGGGGAAATGTAGACATTCTTATTTATTCTGTCTTTGCATAGATTAGGTGTCTGGCAAATGTACTATTCTACAGTACCTGAGTTTTTTACTTTCTAAAGTGAATGAATATTTTTCCTTTGACCTTGATTATGAAGTATTGTTAACAGTTTCCAGTAGAATATACTTCTTTATGAGAGAAAATCATGGCTGGAAAATAACCTACTTTTTCTTTGATGAAAGCAATTCACCCTAATGACCTACTTCTTTGCTATCAACTGCTTTACAATCCTCAAATCATTTTCTCATCCTAGTCCCCCAACCCCTTGCCCTGTTCCTTGCAGGTTTTCTTTGTGCCTCACTCTGTAGGGTGCCTCTGTCTGACTGAGAGTTCACACCCATTTCAGTCTTGATGATCTGTTACCAAGAACAGTGAATGCTCTTTGTAACAGGTCTAATTTGATAATGGATTTCCTTGTGATAATTCTTGAATTTTTTTGTTACTTCTTTTCATTTAATCTCAAGATTTATTGCTTATATCTAATCTCTTTGGATGTTTTCTTCAGACTCCTTTGCTTGCCCAAGGTTTCTTCCTTTGTTGTTGACACGATGCTCTCTGGACCTTCAAAGTGTCTAAATCTTAAATTTATAGCTGTATTCAAATCTGTAACTTTAGATTCTAGGTACTCAGTAAAGATCACTTTTTAAATCTTCACCAGCACAAGTTATTCACTGTATTTAGTGTTTTATAAGATATTAAGAAAAAATTATTTGAATCAACTTTAAGATATTTCTTTATCTCCCCTCATATACCAAACTTTTAATGAAATAATATGCATGTTCTAAATAAATGTGGAATTCATTTATGCTATTTTTTATTGTTACCTTAGATTGAAATACTGGCCTCACTTATCCTTCATTATACCTCCAACATTTAATTTTTGTTCAGTATCGTCTGTTGTCTGCATGACAGCTTGCAAAGTGCTTTAAGTATACTCAGATCTTGTCTCTTTCTATGTAAGTCTCCATCATTTTTTTGTTTAATAGGATTAAGAATTAAATATTCATGACCTAACATCTTTCTCTTTTGAATTACCTGGACAATTTGCTTTCCCTCAGTCCCATTCTAATCAGAATTTACTATTTTTTTCCTCCTCCATCAGTAGTTTAGAAAATAAATATGTATTTTGTTATATTTTGACTTCACTTATCATTAAATTCTCAAGTGTCTAGGACTATGAAGGTGGTACATCTTGCATGGTTTACTGTAGTGTTATTTCCCAATTTGTGTATTTTTATTATTATAATCAAATAGATCTGCTGTTTACCAGTGTGCTTCTATTAAATTATCAACATAACATTTTGACTATTTAATTCTTCCAATATACGAATATATTCAAATACTATTAAAGTTGTTTTGACAAGTAAACCTCTTCAGCTCTTTCGTGTTTCTGTGATCATCCTCCCCATTCACAGCATATATTCTGCTAGCTTTGGCTAGCAGCCCTTGTTTTCTCTCAATTTTTTTATTTCCCACCTCAGCCTAAATCAATTTAGCCTGACACTGATCTTCTAAGGAGCCCTTCTGAGTCATCATACTCCTGAGAGGCATTTATACTGTGCTTATAATATTTGTGATGATCTCACTGGTAGATAGGAACCATGTTGTTTCTTAATCATAATCTTCAATATTACTCGGGGCTAGGCTTAGCAAATAATGGCCTATAAATAATATGTCTTGCTGTCAGATTCCCCATTAGCAGCATGATGATAATAATATTAGGCTGTCTGCCTTTCAGCATTTGTATATCTAAATATGATGCATGTAAAATATGTCCTCAAGTATTTAGCATATTAAACATAAGTCAGTGTTGTTCTGTAAAAAGTCCTTCTAGTGAAAGCTTATAATAATGGGAGGCTGTAGGTAAAAAATAGAGACATTTGCTCTTTAAGAAGTAGATAGTATATGTATCCTTTGATTATATATACATATATATATGTATATATATATGATACTCTGCTGTTTTGTTATATTATATAGTTATGAAATCCATGAGCATTTGTTCTCTCCTCAAGAATAGTACCTGAAATACCATAATGTTATAGAACCTACCAAGGCAAACATTGCTAACAAAGCAGTCACACAATATGGAAAAAAAAATTAAACATTTTTAAAACAATTTTCACTAATTTTTTTACATAAACACTCAAGTTAAGGAAATCCCACAGATTAGATAAAAGTTATAATAATTTTAGATGTATGGCTGTGTTTGTGTTTACAACCAAACTAGGCCTCCTGACAAGGACAATAGGAATTGCTTTAGAATATCAATGTACATCTATTTAGCATATATATTTAAAGAAACATTTATAAATGTATGACATGCAAAGGATCATATCCTACTCATTAAAATTATCATAATAGGTTTTCATTTATCAGTAAAGACATAAGTTATCAAATACATGTCATTATTACTTTCTAGTTTGTATCTTACTGATTTCTTTTCACCTTTCTTTAGTTATATGCCACAAAAGCAATGCTTCTAATCATCTCACTTCAAATTCTCAGATAATTTCACTAAGCTTTTAATTAGTCATTGTGCACACCCAACTCGCTTCATACAAATACATACACAAACACTCAACCAGATTCATATGCAAATAAAATGAAAATACACCAAATATTGTCACAATAAATGCACAATTTCACATAGTATACACTCAATGGTTTAAGTTTTCTCTATCTAAATTTCCTTTGCTTACTAGTTTTCATCAACTAGGGGTTGGAGTGATTTATCTTTTGTTTGTTAACCTCTAAGACAATATAGATTCACAACTCTGCCAAACATAATAAAACAATAACTAATAACAATACACTGAAAATCTTCACAAAAAATCAATATTGAAGAAGTAGATACACTGCCAAACTCATTTTGACTCCATCTTTAAAGCAATTACAAAGCCAGCAAAGATATTATAAAAGGACAACTACAGGCCAAAATTCCTGAGAAACACAGACACAAATAACTTCAACAAATGGCTGCAAACAAAGTTCACTAGAATATTGAAAAGATAGTTCAACATGATAAAATTGGAATCATTCCAGAGACTAAAGAACTACTTACTATTTACAAATCAGTACTTATAAATGCACCAAATTGTTTTAAAAAGAAAATGTAAAAAGTTATTGTAATTTGTTTTTACATGCATGATTAACAAAATTATCATGTTTTCAAGATAAAAACCTTAATAAAATTAGGTTTAAAAATCATATAGTCTAGATATCAGTTGAACAAGCAAGGGCCATTTAGAAAATGCCCCCACCATGTAAACCTATAAATCATACCTTATTAAAATATTTAAAAATCATTGCCAGATATGGGGTGGAGAAAACAGAATGGCTGATGAAA
The DNA here is from genome assembly GCA_021653895.1 of Mastomys natalensis. Taxonomy (NCBI): domain Eukaryota; kingdom Metazoa; phylum Chordata; class Mammalia; order Rodentia; family Muridae; genus Mastomys; species Mastomys natalensis. The sequence continues at coordinate 388,418 of JAJTUV010000824.1, forward strand.
TAGTACATACTTATAGTGGAAATGCAAATTAATCCTCTCATTGTATAAAGCAATATGGAATTTCCTTAAAATATCAAGAATACGGTTTTTATATTGCTCTAAAATTAATAGATACATGGTTTCTTTTAACTTTCATTTCATTTGTGTGTGTGGTGTGTGTACATGTGTATGTGTGTGTGTGTGTGTGTGTGTGTGTGTGAGAGAGAGAGAGAGAGAGAGAGAGAGAGAGAGAGAGAGAGAAGGTATCCTGTTGCTCAATTGAGTGTTGAAAATTCCAATTTTTTAAATGCCATTCATAATATATGACCACTCACTATCTGTATAAGTACAAGTTACATTCAACATATATTTATACAACCACTGTACAATCATTCATAATTATTTAACCCTACTACACTAGTTTGAACTAATGTGCCTCCACCAAAGGGCATAATAAGGCTTAACCCTAAACTTGATAGTTAGAAATTTAGAACTTAAGGAGATAGAACCTAAAGGGACTTTTTTTTTTAAGGCTAAATATTTCTTTCTTTTATTTATTTTTTTTATTTAAATCACATCGTAATTTACTTATTCACACAGAGGTTATAAAAACAAAAGGGCAGGATGTGGGGAAGGAAATGACACCCAGAGCATAGGTGTTCAGGGAGAGTACTGATACCATTCAGAACAGGGTATCAGCTGGGTGAAGTTTCAGGTGACAGGTCACTATGATTCTGCAGATGATTCACTTGTCCTTATCTAAGTTGGTACTGTCCACTGAGGCTGCCTATTTATAAGATCTATGACTACTCAGGCTGGTAAGTTTCCACAGAAGCTGCCTGTTTACAATACCTTATAGCCTGCTGTTTCAGTGTTTTTCTACAGAGACCCAAGACTTTGTGTTAGCATGTATGTATGTCAGGCCTATTGCTGACTTTAGGCCTATGACTGATTTTAGGCCTTCAGTGTATAAGCAGGGCTGCCCCTGACATCTCCTCCCTTCTCTAAGTATAGAGGGGCCTTGGTGATTCTAATCTTGCAAAGGCAGGGATAGAGGCCTGACCTCCAATAATTGAAGAGGATCTTGTAATGGCTCCGGTCCTCCTGTCGTTGTTCAGTGAGGCATGAGGGCCATACCATCCCAATGTCTTTTTCCTGGAGAGGGGATACTTTTGACATCAACCCCTATGCAGTAAGGCTTGTCTCTCAGGGAACTCAGAGAGATATTTTTAGTTTTTATTTATATTCCCTTGCAGTGCTTAGCCTCGCAGCCTAAGCAAGAATTCAGATTGCCAGTCAGAGGGGGTTCTTGGTGGCCTCTCTCTGCTTGGCCTAAGGGTGGAAGTCCCTTCTTTTAGATTGGGTGGAGATGGGTTTGAGGAACACCCTGGATAGAGTAACAACCTCATCTTGAGTCTCGTGGTCCTCCATAGCTAACTTACATTGATGTATCCGAATAGATTTTGCTACCAAATTATCTATCTGTTGTATCACAAAGTTAGTCAGTCTATTTAAGGCCCAGGGACCAAAAGAAATGAACAAAAATAACCCAAATAATGGTCCCAGGAATTCTTTGTTTAGCTCCTTACTCCATTTTTTAATAGGGTTATTTGGTTGTCTAGAGTCTAATTTCTTGAGTTCTTTCTATATATTGGATATTAGTCCTCTATCGGATGTGGGATTGGTAAAGATCTTTTCCCAATCTGTTGGTTGCCGTTTTGTCCTATTGACAGTGTCCTTTGCCTTATAGAAACTTTGCAATTTTATGAGGTCCCATTTGTCAATTCTTGATCTTAGAGCATAGGCAATGCGAATGGCTGAGAAGCACCTAAAGAAATGTTCAGCATCCGTGGTCATCAGGGAAATGCAAATCAAAACAACCCTGAGATTCCACTTCACACCAGTCAGAATGGCTAAAATAAAATACTCAGGTGATAGCAGATGCTGGTGAGGATGTGGAGAAAGAGGAACACTCCTCCATTGTTGGTGGGATTGCAAGATGGTGCAACCACTATGGAAATCAGTCTGGCGGTTCCTCAGAAAATTGGACATATCACTACCTGAGGACCCAGCTATACCACTCCCGGGTATATATCTAGAAGATGCTCTAACACATAACAAGGACATATGCTCCACTATGTTTATAGCAGCTTTATTTATAATAGCCAGAACTGGAAGAACCCAGATGCCCTTCAACAGAGGAATGGATACAAAAACTATGGTACATTTATACAATGGAATATTACTCAGCTATTAAAAACAATGAATTTGATAAATTCTTATATAAATGGATGGAACTAGAAAATATCATCCTGAGTGAAATAACCCAATCTCAAAAGAACATACATGGTATTCACTCACTGATTATTGGATTTTAGCCCAGAAGCCTGAAATACCCAAGATTCAACTCACAGACCACATAAAGCTCATGAAGAATGATGACCAAGTAGGGGAGCCTTCAGTCCTTCTTAGAAGGAGTAAAAAAATACTCAAGGGTGCAAATATGGAGACACAGTGCAGGATAGAAACTGAAGGAGAGACAGACCATTCCACCTGGATATCCATCCTATGTGCAGTCACCAAAGGTAGAGGTTGATGTGGATGTCAGGATGTACATGCTGACAGGAGCCTGATATAGCTGTCTCCTTAGAGGTCTGCAAGAGTCTGACATACTCAGAGGCAGAAGCTCACAGCTAACCATTAATCTGATCATGGGGTTCCCAATGGAGAAGATAGAGTGAAGGCTGAAGGAGTTGAGAGGATTTGGGACACCATGAGGAAAGCAACATTCCCAACCAACCAGAGCCCCCAGGGTCTAAACCACCAGCCTGGGAGCACTTAGGGAGGGACCCATGGCTCCAGCTATATATGCAAGGGAGCTATATATAAGTGGGAGAAGAGATCCTTGGTCCCATGAAGGCTGCACATGGGGGGGGATATTCTAGGGTGGGGAGGTGAGGTACTGGTGAGGATGGGTGGGGGTACACCAACGTGGAGGCAGAAGGATGGGGGAAGGGATAGTTAGTTCCTGGGAGGGAGGGGGGAAGTGGGGTAAGGAGAGAATATCTGAAATGTAAAAAAATTTCCAATAAAAAAAATAAAAAAAAAAAAAAAAAAAGGAAACACATAAAAAAAAAAAAAAATGGTCCCAGGATGGGAGGAAGTGGGGCTGACAACCATGGAGAGGTTGAAAACCAATCCTTGTATCAATTCTCATCTTTCTCTTTCTCTCTCTGTGTTTTCTTTGGGGCCTTCTCTGACCCTTTTCATGTTCTCTTTAATAATCTATCTTGTCAATGTAAGGGCAACATTCTTCTTTAAGGGCTGTACACAGTCACAAGCTGTACACAGTCTTTTCTATTGTAATAGAGTAATTCAGGTCGAATAGTCCTTTGCAATTTTTGGAGATCATTTCAGACATCAAAACGAGGGATTTCTTCATATTAGTGATGTCAATCTCTAGCTGTTTGGTGTCCTTGTCAATGGCCCATCAAAGGTCTGAGTAGTATAAGTCCAGAGGCCAGCATCAGGATTACAGCTTCTACCAGCCTACATCACGGGTGTTTCACTTTATCTGGAAAGGAAAATGAAGGGAATTCTCAGGGAGATTTCTCTTCCCTGGAGGTCACTTGTCATTCATCTAATTTATAGTTAGCATGGCTTTGTGGGGGTATCTATTTATTTCATTAATCATTTTGGCAGCCATTTAGCTGTGCCTTCTGTGATATCAAACAGGCATATCAGTCCTTGGCCCCATATGAGAACTGGGTCTGGGCCCTTCCATTTAAGGGTAAGAGGGTCCTTCCACATAGCTATGGCATAGTTTTTATTTGTCTCAGCAACGCCAGAGGCTGTCAGCAGCATATTTGCCATGAGCTTTGAGTTTTTGAGTTAAAAAGTAAACAAGGCATGATGGAGAGTGTTTCAGGAGACTCCTTCTGGGGGGAAATAGTTTCCCCTCTTTTATTTTTTCCAGTATTTACCTTTCAATGCTATCTCCTCTCCCATTCTCCCCCTAAACTCCTTATCCCATACCCCCTCCTCTTATTCTTATGAGGGTATGCTCCAAACATCCTCCCAAACCCATCTCCTTGGTCTCAGATTCCCCAACACTAGGGAATCCAAACTTTAGGGGACCATGGTCTTCCAATTCTACTGATGTCTGACAAGGCCACCCTCAATATACCTGTTCTCAGGCTGGAGGTTTAGAGCATAGGATCTCTGGTTGAATCTTTTGATACTCCTTCTAAAAAGGACAAAAGCACCCACAATTTGGTCTTGCTTCTTCTTTAGTTTCATGAGATCTATGCTTTGCATCTTATGTATTGTGCGCTTTTGGGCTATTATCCACTTATCAGTGAGTGCATACCATGTGTGTTTCTTTGTGATTGGGTCACCTCACTCAGGATGACATTTTCTAGCTCATCCATTTGCCTAAGAATTTCATGAACTCATTGTTTTTAATAGCTGAGTAGTACTCCATTGTGTAAATGTACCACATTTTCTGTATCCATTCTTCTGTTGAAGGACATCTGGGTTCTTTCTAGCTTCTGGCTATTATAAATAAGGCTGCTATGAACATAGTGGAGCATGTGGCCCTGTTGTATGTTGAGATATCTTCTGGGTATATGCCCAGGAGTGGTATAGCTGGGTCCTCAGGTAATACTATGTTCAATTTTCTGAGGAACCACCAGATTGCTTTCCATAGTGGTTGTACCAGCTTACAATCCCACCAACAATGGAGGAGTGTTCCCCTTTCTCCACATCCTCGCCAACATCTGCTGTCACCTGTGTTATGGATCTTAGCCATTCTGACTGGTGTGAGGTGGAATCTCAGTGTTGTTTTCATTTGCATTTCCCTGATGACTAGGGATGCTGAACACTTCTTTAGGTGCTTCTCAACCAATCGAGTTTCCACAGTTGAGAATTCTTTGTTCAGCTCTGTACCCCAATTTTAATAGGGTTATTTGATTGTCTGGAATCTAATTTCTTCAGTTCTTTATATACCTTGGATATTAGCCCTCTATCAGATGGAGGGTTGGTGAAGATCTTTCAATCTGTTGGTTCCCGCTTTATCCTATTGACAGTATCCTTTGCTTTACAGAAGCTTTGCAGTTATATGAGGTCCCATTTGTCAATTCTTGATCTTAGAGCATAAGCCATTGGTGTTCTGTTCAGGAACTTTTCCCCTGTGCCCATGTGTTCAAGGCTTTCCCCTATTTTCTCTTCTATTAGTTTCGTGTAGCTGGTTTTATGGAGAGGTCCTTCATCCACTTGGAATTGAGCTTTGTACAAGGAGATAAGTATGGATCAATTTGCATTCTTCTACATGTTGACCTCCAGTTGGACCAGCACCATTTGTTGAAAATGCTGTCCTTTTTCCACTAGATGGTTTTAGCTCCTTTGTCAAAGATCAAGTGACTATATGTATGGGGATTCATTTCTGGGTCTTCTATTCTATTTCATTGATCTTCCTGCCTGTCTCTCTTCCAATACCATGCCATCTTTATTACTATTGCTTTGTAGTACAGATTGAGATCAGGGATGGTGATTCCCCAGAAATTCTTTTATTATTGAGAGTAGTTTTTGCTATCCTGGGTTTTTTGTTATTCCAAATGAATTTTAAGATTGCTCTTTCTATCTCTGTAAAGAATTGAGTGGGAATTTTGATGGGATTGCATTAAATCTGTAAATTGCTTTCGGCAAGATAGCCATTTTTACTATATTAATCCTTCCAATCCATGAGCATGGGAGATCTTTCCATCTTCTGAGATATCCTTCGATTTCTTTATTCAGGGGCTTGAAGTTCTTGTCATGCAGGTCTTTTTTTGCTTGGTTAGATGCACACCGAGGTATTTTATATTATAGTGATAGTTTATATTATTTGTGACTATTGTGAAAGGTGTTGTTTCCATAATTTTTTCTCGGCCAGTTTATCTTTGTGTAGAGGAAAACTACTGATTTGTTTGAGTTAATTTTATACCCAGCCATTTTGCCAAAGTTGTTTATCAGGTTTAGGAGTTCTCTGGTGGAGTTTTGGGGTCACTTAAGTATATATCATATCATCTGCAAATAGTGAAACTTTGACTTCTTCCTTTCCAATTTGATCCCTTTGATCTCCTTCTATTGTCTAATTGCTCTGGCTAGGACTTCCAGTACTATATTGAATAGGTAGGGGGAGAGTGGACAGCCTTGTTTAGTCCCTGATTTCAATGGGATTGCTTCAAGTTTCTTCCATTTAGTTTGATGTTGGCTACTGGCTTGCTGTATATTGCTTTAACTATGTTTAGGTATGGACCTTGAATTCCTGATCTTTCCAAGACTTTTATTATGAAGGGGTGTTGAATTTTGTCAAAAGCTTTCTCAGCATCAAGAGTTCATGTGGTTTTTTTCTTTGAGTTTATTTATATAGTGGATTACTTGATGGATTTCTGTATATTGAACTCACCCTGCATTCCTGGGATAAAGCTTACTTGATCATAATGGATAAGTGTTTTGATGTGTTCTTGGATTCGGTTTGAGAGAATTTTATTCAGTATTTTTGCATCGATATTCATAAGGGATATTGGTCTGAAGTTCTCTTTTCCTGCTGGGTCTTTGTGTGGTTTAGGTATGAGTGTAATTTTGGCTACATAGAATGAATTAGGTAATGTTCCTTTTGTTTCTATTTTGTGGAATAATTTGAAGGAATTGGTATTAGGTCTTCCTTGAAGGTTTGATAGAATTCTGCACTAAACCATCTGGACCTGGACTTTTTTTTGGTGGGGAGACTTTTAATGACTGCTTCTATTTCTTCTGGGGTTATGGGACTGTTAAAATGGTTTATCTTCTCCTAATTTAACATTGGTAACTGGTACTTGTCTAGAAAATTGTTTATTTAATCCAGATTTTCCAATTGTGTTGAGTATAGGCTTTTGTAGTAGGATCTGATGATTTGTTGAATTTCTTGGTTTCTGTTGTTATGTCACCCTTTTCAGTTCTGATTTTATTGATTTGGATACTGTCTCTCTGTCCTCTGATTAGTCTAGCTAAGGGTTTATCTATCTTGTTGATTTTCTCAAAGAACCAGCTCCTGGTTTTATTGATTCTTTGTATAGTTCTTTTGTTTCTATTTGGTTGATTTCAGCCCTGAGTTTGATTATTTCCTGCCGTCTACTTCTTTTGGGTATGTTTGCTTCTTTTTGTTCTAGAACTTTCAGGTGTGTTGTCAAGTTTCTAGTGTGTTCTCTCTCGTTTCTTTTTGTATGCACTTAGGGCTATGAGTTGTCCTCTTAGCACTGCTTTTATTGTGTCCCATAGGTTTTGGTATGATGTGTCTTCATTGAAAATTCTATTTAGCTAAAGAGGACATTGAATTCATAGTCTTCATGACTCAATATGGAGTTAATTGTATCCACCACCATCTCTGGACTTTAGTTGTTTGTTTCCTTTATATTAGACACAGTGTTATACTACATATTCAGACCCATAATGGAATTTACTATGTAGAGTAGGCTATACTCATAGTCATGAAAATCTTCCTTCTTCAATCTCCTGAATTCTGGAATTACAAACAAAGAGCGACTGTAACTGGTTTGTTTCTTTCCATGCACAGTATTTCAAAATACAATTAACCAAGAGAAGAATTTAATAGTGTTAATTATTCTTCTATTTTGGTCAAGGTCAGCTAGAAGAGCAAATGGAAATTTGCATTCCTGGAAACATGAGGATAGATGTAATAATATTCAGTGTCATTTAGTAAGAACATTTCAACTTGTTCTCCAATATCTTCAGTTTTAGGTATTAACGCTAAGAAGCACATTATTGTTTGGTGTAATTCAAACAAATTTAAAATTACATAATCTTTCTATCTAGAATGTATTACAATCAACTACTATTGATTGAACTATCATTCTCATATTGCACAATTAACAAATATATTCAATTCCAGAGTTCAGCATAATTAATAAACTGCAGCAAGACAACAATTACCATATTCAGGCCTAGAACATCACAACGATAATAAAAATGATCTCCACAAATATTACTTGTCTTTTAATTTATCTATTTGTTTGTTTATTTATTTATTTTAAACTCCAGATACTATTCTCCTTCCTGTCAACCCTCCTCTGACTATTCCACATCCCATACCTCCTCCCAACCCACCTGTTTCCACAAGGATGTCCCCACCCTTCACCCCCACCCTACCAGACCTCTAAACTCCCTGGGACCTCCAATCTCTTGAGGGTTAGGTGCATCTTCTTGGACTAAACCCAGACCTAGCAGTTCTCTGCTGTATATGTGTTGGGGGCCTCATATCAGCTGGTGTGTGCTGCCTTGTTGGTGTTCCAGTATCTGATAGATTGTGGGGGTCCAGGTTAATTGAGATTGCTGGTCCTCCTACAGGGTCACCCTCCTCCTCAGCTTCTTCTAGATTTCTCCTAATTCAATGACAGGGACCAGCAGCTTCTGTTCATTGGTTGGGTGCAAATATCTGCATCTGACTCTTTCAGCTACCTGTTGGCTCTTCTGGAGGACAGTCATGATAGGTTCTGTTTTGTGAGTACTCCATAGCCTAGTTCCATCTACTAACCAAGCAAGTAAAATATCTGTATGGCAAGAACTTCAAGTCTGTGAAGAAAGAAATTGAAGAAGATCTCAGGATATGGAAAGATCTCCCATGCTCATGAATCAGCATGATTAATACAGTAAAAATGGCTATCTTGCCAAAAACAATCTACAGATTCAATGGAATCCCCATTTAAAATACCAACTTAATTCTTCACAGAGTTAGAAAGAGAAAATTCTCAAATTTATTTAGAATAACAAAAAACCCAGGATAGCAAAAACTATTCTCAACAATAAAAGAACTTCTGGAGGAATCACCATCCAGTGGAACAAGGACAGCATTTTCAACAAATGGTGGTGGTTCAACTGGAGGACAACAGTTAGAAGAATGCAAATCGATCCATTCTCCAATAAAAAATAAAAGTAGGTTAAAAAAATGAATGAGGACATCCTGAGTTTTGCAGGCAAGTAGATGGAACTAGAAAACATCATCTTGAGTGAGATAACTCAGCCCCAAAGAGACATGCATGGCATGTACTCACTAATAAGTGGACATTAACCAAAAGAAAAAAAGTGCTGAATACTCAAGATATAGCCAACAGAACTCAAAGAAGTCAATAAGCCTAAGGGTCAAATATTAGTAGTCTTTATCTTTGAAAATTCGGAGTATTCATAAAAGAAAAAAATAATTAATAGTTAAAACAAATACATATTCAGAATGGGTAATTATTTATTAGACATAATGTTGAGTATAATCAATCTCTAAACATTTTCTAACCACAAATAATTTTTAAAAAGATATTTTAAATATAAATTTACTCTTTAGGTAAAATTTAATCGAGTGAAACCTTGAATAATAACAATGATACTCTTTTATATTTGTCTCAAAGCCAGAATGTAATGATAAATGGCCAAATAACAAAGCTGGCAGTTAAGGGTACAATGTGACAAAGAAGTTATAAAGGTCACGCCTATTATAGATTGCAGGCATCAGCTACTCAGCCCTTTTAAAAGTATTCAAAAGTTAGTAACACATTTATTGCAAATTGTGCCATATCCACCCTTCTTTAGGAGTGTTAGCATTAAACAAAGAATAGAAGACTTTCTTCTTTGGGAGTTCTTGTTCTCTGAGAAATACATACTTTAACTATGAAATAATAAATCAGTTAATCTCCTCCTTTGTTGTCTTGGTTTCATTTTCTAAATTATTTAATTCTTATTTTTCAAGTGCCAGAAATGGTAACTTTTAAGACATTTGTAAAAGTTTGTAATCAATAATTAGTCAATGACTTCAGAATAATGGGTGTGAGGTAGAGATAGATCTGTGTTTAATATCCCCATGGATAGCTATAGTTCATTAAGATTAAACTGGAGTGTGTTTCAAAATAGAGAGTAAAAATTAAAAAAAAATTAAAAAAACCAGGACAATTTCCCTAATTTTACTGAAATACAAAGTAAAACTAATGCCAACAATAAAAGCCATTATCCAACTTCATTTGAACACTGGACACTATTTTTCGTTCTTGCTCCAATTAGTTTGTGAAACTATATTTATGTTCTAATAGCATACATTCGAATTTTCCATTCAATATAATTTTAATGATAATTTCACTATGTTTTTTTTAATCAAATCTGATATACACAGGCTGCCTTAGAACATAATAGAGTGCTAAGGATGCTCTTGACCTCTTGCTTCTGCCTTCCAAATGCTGAGATTACAAGTGTGTTCATCAGGACTAGTAACCCAAGGCCTTGTGAATGCCAGGCAAGGTCTCTAGAACTAGGCTATATTCCTTTCCGAATGTTATGATGTCTTCACCCTTATAGCTTTTCTTGGGTGAGTTTGAATAAGTATATATTGCAGGGAAGATAACATGCCATGGGTGACAATTAGACCCTTTCTGTTTTTTCAGTTTCGTGTACTTTTATGCTCTTTGTTGCTGACTAGACAGTATTTAGAAATTTAAACTCATATAAAACACAGGTTTTAAAGAGCTTATCAAGATGGTCACGCCTATCATCATTATATGACAGTCATTTCCAATGAGAAATAAGGAAAAAAAAAAGCAAATCAAAAAATACTGATTACAGGGCTTGGGGAAATGGTTCATTAAAGTGTTTGCTCGTCATCATGAAGACCTTGAGTTCAGCGCTCCATAACCCCAACTGAAAATGTAAAATAATATACAAAGAGGTGCAAACAGGAGGAACTAAACTAAGCTGAATCAGGAATTTTAGGTACAGTGAGAAACTCTCAAATTTCAGGTAAAAAAAAAAATAGTGCAATTGTTAAGAATCTAGAGATAAGAACATCAGAGGTGCTTAGTCTGTGATAGCTTTCCTCTTACAAACGATCAGTTTATCACAGCAATGGATTATTTATTGGCCGAATTCTTTTTATATATGAGGACACTACTCAGCCAGATTTCTTCACTTGGTCTCTCTCAGGCTAACTTGCTATTCTATTGTATGATGCAAGAGGAAAATTGTCAATAGATGGTACTACAAATTAGCTTCTTTATATTTGACTCAGGTGTGGTATTCACTCACAGCAGCAAAGAATTTTACTGGGACATTGTGTTTTACAAAAACAAACAACTAAAAATCCCAACAACAACAACAATAAATTTCCTTTGGGCAATAAATGTAAGAGAAAAATGATAATCATTATCCATTGATTTATACCGCTGATGGATGTCTTGAGTGGTGGTTTTATCTTTGTCAACCAACCAACAAGTTCTAAAATCGTTTCTCTAGTTTTCTTTGTATTCATCTCCCTTCTTTAACATTCAGTTAAATCACCTTATATATTTATATATTTTAGAAAGCCTATCAGTTATTGTATTTCCATACTACCACTCAGATGGCCCTTAATTTAAGCTGTCTATCCATGTCTTTTGTTGGCCTCCCTCTTCCCCTCTTTCCTCCTGCTCTCAACTTGATCCTCTCATTCCAGCATCCCCAATTATCTATACCTATCTACATATCTATTCTATTTTCCTATCCTAACACGACTCATTTATCCCCTCAGTCATTACATATATATATATCCACAATTGATCTGCAGATTGTTAACATTTACTTAACAGCTAATATCCACTATAAGTACCATATTTGTCTTTTTGGTTCTGGAATAACACACCGAGATTAAACTTTTTCAAGTTCCATCAGTTTACCCAGAAATTTCATGATGTCATTTTTATTAACAGCTGAGTAGTACTCCATCGTATAAATGTACCACATTTTCCGTTCTTCTGAAGAATCTCCACATTGATTTCTGTAGTTCATATACACGTTTGAAATCCCTTCAGCTACCCTGTTCTGAATGGTATCCATACTCCCCCTGAACACCTATGCTCTGGTATCATTCCCTGCCTTTTTGTGTTTATAACCCCTATGTGAATAAGTAAATTACGGTGTGATTTAAATAATTAAATAAATAAACAAATTAAAAAAAATTCCTTCAGCAATGGAAGAGTCTTCCTTCTTACTCTATACTGAACATATGCCATCATTTCTTTGATGGATCTTAGCCATTCTGATATATGTAAGAAGAAATCTCTTTTTTATTTTCATTTCTGTGATGGTTAAGGATGTGGAATCTTTCTTTAATTGTTTCTCAACCTATTGAATTTCCTATATTGTGAATTCTTTTTTAGAATAAAATCCCATCTTTAAATTGGGTTCTTTGTTTTCTTGAGGTCTAGGGTTTTGGCACACACACACACACACACACACACATGATCTAGATAAAATTATTATATTATATATATATATATATATATATATATATAATATAATAATAAATTATATATTTATCTAATAAAATTGCCAATCTACCATCCTTTCTTACTCTTTTGTAATGTTATATGGTTAGTTAAAACAAACAAAAATCTCATTTTAATATAGTTTTCTACAACATTGGTTTCTAATTATATATATTCTATGATATATACATATGACACTTTATATATATTCTATGATATATACATATGACACTTTATCAGATGTAAATTTGTAAAAATCTTTTTACAATCTGTAGGCTGCTACTTTGTTTGAATGATGGTGTCCTTAGCTGTTCAGGAACTTTTTGATTTCATGAGGTTCTATTTAATACTTATAGATTATACTGTTTACACTAATGGTGCTCTGATCAGAGAGTCATTTCCTCTGCCAACGAGTTCAATATTAAACCCTCTTTTTCTTCTATCAGGCTCAGTGTATCTGGTTTTATGTTGAGGTCTTTAATCCATTTGTGCAGGATGATGAGTATGTTCATAATTATTCCATGATTTCAAAAAAAATATTTTTAAAAAGCTCATCTTTATTCATTGTTTTTATCTCTTGTTAGATAGGGCAATTTTAGAATTTGAATTATTTTTCATGTAATTTTCACAAATTCACTTTTAAGAACTAAGTTAATTTTTTTAAGTTTATGTCTTTAAAGTATCCTTATGGTTTTCTTTTAAATTTCATAAGAATTACCATTCTACTGTCTTTTCTTACCTTTTTATAACATTATATGTTTAGTTAAAACAACAACACATGTTTATATACTGTTCTGTTATTTTTGTTTCTAATTATATATGTCCTGTAGCTATGTGCATGATTCCTGATGATGATATCACTCTTGAAAAAAAACAAGCAAAAACTCAGTACAAATTTTAGAAAATTCTCAGTTTCTAATCTAAAATATTACATTTGATTTTCAAAATTCACAAATAAAATCAGTTAGTTCAGATCCACTGAGTCAATTCTTCAACCAGACACTATAGATGTAACATGGTAAAAGAAAACAAACCAAACAAGAACAGCAAAAACAATATGTTTGTATCAACAGACATGTACTAATTGTCACAGATCCCTTCCTGCCATATACATAGTATTGTCAAGTCATAGAACATAACTATGATCAAATAGTTAGCATTCATGAAGTATTCTTGTTTCATATGAATACAGCTCTAAATGCTTTCCTTAAATCATCACGAAAGTTATGAACCTTTCTAGGAAGCAAATCGTACACTCAAATTTCCATTCGAGACGTGGAGTGTACACTGTAGCTCACTAGTAAAATCCTCTACTGTATGACGATCTGATGTATCTCAGATGGTTTTGACAACAATATCTTGTTGTTATAGTTTTACTCGACAGCCTCATTTGAAACAATAATATTCATCAAAAATTGGCCAATTAGCATGAATCTTTAATCTACTCATTAAAATGTACATTTTTTGAGGATTAAAAAAGCAACCCCAAAGTCCTCGTAAGCCTGTAAAGGAAAAAGGAAAAATTAAAAGCTTCAGAAACCACTGATTCTTGCCAAATGTTTTAAGGAGTTGATTATAGTGATTCTTAATTAAGCAAAATCTCTTAATCAGTCCCATTCTGCACTCCCATCCTTTTGTACATAATTTGTAATGGATAATTTACTATTATATTTTCTGTAAAGCTTCTAGGTATTATGCTCATGTCATTTGTGTTTGTACTTCACTTATCTGCATCATGTCTGATTCTGTATTATTATAGAGAATAAAGTAGGCTTAGGAAAAGAAAGAAAAATAATGTTACAATAGCTACTGGGTCAATTTACTTTGTTATTACAAAGAAATGGATTTGTATGATTTCTCATGTAGAGCATTAAGTTTTAGGGCATATGGGTATACACTGCACAATGGTAGCATGTAGCTAATTAAGAAATCTATTGACTGCATAGTGATCATTGTGGGTAAGAGCCTACTTGACACTATCCAAGAATACCATACACCACTAATATCTATAATAGTGCTCAGCAATATACCTCTGGAACTTACTATTCAATTTATTAAATCATGATTGGTGGAATTCCACCAGTGATTAAGTTCTATACCCATGTTATACAACATTCTGCATTCTATGCAATCATAAAGAATGTTTTTCTAGCCTGTTTTGTTAGGTAAACTAACATGTAAATTTTGATTTTCTGTTCAGCTTAACAATAATCCTAATGAGATATTATTTAACATATATCAGGGTTTTTTTGTTTTGTTTTGTTTTTTACAATACTGATTATATAGTATGTTTCAGATACTTAGTTTCTTTACAAATATAAAAGTGGCAGACATTACCAAAAAAACTTACCTGTATAATCATTGTGAAGTTTAAGCCTCCACCACGATGACATTGGATTCTATTTCTCAATGAATGGAATTCAAGTTTGTCTATGTTTTCAAATACAAACGATTTTTAAAATGTGGATGGTATTCAACGTCTTTCAACTGAAAACCCCTTTCAAAATTCTGGCTTCACATGTAAATTTCATTTAGAAACCTGTAGTACTTTTCTGTTTTAACATACACTATACCATGATAACTTTTGTTTTAATAAACATTCAGCTTTTGCTAAGGAGGCTACCACCCACACCCCCTACACACACACACACATTAATATTCAGAATTAGAATGTCAATCTAAATGGTCTTCTGTGGCATACTCTAGTTTATGTCTCTGATTAAATTCATGGATGTTCATGTTCCTAAACTGTATATGTGTTTGCACAAGTTTATTAAAAATAATCACACACACACATACACACACACACACACACACACACATACACATGCACACACACAAATTCACATACTCATATATATAAACATTCTGAGGCCATTTAGTATTGCTCGTTTGTATATGTTTTTACAGCTGACCACTAGGTATTTTAAAACTGATTAGAGAGGTCGTAACTGGGGAGAAAAGACTCAATCTCTCTCAGCAATCATTCATTTATTGTAGTTCTTCACATAGGAGTTTGGTCCTGTGAGATTTCACTCAACCATACTGGCATGTCAATTGGTGTTGTCACGGTTCATATCTTATTTATGTAACCACATTTTTTGTGAGTTTATCGGTATAGTTTTATTAAATTTAATGATTTATAAGTTATTACTAGGTATGCTGGTTTATAGATTCATTACAGTTCAAGGTTAGAAAAGAATTGCTATATTTACTAGCTTTTGATTGTGTTTGTGTATATATATATATATATATATATATATATATATATATATATGAATTATAGTAAACTTTCAAGAGAAAGTTGTATAAAATGTTTTACGTGATTGTTATTTCACTATGAAGTGTCTTAGTTACTGCTGCAACTCCAATGCATGCCTCTATGCCTAACGCCATGTTCTCTGCTATGATGTCATGATCTAACCCTCTGAAACTGTAATCGAGGCTCCAAATTAAATGCTTTTCTTTAGAAGTTTCCCTGTTCATGGTGTTTTGTCAGGAAAACAGAAAAGTAATTAGAACAGTATTTGAATTTGAAATAAACCTCAAAATGTTTGGTTCCCTAATATTAGCTTGTGTGTAATTTGATGGCTTCATTTTTTCTGAGATATTATGTTATTTAATTTCCCAATAATGCAGTTTTAAAACATGATGTCACTTCCTTCTCATTGGTGACTACATTAGCCATGAAATCTTCCTTCTAGATACTTGTTATCAGTTTTGATTAATTTATTTACCACAAAGAACCCAGACCAAAAGATCTAGATCAACCAGATCAACCAGATCAGCCAGCTGCTGAAAACCATTATCTTGCCTGATTCATGTTGGTATTTAACCAAGTCTGTTGACTTGTTTGTCCTGTGATATAACATGATTTTGTTCCTAGTATTGAATTTCTGTACCAGAAGGGGTCACTTACTTTTTTCTGGGATAATAACATTTGTCAGGTATCTTAATTAGTTATGGAAAGCCTTTCTAAGTCATGTACATGTATGTAAATAACAACGCTATCTTCAAATGTATCAGAAAAGAACAAACAAGTGGGAGTTTGAAGGGGATAAGACATACAGAAAATTATATATCCATAACTGCTTTTCTATTGTTTTTCTTTAAGAAGTACTTGATTTGCTTGTGTTGGGAGTTAATGTGACTATATTTGAATGGTGAAGAGAAGATTGATACCACAGAAAAACAAGATATAAAGTTGAAAACAGAAACAAGTTTTTAAGAATCTGAGAATAGAGAAGTTTACCACAGGAGATAAATATAAGCATATGCACAAGGAGGCATTGTTAAAAATTTTTATAAAGTTACAAAAATAATCGTATCTCACAAGTTATTTTGACTTACATTTGTTATTACTAAACAAGTTCATCTCTGGAGAGTGAACAAAAGAAAGCCTTCATATTGAGAATTTAAAGATTAATCAATCTTTCCCTGCAGATCAAATTAAAATGTTGAAACATTTCCTCAGATTCTCGATAGAAAATGTTGCATACTGATCTATGGAAGCATACTGATCTATCTGAAGTATATCTAGCATAGTGGGAGGATCTCTTTATTTCTTTCAAAACACAAAGTACTATTAGAGCCAAAAATAATAATGATGATTGTAATTACTCTGAAAAGGAAATTTTATATCTCTGCTACTATCAATACTACTACTGTTGTGAGTTATATTTTGCAATCCGTAGTTCAACTGGTTTTATGTTTCCCTTCCAATTATGGCTGACATGTACTCTTTCTTTCTTTTCTGTCACCTTTAAGAGGACTATAATGATCACAAATGTCATCTGAGATACTTGTTGTCATGTCCATACAAAGCAGACTTCATTACATTAAAAGGTTTTTGTTATGATTAGAGGACTCACTGTCATGTCAATTTTATTTGCTGTAATTAAAATAGAAACTGCATTTTAAAACTCTTACTAATTGTGTTCAACAATTTTGTGTTTAGCTTGCTTTAGAACAAAAGAAATTGTATGAATATAAATTTTAATATAAATGAATGAATATCTTAGAAGTTCACTCTTCTGTTAATCTGACTTTTCAGAATAGATAAATCTGAAGCAAACAACAACAAAATAGAAACTACTTAGACTTAAAAGGGGAGACTGTACAACATCTATACAGAATAGTAAATAAGGTACAATACATAAGTATTTCTTTGCTTGGTTTCTTTATGCTTTAAGAAATTCCAAAACATTGAAGAATTAATCAATTTTTTTCCACATTCAAGTAGTTAACATTTTCTTTCTTCCCCTATTGCTCTTATGCATGCATGAACATGGTCACTCTAATCTAGAAAAACATTTTAAAATAGTTTTTAAGATTACTAAAATGCAAAAACAATAATTTGACAATAAAATATGTAATTTATTAAGCTAAAATATGGTCAGGGAAAATGAAAGAACACAATAGAGCATATTGCAAAAATTATATTGATAAAAGTATAATAAACCAAGCAATATTCTAAATTTCAAATACACTAAATGTGGATGTTCAGTTTATCAAGCATGCTTAGTTGAGACATGGAAATGGAGATTAACATAGTTACATTTACATTTTACTGTACAGTTGCACGTATGAATTTAGGGTGTGGTGAAAAAATACCAAATATTCCAATCTATATCCTATAATCTCAAATAATACTCATTTGGAAATGTTGATTGGCGATATTTAAAACAGCAGATCCTAATCTTGCTTGTTCTTAATGAGCCGCCATCTTCCTGACTAGCCTAGGCCTGAGAATACACTGCCACCACTTGGCTCAGGCCGCCAACTCAGGCAGCCAGACACACCGGCCCTGCAACCCACGAGATGCCAGCATGGAAGATTGCTCTGCCAATCTTCCACGGTATTGCCACAAGGTTGAGTTGAGCCCAGACCATCGTGCCATCCATGTGGTACACAGTAGAAATGAGACTCTAATGCTTAGATTATCCAAAGGCTTTATATGTTTGGTAATGGTCAGTAACAAGATGCCCACACAATTAGAAGTGTAACCCAATACCCAACCTAGATATATCAAATACCTTTAACTGCTAGAGACACCTGCACATCCGCTGCCATGTTCCCTTCTCTCTGGTCCTCTCTCTCTCTCTCCTAGCTCCTGGTCTTCCTCATCCTCTTCCTCTCCTTACTCCTCCTCTTCCTCTTCTTACTCCTCCCACCTTAGCTCCTCCCAACTTGCATGGAAAATATGTCACTACATATCACCCTTCCTGTTAAAATAAAAAAAAATACTTTCTCTCAAAATACAGTTAGAGCACAACTATAAGTAAAATAGAAGATAGACCTAATACCCAGTCCATCATTTTTGTTAACTAAATAGAACCTCTGTCATCTCTCCTAACTAAAAAACTTAACTCTGAACCTGACTTATATCCTGGTTTCAGAACGAATGCCATCTGAAAACCATCCTCTCAAATCTGTTCTCTCAAAGTAAATAGCCTGGGTTGGCTATGAGATTACAAGTCTTCAATCCCATCAGAAATCCAGAATGACTGTATGAACTGAAATATGGAAAGCACAAAGCATAGCTTCCTAAACTTAGTCAATTTATAGAGACCGCTGAATACCTAGACAGTTCCTATACTTTAAAACTTTGGACTATCTGGTCTTCAGCCTTCTGGCCCAGGATCATATGACAGACCTAGTAATGCAGAATTTTTAAGAGCTCATCACTCTGTCTTGGCAGATACAATCACTTGACTATTCAGCAAGTGTGTCTTTTTTTCTGGACACTATATTGTCTGTAGATGAAAAGAGGCAATTCTTGCCTAGTGGCTGTCTCACCACAACTGGAGAACTCCAAAGATGCTCAATTTCTTCTTAGAATCCAAGACAGGGAAGCTGTCAGGAGCCCACAGGTCTCTAATCAATTGATCTTTGAGAAAGAAATGTCTGTACCATCAATTCTGTAGAATTCTGATGTTTTTGAAAACCAACTATTTATTTAAAGCATTCTGAACTGTTGTCCATTACTTCCTCTCAGCTATTTCTAATTAAAATCTAGGAAACATGCTAAAAGTAAACTCAGAGCCATAAATTTGTTATTAGGTGCTTAACTCACAGGCTAACCATCTCAGTTCAGTTTAAAAAAAAATCAAAACAGGACTGGGTCTAAGCCTTGTACCCACAAATTTTTACTCAATAGAAGAAAATATACCAATAAAACCCTTGAATTTGAAATCAAAATAAATTTTGTACCATTTAAAAAATTATAACTTCAGCTTAATAACAATTATACAGATTTCTACCAATAGGTTATGGCTATGTAATCAATTCTAGCTAATCCTCCCTGTTCCAATAAAATCATTATTTTTCCCTAAAAGCAGCCTAATATTAACCACCTCAGTCCCCAAGCCCAGGGAATAGGAGCACTGACTCATTAACTTTTTCAAGCTGATTTTGGGTGTTGAGATATTAGAAGACTGGCAGGGAGGAAGAGTAAATTGATAAGCCTCTGACTTCTGTTTTTTCACTGCATCCAGATGAAACTCCAGGACATCAGGGGTTCGAGCAGGTCTACTCAGCTTGCTTGATGAGTAGATACATGAAGGCTGTGTATTCTGCAATATACAATTCTCAAAACAAATTTTAGTATCAAGATAAATTTTTGTTTGAATTCTGGAATCTAGTTTTCTGGCAGCCTACCTCTGTCATGTCGAATCCATATAATTTTGGGAGGTAGAAATATCTTAATCACCTCTTCTGAAAACACACAGACAACACATTTTTCCCAAAACAGCATTTCCTTGAGGTAGTAAAATTATATTCAGTGTTGTTTGTGTGCGAGATTCAACACTTGAGCTTTATGGTTTGGAGGATGTTTATATCATGTACATCACCATCTGCATAAAATTTCTTATTTTTTCCTATATTTTGTGAAACAGATTCATATCCCCTAACCCAATTATGTTCATTATTCTGCAGCCTCCTGAATGAGTAAATATCTCTAAATTACAGAGAAAACCATGTGAAAATCCACAGACCCAAGAAACTAAGTAGCAAGAAGGGCTCAAAAGAGAACACATGTATCTCACTGAGAAGAGGGAATCAGCATCATTGATATCAAGGGTGAATGTGTGGGAGATGGGGATGGGAATAAGAAGATTAGGTAGGGAGAGGACAGAGGGAGTGAATACAAGGAGAGACAACTGCAAATGAGGATATCCCTTGGATTAACTAGGAACCTAGGGCAATGGAACCTCAGAAACTGATGACTCTAGCTAAGATTCCTAGCAATGTGCAACACAGTAGAGCCTGAATCAGCCATCACCTGTAGCCAGGCTACAGTGGGGGGATTGGGACAACAATCTAGCCAAAGAAAACTTTTGACCTACAGTTTGTCTTACTCATGTGAGCATGATGTGCTTGGATAAAATTAGTGAAGAAATTTTGGAGTGATCCACCAATGGCTGGTCTATCTTTGAGACCCATGCTATGAGACAGAGCCCAACCCTGACACTACCTGAAGAGATAGAAGCCATAGCCCAGAGACCCACAATAGAACTGACTATGGATGGGGTAAAAAAGCAATAAAATAAATGATCCTTAATGATATTCTGCTATACTCATAGATGAGCATCTAGCCCAATTGTCATCAGAGAGGTTTTACTCAGCTACTGATGAAGAAAGATGCAGAGACCAACAGCTTATCCTTAGGTAAAGCTTGGGGAATCCTGAGGACAAAGGAGAAGAAGAATTATAGGAGCCAGAGGGGTCAAGGCCGCCATAAGAAAACACTCAGATTCAGCTAACCAGAGCCCATGGTGACTCAGAGGATAACCTGCCAACTGTAGAGCCTGCCTGAACCTCACCTAGGCTCTCCACATAAATGCTACAGTTGTATAGCTTGGTGTTCCTAACAGAGGGAATAGGCACTGTCACTGTTGCCTGCTTTGGGACCCTTTTCCACTACTAGGTTGCCCTGTCTAAACTAAATACAAGAGGAGGTGCCTAGTCTTACTGCAACTTGATATACCATGGAAGGTTTATATCCATGGAATCCAGATCTTTTCTGAAGAGAAAAGTGAGGAGTAGATGCAGGGGTGTCAGGTCCAGCACAGCCACAGAAGGGAAGGCAAGACATGGTTCTGGCTCCTGGAGCAGAGCCAGAAGCATGGCATGGATCTTCTCAAGAGCTGAAAGGTGCTGTATATATATGGCTTATACATATACACATACACATATACATATATATACATATACACACACTTTACGTTTCTTCTTTGGGGAATGTTCTCCTGCTAAGGTTATTGGGGATTGCTTTCCCTGTCCATGTTAATGATTACTTGATAATCAGGAATAGTTTGATTCCAAGAAGCAGGAATGTGTCTGGTATTGCTTAGCAAAATGTTAACCATATGACCTTCTGGACAGCCCTTAGGGTTGTGGGAAAGAACTATGAAAACGTGAGTTGAAATATGTATGAATCTATGTAAATTCTTTACAGGATTTCTTAACTACGCAGAATATAAGAATGCAATATGAATTCTATGAGGGACTTCACAGACTTCAAGAAGATAGGCAGATGCACTAATGAGCCAGCTTTGTCACAAAGATATTAAGGAAAAGATTTAGATAAAGAGATTTAGAGAGTGGTAATCAAACTGCAAGATTTGCATGAATGCATATCGTTTGTGTTCAAACTAACAAAAAGTAGTTTAGACTTTTCATTCAGAATTAACTGCAATTCAGAAATGGAGGACACACTTGTGATCCAAATCTTGAGGCTGGAAGACAAAGGCTGTTTTGAGGATCTTTAGTAGCCATGAAAAGCTTAGGCCAAGCATGGTGGTATATACCTTTAATCCCAGGAAACAATGGCAAGCAGAGTTTTCTAGTTTAAGGACAGCCTGGGACAGAGCAGGTTCTAGGTAAAGAAAAGCTTAGGTCCAAGAATGGTAATACATGCCTTTAATCCCTACATTCATGACACAAAACCATGCAGATCTCTGAGTTCATGGTCTGTCTACAGAGCAAGTTCCAGGACAGTCAATCTCAGGCAGTGAAGCAGCTGGAAAAAGAAAGCTGGTTAACAATGTAATAGAATAATGGGGCCATGTTCAAGCTCCAGCAAGCAGAAGAAATTAGCAGCGTCAACCTTGTGGCTCTATCTTTAGAGTCAAGGGGCTAAGGTCATAAAATGGTGATTCATGGGATTATCAAAGGGGAACCTGGGTTAAATCACTGAATTGATGTGCAATTCCTAAAGAAGTAGTTTATGCAAAATAAAACACTTGATTTTGGTCTGCAAAGGAGCAATCTCCAATGGAGAGCTATCTCAAGCAGAACACAGATCTGTCAGCCTGCTTCCATCAATGACTCCAGAGTTCTTCATCTGCAGCTCCCAAACACCTCATCCTCAGGACCTACGACCAAGCTGAGACTGGTCCCGGGCACAGAGGCTTTTGAACGGGATGACTGGGAGGAGAGAAAGGAGGGGAAACTGTAGTGGGAATGCAAAAATAAATAAAATAAAATTACAGAGTAGAAAGATACAATTCTACTGCAGCTGTTGCAGAAGGACTGATTTGAATAGACTGTGTTCTTATCTAACCATTATTGTCCCATCACAAGCCAAAACAGTCTGTATATCACTCTCTGAAATTTGTTAATAAATAGAATGATTTATTAATAATTAAAATAAGTACTTTCATAAACCTGTATTGTATACGTTTACATTTATAGATTTACAAATACTTCTGCTTAGTTTGCCTTATTCATGCCATAGTATTATAAATATAGCAAATATTGTTAGTTAGAAAATTGACTAATAAAAGAATATACTTTCCAAACAATTTAAACTCATTTTATTGTATACCATAAGACTTTGGTACGATCATATTTCCTCAGCATATGAAAAGAAGGTCACATTAAAAATTCATCAGTTTTAAATGTAACTCACGTTTTTCCTTATATTTATATAAGATTCAATCTTTTCTTGCTTAAAACTTAAAGTATTAATTTTTAGATTACTATATAGATGCACACAAAATTAAATTGCACTGTTAATAATACAATTTTTAAAGTCTGGTTTTTAAATTAGTACTATATAAATACTTATACACAAATGTGATAAAAACTTATTTGAGCCATTTAATACTTATAAATAAATATAGTAATTATTTTCTTCTAATATATTCTCTTTAATAACAACTCTACATGGACCAGAAACAAAAGAAATAATGACAAATGTAAATTTAGTAACTTTTATGTTGAGAGCTTTTGGTGCTGCTTCTAGGAGTTTGGCATTTGTCACTGGGCTCAGACAAGAAAGTAGGATTAGACAAGAATAACAGTGACCATGGGCCTTTGCTTACTATTTTTGCTGAATTATTTCCTTATGTGATATTTTTGTTTATTATTCTGCTTAATTACTTTCTTATGTGATCTTCTTATTTACTAGTTCATTTGATTACTTTGTCTTTGATCTAAGAGCTAACCATGTATTTTGGATGACCAAGAATGATATTAAAGTAGACAGGGAAAGGACAAAGCTGCTTCAGCCTCAGCGCTGGCTGGAGTCATGTTATAATTTTGTCTAACTGTTTTTCTTTTTCAGTCTTCACTTCCTCACTTGAGACCCTGTTGACTGACTGAACTGGCTTGGTCACTTTTATCTTTTTAATCCTCTAAATGCAATATCTCAGTGAGATCTAACCTGTAAAGATTAATTTGTTTTTTTCTGGTATACAAGCTCTGTTCACTTTGACGATTACTGCTTTGAGATAACCTGCAACAATCTTAAAAGGGAAAAAGGTTGTCAAATATAACATAGTTCTTACTTATTTTCTTTTTTTCAATAGCTATTGAAATTAGAAATTTACTTCTCTTTCTAGGTTTCCACTTTCAAGTCTATTTGATCTATGACTGAAAGACAATGAAATATATATCCTTAGTTTCACATTAAGAAACCTAACTGGAGAAACAACCTGTGTAAAAACTCAAGTTGCGATGGAAACAAAGTATATGACTAAGTAGAGACACAAGATAGAAATGTCAAGGCCAGTCTTTAAGTATTTATCTGAAATCTGAATGGCTCCTTATCCAGATAAAGTATTTTCCTATGGACAAGATGAGCTTCAGAGGTTAGACAAATAGTTTTCTTCACATTGAACATGTGTGTTATATGTTCATACGATGTGCATGCATGTGTGTGTCTGTATGAAGAATATTTACTGAGTCCTGCTTGATGAAAATAATACAGGTTAAGGGTTACTTTACTATATTTAAATATTTTTAACCTACTATATCATCTGATGGGTTATAAATATCACATTAAAACTAATTGATCATAGTGTTATATCATAATTAAACCCTAGATGAGAAAAAAATTTTGGAAATTACTTTAGATTAGATTTATTGTAAGAAATAAGAAAAAAATCAACTGAATAGTTTTGTAAGCAGCTATATATGGAATTAATTATAAAATATGCATTTTAAAAATTATTTGGATCCTTATGAACAGAACTTTACTTCCTGATGATGAAACTATATGTGACCAGGGTCTCTGTTGAAGGTAAGTAGAAATAACAGAAGTGACTCATTAAGGAAGCACTACATTATCCAGAAGCAGATTACTGTATTGCATGGTTATTGTATATTACTGAGGAAGTAGAATTTTAATTAACTTATGAAAATTGCATACAAGCAAAAGCATGGTTAAAGATATAATTTTATTTTTACTTTTGTGCCAAAAAAATATTTCAACCTCCAAAAAAGATAACTGATGATAAATTTACACATATAAAACTGAACTCAGGTTTATATCAATGCATGAAAATAGGATTTTATGAAATAAAAATAAAAATACAACTTGTTTACCAAGTAACATAATTCCAGCTATTTTTATAGTCTCAGAAAATTACTCAAAAACACTACTAGAGGAAAGTTTAGCTTACAGAGACAACACTGAATGACATATACCTGAGGAACTTGTATTAATTATTTTTTAAATTCTTAATTAAGAAGTTATAGCTTGGAAGTATATTAATTGATCATTGTTACATAAAAAATTGTCCCTGAAATTGCTTTGTTTGAAAAGAGTACCAATTATTGCTAAAGAGCTTATAGATGAACAAGGTGATTATATTATGGTTGCAGGATATGACACTGTGAACCCTGAGATTGTGTTATTTACTGAAAAATATGTTTCTAGTCATGGTGGGACTCAATAATTATCACATACCTTTAATCCCTCTTTCTGAAATAACACACACACACACACACACACACTTATTACACAGCTTTAAACTCAAACAATGAGGGTAAAGTTAGTTTGTAGAAGGAAGCACTTATTTTTAAAAGGGATCTCTAATTGAGTGGCTGACAAACTGATGAATCAGAGAAAGATTTGACAGAACAGAATGTGCCCAACTCTCACAAGAAGAGGTAAGAAAGAGAAGCTGCTTAGTTGCTTAGCACTGCACAGTGAGAGGAGACAGTTTTGGAGGGACAGTTTTACAGAGACTGATTGCAGACAGAACAAGCTAGACATAGAGAAGCCAGATTGAATCAATCAACTTGAAGGGGAGTTTGAGCTGGAACCGCTGATTTGAACCAGTCATCCAGATCAGAAAGAGCTAGAAAGAGTGAACTTATTAAATAGTAAGTCTCAGAGGCTGAAAACATTTTAGACCTAGAAATGATAGTACAGAGGTTAACAGCCTGTAGAACTAAGCCTAGGTTAACCAATGGAGGCAGTTTACAACAGGAGAATAAAAGTTACATTCACATTTTCTTTTGATGCCAGATGGGATTGTTCATGCAATTGGTTAAGAAAGCTTGTATTCTAACTTGTTCAGGATGGTAGAAACAAGATCCTACTTGCTAACAAATTACACTGTGAAGGTGAAATAGTTTTCTGAATTGATTAATCTATTAAAATAGAAGGAAGGAGTGTGAGCACAGTAAAAGAAGAAAAACAATGTCTCAATGCTGGGTTGATTTGATGTAAAACTGGTTGCTTTCCTTTAAAAATGTAATGGTTTTATTTATTCTTTGAAAGATTACACAATGTATTTTAATGAAGGTCATACTACTTCCTTACATATCCAAACAGTAGAACACTGTTGAAACCCCATCAAAAGCTCTTCTCCCAGTAGGTATCAGCTCACATGGAAATGAGCAACTGGTCCTCATGCAAATAAGAGACTCAGAGTGCTTAGAACTAAATGAGATTCTCCAACAGCTCCTTCCCCTTGAGGCAAGGCTGGCTTTTATCTTTTTTAAATGGATCATTCCTTCTTTTTTAGTTTACCTTTTATATATTTATATCATTTTAAATATTAAAATAAACAAGATAAATCACTCATCAGTAGTTGCTAGCTGTCTCTTTCTCTACCATGTAGAGAACTGGATGAGATATGCAGGCCTTTACAAACCTATATTGATCACATTCACTGAAGGGACAGACTCCCTAGTTTGTTATATTGGTCAAAAAAAATAATAATAAGAGGGTCATTCTGGACTCATGTACTAGAAAATATCTTCTGTTCAACAGACTTCTAAAATCATAATGCATGGGGAATGGGAAAGGAAAGGGAATTTCATAAACAACTTAACATTTGTCCTCAAGACCCTAATATATGCTGTCCTTCATACTGTGAATTATAAACTGGTTACAATAAATGGCTTCACTGTTTCACCCAATCACAAATTCACCCACAAAACCCAGAATTTTATACTCTCTAGCAGATACCATGGTTTATATCTATCTTTTCTTTTTACTTGAAATTTAAAAGAAATATTGATCTGCTATCCCAAAACTCCAAGGTACTGAGAAGAGGAAGGGAAACAGAAATCATAACTGATGTTTCCTTTTTTGATGGACTTTAGAATAAGAGGTAAAATGTAGTCTCAGAGGATCTATAACAGGTTTTGAACATAAACAGGAGGGTGAATTTATCCCCAGGGAAGTCCTTTGTAAATGGATATAACTTTGTGCTTCCTAAACATTTACCTAGTCTACCTTTTAACAGGCTTTGTTTATTTTCTTTTGGATATTACTTATTAGCATTATGACTTACTTTAAAAAGAGATAAGCTGGGAAGACAGACAAACAGCTTTCTTACATTGCTTCTCTTTTGCATCAGACATTGAGCATGTGATCCCATATAATCTAGGCAAGCAATCTAATAATAAGGTAAGTCTCTAGTCTTTAGTGATTATGATTGTTCATATTATGCATAGACAAAGATTTTCTTATAATCTAAATCATTTATAATCTTTTTTATCTCTGCTAAAGGCTGCATTTTTCACAAGTAAAATTACATTTTTTTAAAACAAATTTGTAAACTCATATACTTAATTCCATGTGGTAAACTATAAACCAATGAGATAGATATTCTTAAATACTTCAAATTTCCAATTTTCAAATGAACTTAAATCAATGAGTTATACTGACTTGAATTTAACTACAATCAATGGTATATGTATAATGGTATTTGAGTTTTATACACAAACACACACATATAGAAACAAACCAGAAATTATTCTGACTTTAAAATTTTTAACATATTTTTTAAATAACCATACTACTTAAGACTTAGAGCACATAGGGTTCAAAAGTAAAAACTATACATACACACACACACACACACATATATGTATAAATACATATATATGCATCATATACACATGCACATATACATACACATAATATGCATATATATGCATACATATGCACATATATAAATATACACAGACATAATTTGCATATTACATATACATTATATACATATGTCATATAGGTATATATACACATATACCTATACCTATCCATATAGTTAATGAAGGTTTCTAAATAACACTGAGAATAGCAAAGCTTGTGTAAGGACAGGACAAAAGGTGGAGTTCAAACATGTAGATCTTTTATTTGGCCCTGCCTTTTATGTCATGGCATTTATTTACATATGAATAAGGAGCCCCAACTAGCCCAAGTTAGGATTTTTGCCTTATTTAAGCATATCTTTCCCTGGTCTAACATCTATGTACAAATTTTGTTGCACTTTATCTGGAACTCACCTTTCTATTTGTTCCTGATGGGGAAGGAACAGGAATTACTGCCACAGACACAAAATCGATAGAGGCATACCATTTCACTAAAGAAGTACTATAGTGAGAATAGGTAAGACTCTCCCTGCCCTCGATGGTCCTCAGCCAACATCAGTCCATGACAGCAAAGGGAAAAGATGACAGATGAGAGAGTTCAGACAGCTTTTGAGTACATATGGTAGATGATAACTACAGCTGTAGGGAGCCAGATCAACCTTACTTGGGGTGATCAAGGTTGATATAATTTGGGGGACTGGGGATAGGAACATCCAAGGTGGCTAAAAGACATTGACTGAAGGCTTAGGGTACTGAAAGACCATACTAACATGGGAAGTATTGACTATGTTACCCTAAAGAGTTTTTAATCAGGAGAAAGGAAATTGAACCTGTAATCTAACTAAGGCTACATGACATTCTGCATATAGAGACATGTGTGCAGGAGAGAGGGATGAATTTCCCAGACAATGTTAGAGAAGGAGAAGCCATGCCAATGAAGGGTGTTCTCCCTATGCACTGAGCCCAGGAGGCTATCCATTTAAAGGTAGACTTTGACCTTAATTAGCAGAGTTTTCCCACAAGTAGACACAGGACCAAAAAATACTCTGTTAAAGAATATATTATCCTAACCCCTGTGTGAATAATGTGTCCTTCCTTCCAGAGTCAGAGTGAGGTTGGAAATCCAGGCTACAGATAGAAATCCCTGACTACTGACCCTAATAGTAATCACTATCATAACATTTCTATTCTTCTGGTTGGGGATAGGAGTTCCACACCAATCACTACCTGCTGGGAGCCAAATGCAGGAAATTACCCAATATTCTAAGACAACCTCAGGAAATTACCTGCTGTTCTAATAAGCCTAGTCAATACAAGGTTAAGAAAGGACTTTCACAGGTCTCAGGTTCCAGGAACTTAAAGAACATCTGGTATTTCCTGGGAGCCGGTTATGACAGTGGAATGGTCTTAGGCAAGGAGGATTCAATAGTGGGATAGCCCTAAGCAATGACCCTCACCTAACCTTTCCATTTTGCTGTGTCTTTATAACCTACCCTGAAATTAAAGTTGCAGAGCTTGATCAGAACCCCAGACTTGTTCTCATTCTTTGTCTCTTGTCCCTTCATTCTTTTGCCCCTTCCCTAGGGTCTCGTACAATCCCCCATGGGCTGGGGCAACTACCTAAGTAGAAACCTAGAAGAATACAAGGAAACTATTTTAGTTATTTATTAACTGATATTAATTTAATTGTTATCAAAAAGTCTAAAGGCTATATTAAATCATCTATCTTGATCGATTTAGTATACATTGTGTGCATTCTTACTTATTAGTAGAAGTAAATAAATGTCTTCCATATGTAAAACTAATATTCAATATCCTAAATTCCCTACACAATTATGCAATGCATACAAATTGTTTATAAGTAGGAAAAAATGAATTTTAGCAATGTGCTTAAACAGTTAAGGCAATTTGATAAAGGTATTACACTTATCAAATAAAAAAGGTAAAATATTTCATATATGAAAGAAAGTAGATGACATCATGAACAATTATAAGGGATAATTGAAACCGAACTGTAATGTAACGTTTATTTGATAGATGTAGTTTTTATCTTGGAGCCATACTCCTGAATAAACTTACCTGTAGGAAGCGGTTCTCCCCGCAGTCAGGATGGCGGTTGACGTGTAGCCAGCTAGCTTGAGTAGGCACTGTGGCTGTGGTTCATTATATAGAGAGAAGGTTCGTGCTTCCAGGTGTGGCTACTCAATTAGCCCACCTCGCATCATATGGAACAGCCAATTAACAGTGACAGAGTGGCAGCTGCTGATGGGATTAGGCAATGTATATAAGGGACTGCTGGGGTGGTAGCAAAGAGCATTCAAGGGGAATGGAGGAGAGGATTGGAAGGAGGATTGGAAGGAGGAGCATTCAAGGGGATTGAAAGAAGGTAGAAGCAAGTATGCTGTAACAAGGAACCTGAATAAACCGCTTTAAGAAGAACATGGTTGTCACTGCCTTTTATTCCGCGGGACGGAGCAGAGGGCAAGCTACACTTACCTTTCTAGTTCTTTCTGAACTTTAGTTGGCTGATTCAACGCATCTCTTCTCTCTTCTGACACAAACTCCTCTCCAAGCTGACTGATTCAAACTGGCTTCTCTCAGCTTTGATTGAATTGCTCTACTTGGAATCAAACTAACTCTTACAATCAGTTCTAATCTTTTGGTGCCTTCTTATCTCATGGCTCATTCTGTTGTTAATCACAACCTGTCTCTGTAAAACTATCCCAGTAAAACTGTCTCTTCTTGCTCTCTGCTATGCTCTCTCCTAAGTCACCTATCTTTCCTGTCTGTTCTTGTAAGAGTTGAGCTAATGGGCTAATTCTGTCTTCCTCTAAAAGCTGTCTCTGTAAAACTGTTCAAGTAAAATAAAACAACAGCTCTCTCTCTCTCTCTCTCTCTCTCTCTCTCTCTCTCTCTCTTCTCTCTCTATCTCTATCTCTGTCTCTCTGTCAAGTCACCTCTCATTTCTTCTATTCTTCTGAGAGTTTTGCATATTCTATCTCTGAGTTATTCTATCAAACCTTTCTGTAATTCAATAATTTTTTGATCTTGAGTTAGATGTCAAGTTGAAACATGACAATTTCCTTCTACAAACCAACCATACCTTCATCCTGTAAACCAGAGTATATCAGCATTCTTGCTGAATCATGTCTTTGATTATGATCTCTTGCCAAATGGAAATAACTCTCAGTTCCATAAGCTTAGCAGTCTGAATGTCCTTATGAAGAACAGTTGATGTGATTATCCTTCAAAACTATAGTTCTAATCACTTGTCCTTAAGAAGTTGTCCATTTCAACATCAAGGTTTTCAAATATGCCATTCTGATGAATGGTCTGTTCTTTTTCAGCCAGTTTGTTGAGCTCTCGCCATGTAGGAGGGTCAACTTTTGTATTGTCTATCAACATAGACTCTTGTAATCTGTTCTAATCTTCTGGTGCCTTCTCATTCTGTGGCTCATTTGTCTTTTACTGTAACCTGTCTTTTTAAATCATCCCAGTAAAACTTCTCTTCATCTTTCTCTCTGCTATGCTCTCTCCTAAGTCACCTATCTTTCCTGTCTATTATAAAATGTGAACATATCATATCTCTGGCCAATTTTGTCAAATCATTGTTTGGTTTATCACTTCATCTGAACCTCAGTTAGATGCTCATTTCAAATATGCCTGCTTCCTTCTACAAACTAACCATACCTTCATTGCTAGGGACTAAAGGTGTATACTAGGTGTATATCTGTATTCCAGCCAGATCATAATGTAATCCAATGTATCTCTGCATTCTGCCCAGATCATATCTTTGAATGTGATCCCTTACCAGAGCAGACATGTCTCTTGATTAAATTTCCTCTCCACTGACTATTAGACAATCTAATGGAATTCATATATAACTTTCAAATGTGATAATGTTCATAATTGGTAAAAGATTTGAAAATCACATTAAGCAATATATCAACTATAAGGACTAATTGAATATATGAGTGGTAAACCACTGAAAATATGAACAATCTCCTCTTTTCCTCAGTAGCTGAAAACAGATAGACTATAGTACAGAGAATGCCACTGAATTCTCCTGGATGAAAACAGAATGCAAAATTTAATCATGCTCCATCTATTACTATCTAATTGCCTACTAATAAAATTTAAACAGCATTCTTATTTGACAAAGAATACAATTCATTACTGCTTAGTATCTTGGAAGATCAAAAATCAACATACTATATATACATACATATGTATATGTATATATATGTAAAATATATGTGTATACATATATATATATACAAATACATATATACATATATGTATCAAAATTTCAAAAACTGTTCTAAGAGAATCTATAATGATCTTCATGAGCCCAAGACAAGCTGTATAGACATTTAGAAATACTTTCATTTTAATTTTGCAATAAAACATAGAATTTTTCTATAAGTAAAATAATAAAATTCTAAACACAAATTTATCTTTTGTAGTTTCATTTTAGGATTTGTAGTTTAAATACCACTTATTTACATGTTGTGAGTGTTCAATAAGAGAAAGTGTCTCATAAAGAGAATAAAGTCTCCAGTCATATAAAACAGACTAATAAAATATGAATCATGACTAATATCTACCCATTATAATGAATGACTGTTTAAACAAAGAAGAGAACAATGACTTTTGGAGTTAAGCCTAAAAATCCAGAGGGATCTGGTTACATGAGTGCTCCATATGTTAGAAAAATGGCTAATCATATTTGAGAAACTTTATTATGTTTTGGAAATGTCAATTTATATGTCACTATTTTCAGGAAATAACTTCATATACTGTGATGGTTTGCATATGCTTGGGCTAGGGAGTCACACTATTAGAAGGAGTTGCCCTGTTGGAATAGGTGTGTCACTGTGGGCATGGGCTTTAATACTCTAGTCCTAGCTGCCTGGAAGTATGTATTCTGGTAGCAGCCTTCAGATGAAGATGTAGAGCTCTCAACTCCTTCTGCATCATACCTGCCTGGATGCTGTAATGTTCCTGCCTTGATGATAATGAACTGAACCACTGAACCTGTAAGCCAGTCCCAATTAAATGTTGTCCGTATAAGAGTTGCCTTGGTCATGGTGTCTGTTCAAAGCAGTAAAACCCTAACTAAAACATATACCCAGCCACTAAATTTTACTTTTAAAATATGTTTTTTTGTAACTTTTTTAATTGAAGTGTTGGTAACTCTGCAGTTTCTGTTTTATTCAAAATGCCCACTTGGGTTCTTTTGTCCATAAAGTTATTGCTTTAACCTTTGCTCTTTCCCCACAATTTAATGTGAATGACTGGAAGCAACTCAGTTATCAGATTTATTTTATTATTCCATATTCAGGGCTTTGCATGCCTACTTACTATCCTTTTCTATATGAAATATCCATTGCATCACCATGAATATACACTCCAAACCATATCATTATAAAAAAATACACATACTTAATTATCTCTTTTTACTAATAATTATATGCAACAAGATCCTTATTAACTTGCTAATTCTTCAATCCTGCCGCCTAAATTGAACTTACTCTTCCACTACCTCAAAATTCATATTTAATATGCTACCAAAAATCACTACTAAATACAAATTTGCAACATTCTTTCTGATACAAAAAAAAGCAATATTCTTCTTTTAATCTGAAATTCAATTTGCTTCCTATTTGGGTATTTATCATGAATATTTGTGACAGTCAGCACAAAACAATGTAATGTGTTTGACTGGTAACTTTGTTTATTGTGTACAAAGAGAACTTCAACGTGGTGATTGAATCTAAAAGTACTGAATTGACTTGGGAAATAAATCAAGAGAGAAATACAATAGTAGTACACTTGAAATTTTAATTAGGAAATAATACAAGAATTACTAATATACTAATTTTAAGCCTAATTTTTATTTAGAAAAATTAAGCATACCGAATAATACATTAAAATGTCTTGAAAATCATTTAAACTTTCGTTTTTTGAAATATTTTCTTTTTTCTCAATTTTATCTCTGTTTCATTAAATTTATTCTGTGACATTTTGACATATATAGGATTTGTTGATCTTACTCACTTACTCTCTCTTATCTTCCTTCTATACCATCACCAACCCCTCCTTCCTAAAGTCCCTTTCTCAAGTTCATGTACTTTGGTTTTTCTTCATGATGAGAGACCAACTCTTTTAAGTTCAGACTCCATTTTAGAGAACATGGCCTAGGTTTGAACTCGAGTAAACTAACAGTCTGGTGCCTAGCATTAATTTCCAGGTTATCCCCCAAATAACTAACTCCATCTGCATCTAACTCCAATTTTCAGGTTACTCCCTACCAACAAATCTGCACTCTCAGATTACAAGCCCGCTTCTGCCTCACAACGACCAAAGCAGAGGAACGCAGAAATTAAAATTATGGTTTGACTCCCAGAACCAGCCAATTATGCTAAAGGCTACAGTAGCACTCCAATTAGATGCTTGCTAGCCTAGAAACACCCCTAGCTTGTCGCATGCTATAAAACCTTGTAGCATAAATGTTCGGGGCTCTCCTCCACCAAAATTACCCTGCATGAAGGCAATAGGTTGAGCCCAAGCCTGGGCTTGAGTAAAAGCCCTGGGGCATCATTGAGTTCTGACTAGTCTTTCCGGGTTCACTAACATTCCCTTGGCACTACAATGTTACACTGTGTATACCCAGGACCGTTGACATAACTGTGAATGTAAAAATAACCACTAGGACTTAAGGTTTTGCCAGCAAGTACATAAAAACAACCGTCTCCTCCTTTTGTATTAGTCTGTGGCCCAGTGTTCACCAGGTAAAGGTAAAACCCCACAGTCCTTAACCCAGAATCATCAGAAGCCCACAGTCAATGTTAAGGTGGTATAACCCTGTGGCTCTAGGCAAATGAAAAATGACATATCTGCACTGTGTTATAATATAGAATATATTGGTTACCCTAAACCTGTTCTTTAAATACCTTGTAAGTGCCCGGCAGTGGTGGCGCACGCCTTTAATCCCAGCACTTGGGAGGCAGGGGCAGGCGGATTTCTGAGTTCAAGGCCAGCCTGGTCTACAGAATGAGTTCCAGGACTGCCAGGGCTACACAGAGAAACCCTGTCTCTGAAAAAACAAAACAAAGTAACAACAACAAAATATCTTGTAAGTTCCTATCTTACCAATCTAAACTTCAGCACAATGTCTTCAAAGTTTTCACTTTCTTAAACGGTCACTTGGAATCATATATTATGCACCTTTTCAAAGTTTCTTCTTAGCAATGCTCCAGAAACAAGCATGTCACAAACGTTATGGTGATACTCGGAAAACGTTTGTCATATGTTATGCAAATCAGTTCAGGCATTTTCCTACTTTCCTCTTTTTCAGGTTCACACTACCTGGTCTCATCTTGAGGTCCTTAATGCACTTACAGTAGCGTCTTGTACAGAGTAAAAAGATAAGAACTAAGTCTCCCTTTTTACATGTAGTTATCCAGTTAGACCAGCACTATTTACTGAAAATACTACTTTTTCCACATCTATTTCTGTCTATTGTCTATCTGGTGAAGTCACATACATGGGTCCTCAGTTCGCATGGCTTGATAAACATCTCCTTGTTCATGCTGATCCCATTTTAGGTTTCATTAATTTAAGGGAGAAACCCAACTTCTCAGAAAATACATTTATAAAACACAATTACATTTTCCAAAATGCAAAAACAAGCATGCATGGATATTGTATAAGCAAAATTATAGTTGATTTATTAAAATAGAGAGTTTTATGCCAAATTAAGGGAAATAATGGAACCAGCAAACTCTACATCTCATCTGCATTTTATTTTAAGTGCATTTAATTTATTTATTTAAGTACTGTGTAGACTGGCATTTTCCCTGCTCTGATGTTCTTTAGTTTCTATTTGGGCATGATCTTTGGAATGAAATTGGCTATCTGAAAAATTCCATGTCACTCATTCCTGGTTTTAGATTCCAATGCTTAAGGCAGTATTGAAACTTGCCAATTCTAAAATAATTACTTACCTCCTAATTTAAATATTTAAATATTACAGAATTTTATACCTGTTTATTTAAGCACATGAAAAAATAATCATTTTATGTCCTGAATTCTATAAAATATTCTTGACTCTTAGTCAGTTCTTTCAAATTCATATTTTATCTTCCTTAACTTGAAAAGAATTAATTTTTATAAATTAGGTAGTACATTAGGCATGCAGGGAGTTATTGCTGATAGATTTGCATATGCTAATATTTAATTAAATACAAAATATCATTTTTAATATTATTGAAGAGCTAAGCTCAATTTCCAAAAATTAGTAAATATCTTATTAAATATTTTTATCAATAATATAATCTGATACTTGTATTATGCCAAGATAATTAGACATTTAGAATGATGAATAAGAATACAAAATAGCTGACTATCTTAAAATATTGAAGGCACCTGATTTGCATGCATAGACAGGTCTTGACTTTTCTTTGTCTTTTACAGTTTTATCCTACTTAACTGCTTTGATTCAGTGGCTGAAACTCAGCTGGCAAGATTTCTCTGGCTTTGTAAAAACAGTTTCTCCTGGTGAATATTGAGTGGGAACCACAGGATAAGAGAAACCACAAAGATGCTAGGAAGAAAAGCCTAGACATGGATTTCAAAATGAGTTGTGTAAGTAGAAAAACAAATACTAAATTGTCTGACTCACTCACTGACATAGTCACATTAATGCAAATACTATCGTGATTATATACTTCTAATAGAAAGTTATCTGATTTTCTGGAAAAGTTGTAGACTGATATCATGTTTGTTTCTCACTTCTGAGATAAAATTTTAAATGTGTCATTATCCTACATTTAAATTTGAAGCAGTACAGTAGGTTTTTAATGTCATTAGTTGGTAACAATGCATATATAGACTATCCTTGATCACTGGCTTCTTCTGTGTCTATTTGTATGCAGATTCCTTCTTTGGTGGAGATTTTATTAATTAAAAAAAAAATAAGTTGCATATCAATCATTTAACAGAAAATGAGTAGACAAAAAACACAGTCATATATTTTCAATGTATTATCAGAAAATATATGCAAACACTAGACAAGTAAAAAAAAATACCAGATTTACACAAAAAAATGTTCATGTAGAAATTTTCTGTTGGAAGAAATGTAAATCATGGTATGTTTACTGATAGGTCTATAAAACTATCCCTATTACTCTACTTCCAAAATAATTTTGTAGTATCATTGCTGTTTCTGTAGCCTCACTTTAAGTGTGAAGAGTAGCCCATGTTGTTAGTCACCATGTGAATAGTGGTCTTTCAGTAAGATACTTATGTCAATACAAAATGATGTCACATTTTCTATGCATTGGTCATTAGATAAACTACATCTAATAAACATTATGTATGTTTCACATATGTTATGCTATTCAAGTCATTTATTAGAGTCAATCAATAATAGGATCACACTATTAAGTTTGTGGGAATGTGCAAATATAGAAAAGAAGGAGGAATGTAAACTACCCTGAAAAACCGAATTTGCCCACCAACTAACTGTCTTTTACTTAACTATCGCTGCTTCAGGAGCAGCCACAGCTGTGAGCTACAAACCCTCTCACCACAGCCCTGAGCATCAAGGACAGTTTCCAGGTGCTGCCTACTCCTGTTCCAATCCTGCTGTCAATGCTGCCAAAAGCAAGAATGTAAACCAGGAACAGCCAAGCAAGCTATGACTCCAGTGGCCTTGCACTGCTCAAAAGATGGTTGCATTGGATATTTGAATAGCAGCAGTTTTTTTATGATAAGATAATGTTTTGTTATACTAGTAGAATGTATAGCAAGGGATAACTCCAGCCAGTACTTATAAGATGTATACGACGGAGCCATTATAGATTGTGGTGTTGTCAAATGAGAAGGGGTAGAAAATGAGAAAAGCTTTGTGGTAGTCTCAACTGTACGGGAGAAAATATGTCACGGACATTTCAAATGCTCTTCGCAGTACAAGGATCTTCCACACAATTACCCATGGAATTCATAGAATAAGAACAGTGGGCTGCAGAGTGACAGATTGAGTGCTTTGATGCTCAGACTAAAGTGCAGTGGTGCATTTCAGGGGATGTTTCTCAGATGATCACACATGGAAAGTCTGTGAGTCTTTACAACAGTCCTCAAACTGCAGTGAAATGAGGGGAAAGGTATTTATCACAAAAGTAACGGCGGAAAAGGTAGACCAATGTAACAATGCACCCCCAGAGTTACAGATGATGCTTCCCTAGCGTTGGTGGGTCTCCCCAGCAATGAACTGCAAAGAACAACAAAGAAGAGGGTGAGGAATTAGATACGAGGCTCTAGGTTTACTGTTTGCTCAGTGATATCATCCCAATATCAGTTAATGACTCAGACATTAGGAAAACCTACAAACCACAAGATCACAATGAACCAAAAGCAGCCGAATCACAGAATAAGACAAGCTACTCTCCAGCGTAAGCAGAACTCTGCTCAACACACAGGAGCTCATCATCTCTACTAGCTTCAAGTGCTCTGGCAGAGAAAAAGAAAAGATTAAAGTACGGCAATGATTTATGAATGAATGCTTGGATCTGAAACATTAAATTAAGTGCTTGCTTTGTGATCATTACTCAGGTAACAAGAATTATCTACAGTATCTATGCAACGTGGTCTGTAATTTTTTTTAGACTCAGACCATTTTTTTTTTCCAAATAAAGTATGTTGCATATTCAAAAGTTATGGAGTTTTTTTTTTTAATCTCCATTTATTTTTAAAAGTTTTAGAATAATTTTGTCTGTGATTAATTAAAGCTTTTAGAAATGATTTCATCATATGCTTTTTCATAAAAGCTTGAAGTAAACTGGAAGCATATGTTTAAAAGAGCATACATGATGTTTTAATTTAATTTTATTTCATGTGCATTGGTATTTTTCCTGCATGTGTTTCTCTGTACCATATGCAGGCCTGATGCCTGGAGAGGTCAAGAGAGGCTATGAGATCTGGAACTTGAATTACATAGTTGTTAACTATCATGTGGGTACTAGGTATTAAACCTGGGTACTCCAAAAAAAAAAAAAAAATCTCTATTACCTGCTGAACCATCTCTCCAATGCTAGGGAAATATAAGTTAAGAATTATATGCTGATCTTTAATCACAGAATGGCAAGTTCAAAGCTACAGAAAAACAAATTATGCTAATGATATGTTTTACATTGATAGAATATTTTAACAGTTAATACAAATATTTTTCCAAAAATAAAAATGGAATATCAATGTAAACAGATTTGTTTTCTCAAGTACAAAAGCACATGTTCCACCCGTGTATTAGTAACCTAGGTTATTAAATATGACCAAATAAAACTGATACATAATTCAGTTTCACAGAAGACAAAAAGTCTAAACCACAGAACAGCTGGTTATTTACGAGTAACTGGGAAAATATTACAGATACAAACAATATAAAAGACAAGTTTTGAACCATATACACAGTCAATTTATTAGGTTCCTTCCTCTTAGGTTTTCTCATTAATTTGCTTAGATTCATCTCATGTTCTAAGATAACTGATATAAATAGAGGAGAACATGGCCCAATGAATGAATTAAGCAGGGATCACAGAGACTCAAGAGACAAGCCCAGAGACTTTATAGGTCTGCACTAGGTCCTCTGCTTAAATACTATGGCTGTTAACATGGTGTTTGGGTAGGACTCCCAACAGTGAGAACAGGATGTATCTCTGACTCTTTTGTCTGCTCTTGGAACTCTTCTTCTTCTCTTGGGTTGGCTTATCCAGCCTCAATATGAGGGCTTTTGCCTCATCTTAATGTATCTTCTTTTGTCCTATTTGGTTGTCATGCCTTGGAAGCCTGCTCTTTTCTG
Organism: Mastomys natalensis; assembly: GCA_021653895.1. NCBI lineage: Eukaryota > Metazoa > Chordata > Mammalia > Rodentia > Muridae > Mastomys > Mastomys natalensis. The sequence goes on from JAJTUV010000824.1 coordinate 428,192, forward strand.
AAAAGGAAATAGGTGAGGATTGGATCTGAGGGAGAAGGCAGGTCAGTGGGAGCTGGGAAATCGGAGAGAAGGAAAACTATAGTTGGGATGTATTGTATGAGAGAAGAATTTATTTGTAATAAAAATTAAAAAAACAGACAATATTTAGAGAAATATGCATACATATTTTAAAAGTTCAATTATCTTCAACTTGTTAAAAATTTAAGCCATCTGTAAACCTAGTTATTTTAAGATATTAGGAATTAGGATAAAAATTGAGTAGTCACATAGTAATTATTTTGACTGGAAATAAGATCTGGACTTGCACAATTTATTATCCCACCCCACTAAGTATCTACTACAAGACATCGAAGGAGTAACAGATGTTCATTATTTCCAAACATCAGAAGATCCCAACTTCAAGAGAGCTATTGGATGGAGGAAGAGAAAACTGTCTGTGAATGCCTTCATATTGTGTCTCACTCGAAACTCAGGGTCAGCACAAATGAGGAAAGAAAACTTCACAATGCTTAAATGAATTAAAACCCCAACACAATGGTAAATAGGCTTTTGGGTTTCTTTTTCTCTGGTAAGTAATGATATCCTCTTGTCCCTCTTTGTCTATACACTGGATCTCAGTGGTTTTAAATAGGGAACTATAAGGACAATAGTAAGAGCATTTCTAAAAGTCCCTTCTAAGAAGAGATAAACAGTCACTTTCACTTACTGTTTCAATGACTAATTGAAACATGACACTAAAAATAATGGCACTGATGGGTGACATGATGCATTAGACTGAAGCACATTTTCCTCAGATTTACATAAATATAATATTGTCATATTTTCTAGGCTTCAAAATGTGTCATAATTTTCTAACTCCCAAACACTTTGGACTCATAGAAAGTACGATATTATTGATAAGTTAATCATCCAGTCATCTGTGTATCATCTCTCTTTTACACACAAAATTATACAAATACACATACAATAATTTACTCTGGGGCTACCTGAAAAATAAATGTTCTCTCCAAACAAATTCTTCTGTTTCACCAGAATGTCCATGAGACAATGAAATGTCTTTTCAATAGCTTTTCTCTATGAGAATAGGAACGGGGGTGGGGGGCGGGGGGGGGGAGATTCATATTGATTAACAAACAAAATACACTTGTATATATCTGTTTCTATGTGGTGCCCAAAACTAAATTGGTTTTCATTTTGAGATAATCTGATGGTGATTGCTACATGCTGAGTGTGCACATTGTGCCACAAGGAAACCATGGAAATGATCCCTGTCTTGAGGGTTTACAGCTTGAACATTCGGAGCCATTGGACCAGTACAAGTCCGACATATGCAGCTTAGGAAGCTGACTGGTGAAAAACTGACATTGAACTTTAGTTAGTTCCTGTGTCAGCATCAAGGGTACCAGCTGAAGCAGATGATCTGTTATGTTTGTGACATTCCACTGAACTTGCAATAAAAGACAACCAACAGATTCCGATGAGATGATGCTTTTGAATATTAGATATTCGAATGCCGGACAAGCATAACAGCACATGTGCATATCTGTTCTTGTTTGAATACTTGGCATGGAATTAAAGACATTTCTGTTTCATTAAAAATAACATTTTGTGGTTACTAAAAATGCTGATGATATCATGCTTATTTCTCATCTATATTCAAATTGAAATTTGACTATTTTCCTTAAATGTAAAACTGAGTATTGGGGAGTTAGAAGTATGTTAAGTAAGAGTGAAAAATTAAAGTCTTGAAAGGTTTAATCAAAGGGTAGATCAATGATTAAAGAAAATTGGAAAGATTTTTACACAGCATTTTCATTCTCTCTCTCTCTCTCTTTCTCTTTCTCATTTCTCTGTGTATGTTTCTCTTTTTCTCCACACCTTCCCTCCTCTCCACTGATAAATAGAAAGATAGATAACATATCACAGATAAATAGATGTAGATAAGTAAATATAAATATTGAAAACGTAATGCCTGCATTTGTTTCTGTCTCTGTGTTTTTTTTTTTTAAAAGAAAAAGAATACAAAATAAGAGTAAAAGGAAATATAAAAAGGCTTTATTTTAGCTCCCAAATCCAAGTTAAGGTCCATCATAACTGGCAGGCAAGACAAGGCAACAAGAATTTAAAACAACTAGTCATGTTACATGCAAGTCAGATTGTGAGAGAAATGAATGCATGCCCACTTATTACCTCACCAATTACCTTACTTATGACTGCCCCGAGCACACGCACACAGTCTAATCAAAGAACACTGAGCTTATAAAAATGTCTCAATTTTAAATTCTATACATAAGAAACATGTTTCCATGCAAATACATTTGTCATAATGTCCATAATTCCCATATAAGTCATTCCATGCCATGGCAAAACTAAACAACAATAACAATAATAATAATCAGTATCAGCATCAGCATGAGTAAATTCTCATTTCTTACACACACACAAACAAACACACACACACACACTCACACACATACACACAAACACACATTGTTTTATGTAGATTAATGTATGTCTTATTTAAGGAAATCGTGTAAGATCCCAAACTGAAAATATAAGGCCCAAACTTTCTTACTTAAAATTGAAAATATATTGTATATAAACATTATTTACAAAGAGGGATTAAAAATATACAATAGTTCAAGTGCATATCTAAGTTCTGTATGATTTAAATACAAGAGATTTAGCCAAAATTATGTTCTGGTGTGTTAGGGTTTCCATTGCTGTGATGGGACATCATGACCAAGGCAACTCTCGTAATGGACAATTAATTGGGACTAGATTACTGGTTCAGAGGTTCAGTCCATTATCATCAAGACAGGAATCTTGGCAACATGCTGGCAGGCATGGCACTACAGGAGCTGAGAAAGTTCTACATCTTGTTTTGAAGGCAAACAGAAGAAGACTAGAAGGAGGGTCTCAAAGCCCCAGTGACTCACTTCCTCCAAGAAGGGCAAACTTACTTAACCAGTATCATACCTCCTGAGAGTCATGCCACCACATCTGGTATCATGGATAAAAATTTGTGATTTAAGTAATTAATTTTTTTTCTTCATATTTTAAAAGATTTATTGAAAAATATATTTTGTTTCCAACCAATGCACTTGAACAAAATAAATCATTAATATTCTCTATTAATTCTAGTATAGACTATAAACTTGTAGTTAAACTGAATCAAAACAATTCATCTTAAAATTAAAAGCCAAAATCATGGCTTCAACATATGTTGTAGTTCAACATATATGTATGCATTCAGCACAGGGATGTTCAAAGAATAACATAAATAAACAACTACAGTTCTCCTTAACCTATTCCTATGCAGGTGAAATAGCTACTCTTGTTTCAAAGCAGCAAGTACCATTAGTCCATTAGCAAAACAATTCAAAATCTTGTTAAGGACACTGTTTACTCAAGTCAGGCTTTTTTTTCGATCTGCCCTGTACATATACCCTTATAACAAACTTATTTAATCCCTAATACACAGATATAATTTATGAGTTACCCCCAGTCACCAGAATGAGTAATTTAATAGAATCAGTATCTCATTAAACAAAAAAATGTGTGACAGTAGAAAAATTAAAGGATCCATTAAGATAGAATTTAAATTACATTAATGAAAAAAATTCTATGAATGTATTAGATGCTGTAATAAGAAGAGTTTGTAATTATTTTCAAAATCATAGCAACCCAATTATTTAAAAATTTACATGTGTTTCCATTTGTATGAAGTATTTTCTCCATGTTTCTATATTATTTATGAGTTTTAAAATGTAGTAATTTGGACTCTGCAATGACTAGTGAATACATGAGATGGACTTGAGTATACCATATTTTCTGTGGAAATCTACGTTTCAATCAAACTAATCAATCACTATACAATAGAAATATATATAAATATTATTACATATATATCTTATAATTAGCCAGTGTGTCTAAAGTGCTCTGATATGACTTTCATTTTTATATGTGACATATTTGATCTTTTTAAAAGTATTGCATTTTCATTTGCTATTAATGACTTTTATAAATCTTAATGATGATAAAACAATGATGCATAATAATACCTTAATACTATTTTAAATAGAAATATTGTATAGAAAATTTTCACTTTAATATGATTAGACTGGTCATATTTCCTTGAAATTTGATTGTCCTTTCTTAGGGTGTGTATGTGTCTGTGTGTGTATGTGTTGAAATTTTTCCCTGTTCATGTGTATGTGTGAAGTTGTGCAGCAAATTGAGATAGTATCTTTAGCTTATCTGGAGCTTGTCAAGTATCTAATGTGGCTGTCAGGTGAGCCTTGGGGAACCACCTCTTGAGTAGATAGTGTCCTTAACAAGATTTTGAATTATTTTCCCTTGCTAGTAGACTAATGATACTTGCTTTGAAACAAGAGTAACTATTTCATGGATATTAAAAAAACATGCACCAAGTCACACTTTTATGTGGATTTTGAGAACAGAACTTGCATGGTAAGGCAAGCACTTTACTGACAAGACATCTCCCCAGGCCTCAAGTAACATTAAAATAATAATAATAATAATAATAATAATAATAATAATAATAATAGAATAACCTCTGAGATGGTGGAGGCCACCCTGGGTACCAAACCACCCTGCCAGCTCAAGTCACTGAAGGACTAGGTACATTTTCTCCCACTGAGGCCAGACAAGACAGATCAATTAGGGGAACAGGATCCACATACAGGCAACAAGGTCAGGGTAAACCCCTGCTCCAGTGACTGGAGGACACACATAACAAAACAAGCTGCATATCTGTTCCATATGTGTGGGGATCCTAGGTCCAGCCCTTGTAATGTTCTCTGGTTGGTAGTTCAGGCTCTGGTAGTCCCCAAGTGTCCAGGTTAATTGATTTGATTGTTCTTTTTGTGGAGTCCCTATCCTCTAGGGGCCCTGTGAGATGGGGACTGGGGGGAAGACTGGGGGGGTGACGGAGGGGCTGTGATTGGAATATAAGGAATGTAAGGTGAATAAATGAATACATTAATGGAAGAAAAAGATTAGAGAAAAAGATACTCAGCCTTATGTGAAAACAAATATACTGTATTCTTTCCTCCCAAGGTTCAGGACCACTGCAGAACTGGAGTCAAAGAGATTGTACAACAAGAGGTAATGGATGACCACAAGAAAAGAGTGTTTTGATACAGTAGAACATCTATATTTAGGAACTTGCAGCAATTGCAATAGCATGCACAAGAACAACGAAAGCCCAAGCAAGACTAAATCCCACTTTAGAGTTGGAAGTGGGTACAAAATTCCTTCCCGATCCCAGGCCTTGGAGATATTGACAATTGTTAGTTGCTGAAAGTAGGAGAGACATTTTCTCTGTTAGTATAATTTCTTGTAATTTGATCATATTCTTGTAGAGGACCTTAAATTTAAGAATTGAGGACACAAATTGCTATTGATGAGTATAAAAAGGACACAAACTTGGTGGGAATGAAAGAAGAGGTTTGCATTTTTGTGTTTGTGTGTGTCTGGTGTGTCTTGTTGTGTGGTGTATGTCATATTTTATGTAAGTGTGTATATGTGGTATGTGTTTGTCTGTGTATATGGTGTATTGGTATGTGTGTGTTGTGTGTCTGTGTGTGTAGTGTATATGAGTAGTATATATATCTGAGTGTATATATATGTTATGTGTATCTGAGAGAGAGAGAGAGAGAGAGAGAGAGAGAGAGAGAGAGAGAGAGCGCATGTGTGTGTGCATGTGTTTAGTGCTCTTGTGCTTGGTACATGTGTCTGTCAGATACATTGTAGCAGTTGGTTCTCTCTTTCCATCATGTTGATTATTGGAATTAAACTCAGATTTTCAGGTTCTTTGCACAGATCTGTTTACTCATGGAATCATCTCAATAGCTCCAAGTCATTTTTAAAGATTATATTTTTGCCTTTGTGATAAATATCTCAAACTGTATCTCTCAGACACACAATTTCTTATTAACATAAACCTGTGTACCCACATTTATTGGTAGTTTACATCATGTTGAAAAGTCTAATACAGATGATAATCTAACATGGCCTGATGAGCTTCACATTTCATATACTCTTAGGGTAAAATTTAGAAACCATTTCAATTGTCTCAATGTTCAAGGTGCAAACACTACAGGAATGCACACATTCCAAAGTAGAGGGAACCAAATAGAACAATTGTGTTTCTGAAGAAAACTTCTCAGCAGGACCTGGTTTGTGAATGAAATAACAAGTTACTTCTGTACACGTTTTCATCATCTATTTTCTCAGTTGCTGCCCCCTTCTCAACTGTAAAATTACAGCTAAGCCCAAGAGATTTGGCTTCTAGGATCAACAATAGTACCCTGTGGAAGAAGAAGATGCAGAAGTACAGCTTCCTACAGTCCAGAAGTCATCACCAAAAAATGAGTGGGAAATGATTGACCTTCAGAAAAAGAATGTCATTTCCTCCCAGTGAGAGGTTCTGAATACTATTATGTATTCATTTTATTTCATGTATTTGAATGCTTAGCCTATATGTATGTATTTAAATATTTTTGTGTGTATGCACAGAGAGTGCATACTTGTTGCACACAGATGTCAACAGGGTGTCAGAGTCTTTTGAATTTTAATTATAGATGCTTGTGAGCAACCATACAGGCACTGAGAATTGAACCTAGGTCCTCTGCAAGACAAACAAGTAGTCTGAAACACCAAGCTTTCTCTCCAGACATATTCTGAGTATTTGCATGACCTCCCCACTTATCTTTGAACTAAAGAAAATTACCAAAGTCATTGATACCTTTATGCATGTCTTTCCTGATTTTCCTGGAGGGGAAAAAACTTTAGGAAAAAAATGAGTATGTGCAATGAATGTCAGTTGTGTGACTGGATGAGGACAGTTACCATAACAGTTCAGCCACCATAAATCACATTGGTAGAAGGCTTTGTTTGCTGAGCTTTCTTCATGGATGTCAACATTCTCTTGGTTATCTCGCCTGCAGCAGGATCAGATTTGCAGAAACAAGCCATTTGATTTCTATGACATTTTGTGAGTCTTTCTTTCCTGTGACAGAACAAGAGCTGTGCTCTGGTGTAGGGCTCTTCATATTGATACTACTGGGATAGTTGTTTCTCTAACAAAAGCGAGGCACAAAGCCTTTGTGAATTCTTCATGCTTGGATTAGAAAGGATGTACTTTCTCTCTGTATTCACTTTGTTATTCAAATAGTGTTTGGGACATATTGTTCCTCTCTCCTGCAGTTCAAACCTCTCCAGATAAAGTGACGAACCAGCTAAAGCTTTGCAGTGGCACCTGAAGTGTTCAATAGATGTAAGGCAGCCTCTCTGGAATTGTGAACACTATTTCTAAAATAACAGTCATCATGCCCTTCCCGAGTCCTTCTGTAATGCCTACTTTACTTTCCCAGACCAAAACTTACCAATTTTAAGTTAAAGAAAATTTTTTAAAAGGCAGAATGAATTATATTTATTTGTGTTTTCTTCTTTGAGAAATATCCATCAAAGGTAGTTTCATGCGATCTACAAAACTACGTTGGACAAGTTTCTGACACTATATTCCAGGATGGAGCTTAATTCCCCAGGTGATCTCTACTTGTGTGGAGGGCTAGGAGGGGAACTCGTGTTTCTTTTCTATCCGTGTACTATTCTATAAAATACTACAACCCAGAAGCTACATTTTTTTTAGCATGAAATGAGTTTGATTTTTCTTTTTGATAAAAATACTGTAAATTACAACCTACATTTTACTTCAAATCACCAAGAAATTATATTTTAATTACCATTTGTCTGACAGTAATCAGCCTATTAAATTATTATCTCTTGATTTTTAAAAAGGCAAATACAAGGCTACCATATACCAGGCAATATATAATACGCTGTGGCTTCAAAGCAAAGAAAATTAAGATATATAGTCTTTCCTCTGAGATCAAATTTATTGAGACATTTGGATAAGCAATAAGTTGTCACTATAAATGAATCAAGTAAGTGTTTTTATAATAGAAATGGAAACTGTTTACACCTATAAAGTACTGAACTTAATACATAACAGATTTTTTTAATCTATCTTATAATTACTTTTAATATTGGTTATTAATTTGTCTGGATTCATTTACATCATTCCACAATACTTCTGTGGTACACACAGTAAGTTAAATTCAACAATGCATTAAAAATTACTATTGAGTTCTTGGTTTCCCTTTCCTACCTTAAGGGATTTGTTTCTCCCCACTGCCCTTGTCTCAGCCTGTTTCACTGTACTTTCCTATTATTGTATGGTTTTCATTTCACATAAGTATTGAATATATAATATTCAATAAGTATTTAGTACTTATTCAATAAGTATTGAGTATATAATATCTCAGTTATATCACTTCAGTTGAAATAGAAAATAATAATATTTCTTGAAACCATTGATTGAGAGCAAGAAAATGATGAGGCAATTAAAAATAGTATGTATATGAAGGTGTGAAAATCCAAAGAAAATAAAATTATATGTAACTTGGAATTTTAAACAGAATCTGGATACCTATACAAAATGCCTCTTCTTTCCCAAAAGAATTCACATATAAGTAAAAGGAGGTTTCCCCAAAACTGAGGAGATAAGGAAACTAATTTAAGTACAAACAGAGAAATCTGGACACAGCTAAATAGAAGGGGCTGGCAATGAATAAATTTAAAAATGAAAAAGAAGAAAAAGAAGAGTCAAATCAATCAGATTTTAACAAAATTAAAAGCCAACCTCTAATACATTTACATAAAATTGATCAGCTTTTAAAAGATAAAGTATACAAGTATTTAACCACCATGCCATTTTCTTCTTTCCACTCAAAAGTGTAGGAGGAATTTGTTTGTTTGGAACTCAAATGTACATTCCATTATGCTGACTGTTTCTTTCTGCTTTAGATATTGCTGTCACTAATGAGTGGTTCAATATTTATAGTTCAGTAAAGTTTTATCCAGAACATATATATATATATATATATATATATATATATATATATATATATATGTGTTTAAAATTGACAAGAAAAAATTTCATGACAAAGTACATACAAATTGAAATATCTCCATACATTTTCCTTTTACCAATTGACAGAGAGGGAAGATATAGGAGATACTAAGTAGAATTGTTCCGAACCTCTTAATTCACCTTTCCCTCTGTTGCAGAGGAAAACCATACTCTTGCACTTAGAAACCGGACTAAATCATCTCATAGAGGCAGAATTAAATTTATTTTGTTGAATAGAGTCTTAGAATTTAAAGGGAAATATCTTTTCATAACACAGAAATGGCTCTAGGGTTTGGAAAATAAAAGTATAATCAGTGCCATCAGCATATGTCCCTCAGAATGGTGACTTTCAGTCCAGAGAGATAAGACTCTTGGATTTACCATCTGAAAAGAAGCTGGAAGCCATATCTGTACTCCAAAAGGCATCTTCAGGAAAGGACAGAATCTCATAAACAAAAACAGACCCAAGTTTTCTTCTATATGAGGAGTGAATGTGAATTCAAAGAAACATGTTATCCCCATCAAGCTGATGCTGTGATTAAAACACAAATTAAATTTGATTTAGCAAATTGAGGGCAGTCTCACAAAAGCAATCTGTAACAGATGAAGACTTAATGACCCCACAGATCAGCTGAATTACTCTCCCAAATAAGACACCTCACAGTATCAACTTTTATATCAATGATCACACCTTATGATTTATGTTTATTCATGAGATTTCCCATTAATTCCTGGTACTGCAGTGCCAGAGTTTCCATCTGGGATTAGAAGATATTAATTGTTGTTAGACTTAGATTGGAGCCCAACTCATATTCTCTCTCTCTCTCTCTCTCTCTCTCTCTCTCTCTCTCCTCTCTCTCCTTCCTACACTACAGGGACTGATCTCAATGACAATGTTAATGACTGAGGTCAAGTTAACAATTCTCACAGTATGTCTGTTACTTTTTGATATTCAGTAAATTTTTAACTCTCCACTCATTTTTAATTTTTTGTGTAAATTATTTAAAGGTCATGAAATTTTAAAAATGTCCTTCTCTTGAGATTTTTGAAACAATTTTGCTTTCTGTAAATAAGAAAATTTTAGGAATCAAGTATTATGCTTAAAATGGACTGTGAGATCTCTTCATGATACAGTATATGCTCACACAATACCGTTTGTTCTGTGGCTAGTAAAAGTACTCCAGATTTTATAGAAAGTTGTAATGGATGGGTTCATGGTGTCACAATTTTTATGCTTCCAAATGTTTGCACATAAAAACAACTGAGAATCTTGTCTAAAAACCATATTTATTGGCACTAAATATGACCCAGATAATAAGACATGGTGTAGGGAAACAAGTAACTACTGACTTTATAACCTTTGACATTTTTATTTGACTCCCCATATCAAAAATGTTCCTGATTTTTCAATTTTTAAGAGGTAGAAAAAATTTTATATTTTATCATATTTAAGATAAAAAAATGAAAGTGTCACAGGCATACATGAGTAATTCAGTAAGTTTATTTTTATAGTCTATATTTTTCTACTTTTAGGTTAAAAGATTGTTGCATTCCTAAGTTCTTCAGTATTTCTTTGTATTAGATCACTATTTAGGCTTAAACTCTTACCATGCTCTTAAGCAAGCAGCTATTGAATGAAACAGCTTGTAAAACAGTTACTCTTCTAATTTCAGGTCATGAAACTGTCGCTCCTTCATGGCTTATTTTATCTTAACGTTAACTACAGCCTTTCAGAGGATTTGATTAAGGTGTTCATTCTGTAGCTACTTTGTTCTGTAGATGGTAAAATAGACTCAGATCAACACATACCTTTAAAGTTGTGTTAATCGGAAACTTCATTACTCTATACAGAATTGCATTTCTAGTTGATAGAAAAGAAAATATTAATTATATGGGTTTTTTTGTGTTACATAAGAGAAAATACATAAAAACCTAAGAAAATACTCTAATAACAAATTGTGAATTCCAAGACATTTCTCTATCTTATGTTTGGGATAGTGGTGCTGCATATTCTTCCCGTTAAGAACAAAATGTGAATAATTCTTATAGAGTTCCTAGAGGAACAGGTATTCTTCAAGGCAAAGAGTCTGGAGTCATAGTTCCAGGATCAAAGCATCTGTTGGTTCTCTTCCATATTCTCCAAAATATCTCCTTTTTATCCTTTCTTCTCTTATAAATTTTTTATTGGTTATTTTATTTATTTACATTTCAACTGTTATCCCCCTTCCTGGTTTTCCTTTCACAAACTCCCTATTCCACGCCCCTCCTGATACTTCTGAGAGTGTTCCCCTACCCACCCACCCACTTCTGCCTCCCTGCCCCTGAATTCCCCTACACTGGGGCATGGAGCCTTCAAAGGACCAAGGACCTCTCCTCCCATTGGTGCCCTACAAGGCCATCCTTTGCTGCATATGCAACTGGAGCCATGAGTCCCTCCACGTGCTCTCCTTGGTTGGTGGTTTAGTCCCTGGGAGCTCTGCAGGGTCTGGTTGGTTGATATAGTTGTTCTTCCTATAGGGTTGCAAACCCCTTTAGCTCCTTCAGTCCTCTCCCTAAATCTTCTTTGTGGGTCTCTGTACTCAGTCCAATGGTTGGCTGCAAGCATCCTCTTCTGTATTTTTCAGGCTTTGCCAGAGTTTCTCAGGAGACAGTTATATCAGACTCCTGTCAGCAAGCACTTCCTGGCATCAGCAATAGTGACTGGGTTTGGTGGCTGCATATAGGATGGATTCCCAGGTGGGGAAGTTTCTGGATGGCCTTGCCTTCAGTCTCTGCTCCACTCTTTGTCACTGTGTTTTCTTTAGACCAGAGGAATTCTGGGTTAAAATTTTGAGATGGTAGGTGGCCCCAACCTTCAACAGGAGGCCATTCCTAACTTCTCCATAATCCTGGTCTCTACAGGTTCTCTCTTCCCTTTGTTGGGTATTTCAGCTAATGTTATCCCAACTGGGTCCTGGGAACCTCTTGTTTTCCTGGCATTTGGGACTTTCTGGTGTCTACCCCCAGTTCCCATTGCTACACACCTTGTTCAATTTCCTGACCCTCTGTACCTCTCCCCTGTCTCCTCCCATACCTGATCATGCTCTGTAAGAGAGACAGGCTGCCTGGAGGCGGCCTCCACCTCGCAGGTCCCAGGCCACTGCTTCGTGGGCCTGGGGCCTGCTGCTGCAGTCCCCCGTTTTTCTCACAATGCTCCTTCTTTTCCCCTTCCCTTCCTCTCTTCTTCCCAAGTCCCTCCCAACCTCTACCTCTCTTGATTATTTTGTTCCCCTTCTAAGTAGGACTGAAGCATCCACACTTTGGTTTTCCTTTTTCTTGAGCTTCATATAGTCTGTAAGTTGTATCATGGGTATTCTGAGGTTTTTTCCTAATATCTACTTATCATCGAGTACATACCATTTGTGTTCTTTTGTGACGGGGTTACTTCACTCAGGATGATCCAAAATATCTCTTAAGAATCATAAGGGAATGGACTCATATCAAGAATGGGCTCTGGTACTGACAGATAGGTGTTTTGTTTTGTTTTTTCCTACTCTGAAATGAGAGAATAAGGGACTTCCTATAACAAGATGGCTTGAGAGAGGTATAAGACCTTTCCAAGCTACAATTGTCTATGTGCAGATCACTCTCACATGTGAGTGTGTGTGTTTGTGTGTATTCCTACAATCTGGTGTGTGTCTTGGTATATATGTGGATTATATTGTGTGTGTTTGTGTCTGTATGTGATGTGTGTATAGAGAGTATATGTCTATGTGTGGTGTGTGTGTTAGTGTGTATACATGGTAGAGTAAATCTGCACTGAGCTATTCAGGAAGAATTATAAACAACCATTCTAGAGGAGAAAAGAGGTTGCCAAAGATGTCACATTTCTGCCTGTAGCATCCACCTAAAGGGATTATGTTATGAATAGAATTTGAATGGGAAGAAAAAGGTACTGTAAAAGCTACAAAGGGAACTCCTGAGAGAGTTTACAAGTCTCACATGACAAAAGCCATGCAAAGTCCATGAGATAACACAGTAAGTATCAGAGCACGAGCTGTACAATCTTCTACTTTCCTTACCTCATCTAGCTAGACACACCTTCAATGATTTTGGTAGTTCTGAAGCCTGACAAACAATAAAACAAAGTGGGTGAAAATTAGGGCAAAAGAAAAGGAAATACTTACTTCTAGTACATAGACACTCAGGCTGTCCCACTGAAAAATAGATTTTATGTACTTGAACGTGAGGTTCTAACTCATGTAGATTCTTGAATACCTGAAAAATATCTACAACGTAAGTGACCATCGGAAATGGTAGTTTTATAAAATTTATACCTGGAAAATTCATCTGACTAATTTAGTTGTGAGAAGAGAAGCACTTTCTTATTTGCAATATAACAGGTGCAGACTAGGCAAAGGCAGGTACCTTTAGAAAGTGCCCCTGAATATATGTGCAGTGTACTGAGTGACAACCTGCTAAAAGCATGTGAAATACTTTCTCCCATTCAGAGAGTGGGTTCATTATTTCCATATAAGGAATATTTCAACTAAAGAAAAAAGTAGAGTTACCTTTGTTTTCTTACCTCAAGACATGCTTAGCTCTTAGAAAAGGCTGATCTGCCAGATCTTAGAAGTAAATGGATTAGAGGAAGTGCTAGTGAAAAAAATATCGATAATAACAGAAAAAATAAACCACAAATATCTCAAAAATTTTAAGTCACAATATGCTAATTTTTACCTCCTGTACCTTGTGATTTAAACTATGAAGACTGATTTTATGCATCTTTCAAGAATCTCAATTTTTAAATCAAATCAAAAATTGATGAGAGAAAGAAATTTATTGACTCCTAAAATTGAACAGATGAGGAACTATCCTTGCATCAGACATATGATCAACAAAAGTAAACATATAAATTTTACTCCCACCTTAACTGAAGAGGGAGATCATCATTATTTTTCATGATTAAATTTATTCATAAAATAATTGTTCTTATACAGGGAAAGTATCACAAGTTAATAATCTTGAGAAATTAAACAGTCAAAACAACAGAACATTTATTTTATTCTGTATTATACCATATTGAAAATACATGTACATGTCTGTGTTAATACCTATATAAATTTTATGTAAATGTCTACAAATGTAAAAGGTGTCTGGTCTAATAAGAGATTATAATACATGAATATTATTATGATTTATTTATGCAATTTTCTATTTATTGCTAGTGGCATTAGCCAGATTATGGATCAGCTTAAGAGAGAAACAGCAACATAAATAAATAAACAAAGTAAAAAATACTTGTTTATATAACCACTTTAAAATATTTTTATTGGGGCTAGAAAGAAAATTAAGTGGTTAAAGATTATTCACTGCTCTTGAAGTGAACCTGAGTTCAGAACCATACCAGAACCTATACATGGTGACTCAAACCTGATGCCAGTAACTCCATTTCTGGGGAAGTAGACAATTCTGGACCTCACAAGATCTTATTTTCCCTCCCCCCTCTTTTTCTCTCTCTTTCACACACACACACACACACACATACACACACACATGCATGCATGCACTCACAGACACACACATACACTCACATACACACATACTGAAAATTATGAATAAAAATCTTTTTAAGAATTATTTCTATTTATTTGTTTATCATATAAATATATGTGTGTGATTATTTTTAAGAAGAGATTGTCCCAAGTGAAACACTCAGTTAGGCTTTCTTCTTAAAAATAAATTTTTATCTTTGTAGGATAAAGGGTCTTGCCCTTGAGACACCTTTCCTGCTGCCCTAGTGCAAAGCGCCACATTCTATTTAATGATGCTAATCTCTTTAACAATTATAGATGACTTTCTTCTGTTCTCTACTTGTCTAAAACATTAAATATATTCATACACCTTTCCTCACCACATTTCAATTTTTTATTATCTTTCTATTCCACATTTTGCTCTCTCCTACAGTAGACCTTGAAGAGGGCATTGAACAGCAATTATGAAACCATCTTAGTGCTATCTTATGCTGAAACTTCCTCTGACAAAGTACTAAGTTCATTTGCTGTACCTCCCATATCACTCAGGTTCTTAGCAGATGAGCAGAATTCAACTAGATTCTTTGCCAGAATAGCCCATAAATAGCCCATATAACTCAGTTACTGCTAGAGTCCTTGCCCTCTTCCGAATCCTTATGAACTAGATCTGCAGTGTTTGCATTACTCTCATCTGCTAGTCTCCTATGCTCTAGGCTGAATAGCCCATTAGTTCTGATTACAGTATGCAAGGATTTTTTTTTCCTAGCTGCACTTTCAAAACTCTTTGACATCACTGTCATAAGGTGTTTCACAGAGCCAACTTTACAATTTTCTTTATATATGCATTGTCTCATTGCAAAGACAAAACACCTCACAATGCAAGCTTAACAGGGCAAAGCTTATTTCCCTTTTAAGGTTCCAGGAAATACAACCCCATATGGCCAAGGCAATGTGTCAACATGAGGTGGAGGGAGCTAGTTATATTGAGTCCATAGTCAGGAAGTGCAGAAGACTGAATGCCTATGTTCCTCGTGCTTTTTCCATCTTATCCAATCAAGGACTCCAATTTAAGAGATGGTGTCAGCCACAATTAAGGTAAACTTTCTCATTTCAATTAACCTAATTAAAATAATCCTTTCCAGACATTCCAGGGGATTTGTGTCAATGGGGATTCTAAATCCCATCAAGTTAACAATCAACATGGTGATCTCAGAAACTAACAGAGGCATTCTACACTAGAAACCAAACTATGATTATTACTACAAAGAATACATTTTTGTAGTGGTGTTTATTGTATCAGTTTATTTGGGGTAGGCTTATAAAAGCTAGGAAACTTTAGGCTTCTCATAGAAAAAGTACTAATTGCTTTTTATATATATATATTTTTACCTTTATCCTTCTCATGAAGTTGTGTTATATTTTTTTCTGAATTATTTCAAAATTTATCAGTTGTAGATTAAAGTTGTATCAACCATTATTTGACTAAATAGTATATATGTGTATAATTTGTGTATATTACTATATCAGCCTTCATTTCTCACTCCCTGTGAACATAAAATATTTCTGTGATAGCTCACAGTAAAATGTTCAGAGCTTTTAAGTTTTAAAGAAGAAAATGTACTCACTGAATTGCTTAACATTACTATATACATTTACTTTAAGACAAGATATTATGTGAAAACAGATAAACTAATATAAAACTGTGGTACAAATTATAGTCAGGTACCTACATATCTCTTTGAGTAAACCTACAGAGGTCATGAATGTCCTTGCTGCTTATAGCCTGATCTATGACCATTGGCATCAACACAGCTGAGGAATTTGTTAGAAAGAGGAAACCCAGGGCCTGCTCTTGGCCTAATGCATCAAATCCTACACTTTAATGAGATCCCTAGGTGATCCCTATGTACTTTGAAATTCCACAGATACTGAATGAAATTGCATAGAACTTGTAACTAGAAACCATCTTTAATACAAGAATAATGGTGTAGTTTAAATAATAATGGATAATGTTAGATCATGATGATGAGGATATATATATATATATTTTATATATATATATAAATTCTAATACAACATTTGTTTAAATTTCTTCTTAATTCTGGGCCAGTTTATCAAATCTTTGCTTGGCTACATTGCCAGCATTTCGAATGCATAGAACTGTGTTCTATATTCATTTATCAAGCTGTATTTAAATTGAATACAGTTGGATATACAAGATATATTTTAAAGTAAATAAATGAGATGTTTAATAATTCCATGAGAGTTTCTCAAATATAGTTAATTTTGAGTTCAATAATTACTTTGAAAGATAAATATTTAGGCTATTTTAATACCTAAATAATATGTACTTGGTTTCCATACTATGTATGTGGGAAAAGGAATGAACTTGATATTTTCATGGAATTGTACGTATATACCGAATTATTACAAACTGAGCAATATACAAAGTAGAGCCTTCTGATCTTGCATTATCATTCCATGGATCAATTTTAGACACCCAGCAAATGAATCCTCAGTTCAGGTGTATTTTAGCCTAGAATCAACAACCTCTAGGGCTGCAATCACAACTGTGATACAGGGCCCTGATCTTCAATTTTGGAATGGTGGCAGATGTCCCTTGATCATGCTAAACTGGAATACCTGTTTTCTCTTCCTCTTGACAGGCAGTTTTAGGTTGCTCTTCACAAGAAGTAAATTTGACTTTTATACCATATAGTTTTTTCAACAATATTTCAATTTCTTTGAGGGCAAGAAAGCTTCTCTCTAGCTTGTCAATGGTATGCAATCACTGTTGGGGTTCTCACCTAACATTGCTCCTACAGTACAATCTGAGCAAAGGAGCACAAAACAGTAAGAACAAAAAGGCCTCTAGTGATCTGTATAAGAATGATGGCCATAGACTTACAGATCACAGTGTTTGCTCACCAGGCAGGCACTGGAGGTAATTTCTTGTTAAAGAAAGTGTGTCAAGTGTGTCACTGGGGCTGCAGTTTGAGGCTTTTCTCTCTCTCTCTCTCTCTCTCTCTGTCCCTCTCTCTCTCTCCCTCCCTCCCTCCCCCTCTCTCTCCCTCTTTCTCTCTCTCTCCCTTTCTCTCTCTCTCTCTCTCTCTAACAAAATTTCTGCCTGCATGCCACCATGTTTTGTGCTAATATTTTAGTGTAATAAACCTCTGAAACTTTAAGCAAGGTTTCAATTAAATGTTTGCATTTGTAAGAGTTACCTTTACCTTGGTCCTTGTGTCTTTTCAAAGAAGATGAACACTGACTGACACAGGGCCTATCCACAGCAGACAAGATGGGATGACTTAGAGTCTGCACATTATAAAAATTTGGGGCATCTGTAAGTTCTGCCTATTTATTGGTGTTCTCATAGATGTATAGTTTTATTTCCATGATGGATAAAGTAACAGCAGAAACATCTTTGGCTTTTCCATAACATATTCAGAAACACAAGAAGTCTTTTTTCCAAATCTATATTATGATTTCCAGAAATTGTAGAGTTTTCAACAAAATAAAACTTATTGTATTTGAAATTTAATATTTAAATTATAAATTTCCAGGTATAGATGTACTTTTTTAAAAAATATACATTCCAAAATTTTAAAATAAAATTTATGGATATGCTATAACCTACTACATACATGAACACTAATACTTATTTTTTCAAATGTACCATCACTAAACTGATAAATTATATTTCTGAGAAGTAGTAAGGGCTACTGAGAGTATTACTTAGTCTTCATGATGGATAAGTGCCTGTAATAGTTATTTAATACCAAGTTGTCAACTGAACAGTATACATTGAAAGCAACACTAAAGAAATCCTGTAAAAAATTATCTTTAATATACATGTAGCAGTAAATGAATCCAGCTGCTGTATTCCCAATAACCACACAAGGAAACAATATTTATTTGAAACTGTATAGTTAAATGATCTGTCTTTAACTTCTATGCTAATCTGTTCATGTCCTAAACCCAACCCATGATACTTGAATATTATTATTATCTGGCTACTTTGGCTTCAAGTGTGTTTCCATGATCTCTCTCTAGATCTGTTCTTGATTATTCCAATTCTTTCATTCTGGTTGAACTGAATCCAGTCTCCCTTTCACTTTCCTCTGGGTGGAGGATTTCCCAGCCTATTCTCCCTTGCCCGGCCATTGGGTGCTCAGCATTTATTGACAAGGCAGAGAATAAATGATAAGAATTGTTTACACAAACTTGAGACAGGAGGTTGTTGGTATAAATATTACAATGTGATGTCTGGATTGAAACAAGTTATGAGGGCAAAAAAAATCAGCATTTGAATAACACAAGTGTAAACTTTACACAGTGTATACAAACATCATGCCTATAAAACCAAGTATTTATAAATTTACATTTACATACATAACTATTATACTTAAAAATAATAGGAAGTGAATTTTAGATGGAGTCAGGTGGACACAGAATGATTTGAAATAAGGAAAGAAAGAGAAAGATGAAGAAAATACAGTACTTTTATATGAAATTCTTAGAAAGAAATTAAAATTTAAAAGTAAACAAATTCCATTGCACTAGTTGGAAGATGACTTCTGTTAAGTACAATATGCCTAGTATATTCATTAGTGTCTGTAAACTGGTAAAACCATAAGTGTCAAAAAACCTATAATTGCCAAAAATTTTTCTATTTTAGTGATAAGAGCAAATCAGAAAAGTTGTACATTTCTCAATAAGACAAGATAATTTTAAAAGAGAAATCATTCATATTTTATACAAAAACGGGTTAGAAAGAAATAATTCAGTAATATAATTTTTATTCCTGTCTTCACTGTAGTTAATAAAAAAAAGAGGGAACAAAATAAAATAACCCATCTATATTGCTGATTTCAGTCACACACATTCTTATATAAAAGCATCATATTGTGACCAATAAAGCACGTAGATCTACTGCAGATATTCAACTCTCCATCCATTCCTCCAAGTCCAATACCCAGTCTAATTCACAGTTCTTGGATCAATCCTTTGCTAAGTTCTCTCCTCAGTCTCTATTCCCAGTGGGCTAACTATACAGATCCTGGGTGATACCCTACTTTTTCTACCTCCTTTAAACAACCTCAGTCCTCCAATCTCACCTTCACATACTAAATGTCAGATCACAATATTCAGAAACACATTCTACCTAGAACTATGAGTAGTAACACACATCAGAAACCCCAAAACAAATTTACTGGGTAACACACATCTATCACAATTTCCTAAGAACCAGAGACATCAACAGAAACAAGGAATAAAACCTACACCCAATAAAGCAACAAAGACAAGAGGAAGTATCAGTATATAGGATTTTTTTTTTTTTCGGTTTTTCGAGACAGGGTCTCTGTGTAGCCCTGGCTGTCCTGGAACTCACTCTGTAGACCAGGCTGGAAATCCTCCTGCCTCTGCCTCCAAGTGCTGGGATTAAAGGCATGCGCCAACACTGCCCGGCTGCAGTATATAGGATTATAATCTTTGCAATGCCAGATGTACAGTCACCAACATAAAACACAATTAATAAAAGGGAGGACAATGTACTTCCCGTAGAGTCTAATAATTCTAACATGGCAGACCTGGATGAACAAAAAACTAAAACAAAACTGTAAAATACCCTTCATAAGTATACAAGAGGCATTTAAAAAAGAAACGAGCCTTTGGCCTGGGGCGGACCTGCAGCTGGTCTGCTCCTGTGAAAACACCAGATCCTGAGACATCCTAGAGGGACACACTGCACGCAGAGCAGAGGGTAAGACACCTTGCCCACTACC
Source organism: Mastomys natalensis (assembly GCA_021653895.1). Lineage (NCBI taxonomy): Eukaryota > Metazoa > Chordata > Mammalia > Rodentia > Muridae > Mastomys > Mastomys natalensis. Next base: position 448,492 of record JAJTUV010000824.1, read on the forward strand.
CCAAACCCCAGAGTTACAACTGGGAGCCAGGTGGGGCTTAAGGAACTAGCAGGCACCCAAAGCCCACCCCTCTAGACTATAACTTCCCTTGCACCGGGACCCTGGTCCTTTGGCTGGGGCACACCTGCAGCTGGTCTGCTCCTGTGGAATCACCGGATCCTGAGACATCCCAGAGGGACCCACTGCACCCAGAGCAGAGGCTGGTCTGCTCCTGTGGAAACACCGGATCCTGAGTCATCCTAGAGGGACCCACTGCACCCAGAGCAGAGGAGCAGAGGACACTTAGCGGGTCTGCACCTGTGGAAACATCTGATCCTGAGACATCCTAAAAGACCTACTGCATCCAGAGCAGAGGGAGCTTAGGATCACAGGAACACAGAGACATCTGGAATCCGAGGAGATCTGACATAAGCAAGATAACTGGAAAGACAGACTCCAGTCAGATACAGTGAGCACAGGTAACACTAGAGTCAACCAGATGGCGAAAGGCAAGCACAAGAACACAAGCAACAGAAACCAAAGTTACCTGACATCATCAGAACCCAGTTCTCCCACCATAGCAAGCCCTGGATACTCCATCACACAGGAAAAACAGGACTCAGAATTAAAATCACTTCTCATGATGATGATGGAGAATTTTAAGAAGGACATAAGTAACTCCCTTAAAGAAATACAGGAGAACACAGGTAAACAGGTAGAAGCCCTTAAAGAGGAAACACAAAAATCCTTTAAAGAATTTCAAGAAAACACAACCAAACAGGTGAAGGAATTGAACAAAACCATCCAGGATCTAAAACTGGAAATAGAAACAATAAAGAAATCTCAAAGGGAGACTACTCTGGAGATAGAAAATGTAGGAAAGAGATCAGGAGTCATAGATGCAAGCATCACCAACAGAATACAAGAGATAGAAGAGAGAATCTCATGCACAGAAGATACCATGGAAAACCTCCACACAACAGTCAAAGAAAATGCAAAATGCAAAAAGCTCCTAACACAGAACATCCAGGAAATCCAAGATGCAATCAGGAGACCAAACCTAAGGATAATAGGTATAGATGAGAGTGAAGATTCCCAATCTAAAGGGCCAGTAAATATCTTCAACAAAATTATAGAGGAAAATTTCCCCAACCTAAAGAACGAGACACCCATAAACATACAAGAAGCCTAGAGAACACCAAACAGACTAGACCAGAAAAGAAATACCTCCAGTCACATAATAATCAAAACACCAAATGCACAAAACAAAGAAAAAATACTAAAAGCAGTAAGGGAAAAAGGTCAAGTAACATATAAAGGCAGACCTATAAGAATTACACCAGACTTTTCACCAGAGACTATAAAAGCCAGAAGATCCTGGTCTGATATCATACAGACCATAAGGGAACACAACTGCCAGCCCAGACTACAATACCCAGTAAAACTCTCAATCACTATAGATGGAGAAACCAAGATATTCCATGACAAAACCAAATTTGCACAATATCTTCGCACAAACCCAGCACTTCAAAGGATAATTGATGGAAAACGCCAACACAAGGAAGGAAACTACAACCGAGAAAAAGCATGGAAGTAATCTTCCAACAACCCCTCAAAATAAGGTAGCTACACAAACATAATTCCACCTCTAATAACAAAAATAACAGGAAGCAACAATCATTTTTCCTTAATATCCCTTAACATCAATGGACTCAATTCTCCAATAAAAAGACATAGACTATCAGACTGGATACATAAACAGGACCCAGAATTTTGTTGCATACAAGAAACGCACCTCAGTGACAAAGAGAGACATTACCTCAGAGTAAAAGGCTGGAAAACAATTTTCCAAGCAAATGGTCCCAAGAAACAAGCTGGAGTAGCCATTCTAATATCAAATAAAATCGACTTTCAACCAAAAGTAATCAAAAAAGATAAGGAAGGACACTTCATACTCATTAAAGGAAAAATCTACCAAGATGAACTCTCAGTTCTGAACATCTATGCTCCAAATGCAAGGGCACCTACATACATAAAAGAAACTTTACTAAAGCTCAAAGCACACATTGCACCTCACACAATAATAGTGGGGGATTTTAACACCCTGCTCTCTCCAATGGACAGATCGTGGAAACAGAAACTAAACAAAGACACATTGAAATTAGCAGAAGTTATGGACCAAATGGATTTAACAGATATCTATAGAACATTTCATCTTAAAGTAAAAGAATATACCTTTTTCTCAGCACCTCATGGTACCTTCTCCAAAATAGACCATATAATTGGTCACAAAACAATCCTCAACAGATACAAAAAGATTGAAATAATCCCCTACACTCTATCAGATCACACGGACTAAGGCTAGTCTTTAATAATGACAGAACCAAGGGAAAACCCACATCCATGTGGAAACTGAACAATGCTCTACTCAATGATGACTTTTTCAAGGAAGAAATAAAGAAAGAAATTAAAGACTTTCTAGAATTTAATGAAAATGAGGAAACATCATACCAGAACTTGTGGGACTCCAAGAAAGCAGTGCTAAGAGGAAAACTCATAGCTCTAAGTGCCTACAAAAAGAAACTGGAGAGAGCACACATTAACAACTTGACAGCACACTTGAAAGCTCTAGAACAAAAAGAAGCAAATACACCCAAGAGGAGTAGGTGTCAGGAAATGATCAAACTCAGGGCTGAAATCAACCGAGTAGAAACAAAGAACTACACAAAATATCAACAAAACCAGGAGTTGGTTCTTTGAGAAAATCAACAAGATAGCTAAACCCTTAGCCAGATTAACCAGAGGGCACAGAGACAGTACCCAAATTAATAAAATCAGATCTGAAAAGGGAGACATAACAACAGAAACTGAGGAAATTCAAAAAATCATCAGATCCTACTACAAAGGCCTATACTCAACAAAACTGGAAAATCTGGATGAAATGGACAATTTTCTAGAGAGATACCAGGTACCAAAGTTAAATGAGGAGCAAATAAACCATCTAAACAGTCCCATAACCCCTAAAGAAATAGCAGCAGTCATTAAAAGTCTCCCCACCAAAAAAAGCCCAGGACCAGATGGTTTTAGTGGAGAATTCTATCAGACCTTCAAGGAAGACCTAATACCAATTCTCTTCAAACTATTCCACAAAATAGAAACAGAAGGAACACTACCCAATTCGTTCTATGAAGCTACAATCACACTCATACCTAAACCTCACAAAGACCCAACAAAGAAAGAGAACTTCAGACCAATCTCTCTTATGAATATTGATGCAAAAATACTCAATAAAATTCTAGCAAACCGAATCCAAGAACACATCAAAACAATCATTCATCATGATCAAGTGGGCTTTATCCCAGGAATGCAGGATGGTTCAATATTCGGAAATCCACCAATGTAATCCACTATATAAACAAACTCAAAGAAAAAAACCACATGATCATCTCATTAGATGCTGAGAAAGCATTTGACAAATTCAACATCCCTTCATGGTAAAAGTCTTGGAAAGAACAGGAATTCAAGGACCAAACCTAAACATAGTAAAAACAATTTACAGCAAACCAGTAGCTAACATCAAATTAAATGGAGAGAAACTTGAAGCATTCCCACTAAAATCAGGGACTAGACAAGGCTGCCCACTCTCTCCCTACCTATTCAATATAGTACTGGAAGTCCTAGCCAGAGCAATCAGACAACAAAAAGAAATCAAAGGAATACAAATAGGAAAGGAAGAAGTCAAAATATCACTATTTGCAGATGATATGATAGTATACTTAAGTGACCCCAAAAACTCCACAGAGAACTCCTAAACCTGATAAACGACTTCAGCAAGGTGGCAGGTTATAAAATCAACTGTAACAAATCAGTAGCCTTCCTCTACATGAAAGATAAACAGGCTGAAAAAGAAATTAGGGAAATGACACCCTTCACAATAGTCACAAATAATATAAAAATACCTCGGGGTGAATCTAACCAAGCAAGTGAAAGATCTGTATGACAAGAACTTCAAGTCTCTGAAGAAAGAAATTGAAGAAGATCTCAGGAAATGGAAAGATCTCCCATGCTCATGGATTGGAAGGATTAATATAGTAAAAATGGCCGTGTTGCCAAAAGCAATCTACAGATTCAATGCAATCCCCATTAAAATCCCAACTCAATTCTTTACAGAACTAGAAAGAGAAATTCTGAAATTTATTTGGAACAACAAAAAACCCAGGATAGCGAAAACCATTCTCAACAATAAAAGAACTTCTGGAGGAATCGCCATCCCTGACCTCAAGCTTTACTACAGAGAAGTAGTGATAAAAAAGGCCTGGTATTGGTACAGAGACAGGCAGGAAGATCAGTGGAATAGAGTTGAAGACCCAGAAATGAACCCACACAACTATGGTCATTTAATCTTTGACAAGGGAGCTAAAACCATCCAGTGGAACAAGGACAGCATTTTCAACAAATGGTGCTGGTTCAACTGGAGGACAGCATGCAGAAAAATGCAAATCGATCCATTCCTATCTCCTTGTACAAAGCTCAAGTCCAGGTGGATAAAGGACCTTCACATAAAACCAGACACACTGAAACTAATAGAAGAGAAAGTGGGGAAGACCCACGAATACCTAGGCACAGGGGGAAAGTTCCTGAACAGAACACCAATGGCCTATGCTCTAAGATCAAGAATTGACAAATTGGACCTCATAAAATTGCAAAGTTTCTGTAAGACAAAGGACACTGTCAATAGGACAAAACGGCAACCAACGGATTGGGAAAAGATCTTTACCAATCCCACATCCGATAGAGGACTAATATCCAATATATACAAAGAACTCAAGAAATTAGACTCTAGGAAAACAAATAACCCTATTAAAAAATGGAGTAAGGAGCTAAACAAAAAATTCTCAACTGAGGAAATGCGAATGGCCGAGAAGCACCTAAAGAAATGTTCAGCATCCTTGGTCATCAGGGAAATGCAAATCAAAACAACCCTGAGATTCCACTTCACACCAGTCAGAATGGCTAAAATAAAAAACTCAGGTGATAGCAGATGCTGGCGAGGATGTGGAGAAAGAGGAACACTCCACCATTGTCGGTGGGATTGCAAGATGATGTAACCACTATGGAAATCAGTCTGGCGGTTCCTCAGAAAATTGGACATATCACTACCTGAGGACCCAGCTATACCACTCCTGGGTATATATCCAGAAGATGCTCTAACACATAACAAGGACATATGCTCCAGTATGTTCATAGCAGCATTATTTATAATAGCCAGAAACTGGAAAGAACCCAGATGCCCTTCAACAGAGGAATGGATGCAAAAAATGTGGTACATTTATACAATGGAATATTACTCAGCTCTTAAAAACAATGAATTTGATAAATTCATATATAAATGGATGGAACTAGAAAATATCATCCTGAGTGAAATAACCCAATCACAAAAGAACATACATGGTATTCACTCACTGATTATTGGATTTTAGCCCAGAAGCCTGAAATACCCAAGATACAACTCACAGACCACAAAAAGCTCATGAAGAATGATGACCAAGTAGGGGGGGCTTCAGTCCTTCTTAGAAGGAGTAACAAAATACTCAAGGGTGCAAATATGGAGACACAGTGCAGGACAGAAACTGAAGGAGGGACCGTCTACAGACCATTCCACCTGGATATCCATCCTATGTGCAGTCACCAAAGTTAGAGGTTATGTGGATGTCAGGATGTACATGTTGACAGGGGCCTGATATAGCTGTCTCCTTAGAGGTCTGCAAGAGTCTGACATACTCAGAGGCATATGCTCACAGCTAACCATTAAACTGAGCATGGGGTTCCCAATGGAGAAGATAGAGTGAAGGCTGAAGGAGTTGAGAGGATTCGAGACACCATGAGGAAAGCAACAATCCCAACCAACCAGAGCCCCCAGGGTCTAGACCACCAGCCTGGGAGCACTTAGGGAGGGACCCATGGCTCCAGCTATATATGCAAGGGAGCTATTTATAAGTGGGAGAAGAGATCCTTGGTCCCATGAAGGCTGGACGTCGTGGGGGGGTGGATACTCGAGGGTGGGGAGGTGAGGTACAGGGGAGGGTGGGTGGGGGTACACCAACGTGGAGGCAGGAGGAGGGGGGAAGGGATAGTGAGTTCCTGGGAGGGAGGGGCAAATGGGGTAAGGAGAGAACATCTGAAATGTAAAAAAATTTTCCAATAAAAAAAAAGATAAAAAAAAGAAAAAGAAACGAGTGATCTCTTAAAGAAACTAGGATATATTATATGAGAAAATCTATTTTCAATATAAGGAAAAAATATACCTTGTGACAATCTTATATGCAGAATTTGCTAATTTTATTCTCAGGCATGGTTAAGACAATATACTATGATAATGATGATGATAAAGAAGAAGGAGAAGGAGAAGGAGGAGGAGGAGGAGGAGGAGAGGAGGAGGAGGAGGAGGAGGAGGAGGAGGAGGAGGAGGGAGAGAGAAGGAGAAGGAGAAGGAGAAAAAGAAGAAGAAGAAGAGAAGAAGAAGAAGAAGAAGAAGAAGAAGAAGAAGAAGAAGAAGAAGAAGAAGAAGAAGAAGAAGAAGAAATTCTATTAATTTAATTAAAATTATAAATATTTGATGAGAAATGTATTAAATTAGTATACACATGATATCTGTGATGACTGGGTTCATTTTATTAATAATGTATTTGATTTTAGGGCCTCATGAAATGGAAATGTAATTGGCTGTTGAGTATGGCAGTACAGTATCTTCAGACTTTACAAGATATTGTTTCAAAATAATATATGCTTGTTCTATATTGTAAGAGTTAAAGAAAGTGTGACTGAGGTCTTAAGGTGAATATTTCTTTTAAATTTAAAGTCCTTTTGGATCCTTCCAAAGTATTTTATAAAAACGTGAGATGAATTTCAATGGCAAATCTGAACATTTGTAATTTAAAAGAATTTTTCATATAAAGATTTGAATTGATTTTGATTGCTTAAAATTCAAAGACATGAACACTCTCCCATTATTTATTAATACCTGTATGCATATTCTGTATGCTAAACTCAATATCATATGTCTACGTCGACATGGTTATTCTAAGGTATCATCAATGATGTATTGATGTCAGGTCAAAATGGAAATGACTAGGAATCAGAAGAAGCAAGAGGGATGAAGATAGAAGGGTATAAGTTGAATTTTCTTTGTTGAGATTACACTCTTCCTATCACTCCTAAAACTTTCTTACAAGGTAAATTCATAAAACTTACACAAATGTTTTAAAAACACAAATGATTGTTCTATGAGTAACATCCTTGTCCCTTACAGTTGTCCCAACAGAAGTGATAAATAGGAAAAACCTCAGGGATGAGAACAATGGTTTGACTAAATGTGGCATATGAGAAATGAACTGCACTACAGATGAACAATAAAGTTAGCTGGGTAGACTGTGTATCAATGCACTTCTGTATTGGATGTGGCTCTTCCAACAAAGTCGTATAGTTCTTATGGTTCCATCATATCAATTAATCATCATCAAAAGTTACCTGAATTATTAGATAATGTGCACAAGATTGATATTTCTCAGTATTTCCTAGTCTTTAAAACATTTCTAAGTTACTGATATAACAGCTTATACTGAATTTAGAAAGAAAAAAATCATAAGAAATCAAGAAGCAATCATTATAGTGTTACAAAATCACATGTAACTACAATTTGTTACATTATGTCTTAGATCAGAGTCTGTCTGACCTTAAAGTTTGATGTCTTTCCATTATCAGAATCTTCTTATGGAAATGAATTTAGACTGTAGGTATGGTAACATATCATGCATCTTGAAATGTACTATGAAATAGAAAGATTGACCTTATGATGGCTTGTAAATAATACTGGCTAATTAGTAAACATTTTGGCAAATATGGTCCCTTTATCATATACATCATTCACAAAGTTCTACAGGCAACAGGCAATGAAGAAAAGTAAGACACTTTTGTTGTTATTATTGTGTTAATTTTGCTTTTTTGTTTTATTTTCTAAAACATAAATAGTAAACCATTTCCATTATGCAACTGGGTAAAGAATACATTCCTTATGTTATGAATTTAAATAAATGCAAGGACAAAGAATGTGTCTACTGTCAGAATAAAATTCCCTGTATTTTGTTTATCTTTTTACCTAGTTGTGCAATAACTAGTTCTCTGAAACTAGGACATACACCTTTGTGTGTGTGTGTGTGTGTGAGAAATGTCACTTAACTTTGTAAATATTATTCTCAAAATTTTATCTTTATAGCCCTTAGTAAAGGTGGCTTTTACTTGTATATAACACTTGTACCATACAGTGTTATGGAGCCAGAATGAGGAGATTCAAATATCACTATGCTTTGTCTTGCTCTCTAGATACCTGTGAACTTGTCCAAATGAGCCAGCTGGAAAGTGATATATGAAACTCCATGTACTGCAGCCACCTGGCAGCAAGGCACGTAGTCCAGCCAGCCCTACCTATCATCCTCTACTTAACAAAAGTGTGACTGGTGAGAGTGAGCAACAAAACAAAACAAATGGGCTGTCCCTCTAAAAACAGCCCATTCACCTGATGTAATTGTCATCTCCTGGGCTTACCGCTGAATAAGCTCAATCCAAACTTAAACATACCCTAGGATTACGAGTTAGTAAATTTTTTCTTATCTCTACATCATGTAAAAATAACTTTTATTCACCTGATGGAATTGTCATCTAGAGACTTACTGCTGAATAAGCTCACCTTTGGTAGCTCTTTCTGATCTCTGGCTACGTGGTTTAATTCAACTGTTCTGGCTCTGTCACCCCACTACCCCATATCCTGCTTCTATGAGTCTATAACCTGTGTGGGAACAATTAAAATTTTACAGCTTGATCAGACCTCTTGACTTGCTGTCCATTCTTCATTTCTCTTGTCCCCCCATTCTCTTCCAGGTGGTCCCCCAGTCCCCTGTTCACTGCTCTGTGGGCCAGGGCAACTTCTCTTGAATAAACTGTTTTGCCTGGCCTCAAACTAATTTTGGCAATAAGTTTTAATCTTCGGGCTACTTCTCATGTTCTTGCTCTCTCTATCTTGAGCTGTGTGTAACTCGTTCTTTCTTCAACCTATCTTTGTAAAAACTGTCCAGTAAAAATTGCCTTTGGACTCAAAGTCTTGAACTGCCATCAACCTATCTGCCACAGGAAACTCCGCTGCTCTTCCCCTCCACTGACTCCTGAGTGTTGGTACTAAAGGTGTGTACAGGGACACCTGAACCTAAGCTTTCCTGTACCTGGAACTTGCTTTGTACCAGGCTGACCTTGAACTCAGAGATCTAATTGCCTCAGTCGCCAGGGTTATAGGTGTGTCCAACATTCCAGCCAGAGTAGCACTGGACTGCATAAAGAGTAAAGCTGGAAATAAAGATTTCCCTGAGCATGCAGATATTGGACATGACTACAAACAGGGAAACACTGATAGCAAGCAAGAAAAATATGCTTTTTAATATGTGTTATTTAAAGCAGATGGAAGCAGAATGTTCAAACATACCTTGCATGACAAATTCTATCATCTCCATGAAATCAGTTGTTGGGTGATTCTTGTGGGAATAATGTGGTTAGACAATACACTAGATGAGAATGAGAAAATGTTGAAATATATTTTGTGGGGAAAGAACATATGACAAAATGATTATTTAATGTGTTTACTGTTCCAGTGATTTGGAGAATCTCAGACAGTTAAGAGATTAACATAAGCAACTCCCTAGAGTTACTGCACATTTCAAGTTTTTAGGGGAGCTTAAAAGAAAGCTCATCATTTCTAGACAGCACAATTTAGAGATTTATTTAACCAAACATTGGAATCCAAAGAGAACTGAATTCAATCAAAAGTGGTTTCCAGATTTGCCTCACAGAGACTAACATTTAAAATCATTTTATAAATTGTGAAGCAACCTTGCAACTGAAATCATCAAATCATCATCAACAAGTTTTGAGGGCTACTGTCAGCTAGACTCATTGTGAGTTCTTCCTTCCTTCTTTCTTTCCTTCCTTCTCTTCTTCCTTTCCTTTTATTTTTTTTAAACAATATTTTAAGATAGGGTATCTCCACTGAGCACCTCTGGCTGTCCTGACACTAGCAATGAAGATCCATTTGCCTTTTCCTCACAAGTGCTAGGATTAAAGGCATGGGCCACCACACTGGACTCATTGTGAGGTGCTTTGAAATTCACTATAGCTCAAATTCTCCTATGACTTAATCCAATCTACTGCTTAAATATGGCAAATTTAAACACTTAACAATGAAATATCCTGTAATACATAGTAAGCAAATACTGACATACCCATATATAATTCCATAATTGATAATAAGAAAATTCTACACACAGAAGTAGATTTTAGATTGATTGTTACAATTGGTAGGCATTATAAGAAATAGAAGAGATTAGATAAAGGAAACATTTTGTTGGAGGAATGTGGCAGAAATTTCCTGCCCAATGTATTTGCAGTGAAGCCCTGTCATTGGACTGGGAAGAAAGAGGCAGAGTTTGGAGGAGAGAAAACCTCAGGGAGAGAGGGAGAGAAGGAACAGGAGAAGAGCGAAATGGTGGCAGATATTATCCTCGTGTCTCTAGCAATCTCGGGTAGTTACTCATATCAAGGTTAGATTATTGGGATAACAACGCTAATTGTGTGAGCATCGTGTGTATTGAGTATTTGCTGATATATAAATCTATTTGGTTGATCTTTAAGCATCTAGAGTTTTGATTTACCTGGTAGTTGGGTGGTGTGGCAGCTGACAGTGGGGTGGACGACCTTGGCGTGGGGCTATCATGGCCCTTCGGTAGAGCTTGCCAAAATGAGGACACCAAGATTGGCCCAGGTAGCACGCCCATAGTGCCCAATTCTGTCAACATGGCACCAGAACCTGGAGCCAGCAGTCATCTTGCACTACAGGTGCTGTCATTAGTGTGGGAACTTAGAGCTGGCAGTCAGGCAGCTGTCACTTTTTCAAATATCTCCCGTTACAGAGGAGTAAATACTTAAAGTAATAGTTGTGTGTACACTACTTATATTGATTTAATTTTTCCAATAGTATGGATACATAAGTTTATAGTCTGGAATTTTATCTGAGATAATTATACATTCTAATTATTTAAGATAATTTTATCTGTGATTAAAATATTCAATTTTTGAATGCACATAAACACAAAGATCAGAAGCATTTGATTTTCTAGAGCTGTAGTTACATATTATTGTCAACAATCTGATACAAATGCTATGAACTGAATACAAGACTTTCTAGAACTCCAGAAAGTGTTCTAAACATCAAACCATCTCTCCAGCTGGCCCAATATAAATATTGTTTTGTCAGTGTTAAATCTAAGCAGATATTTTGCTCCTCTATTCATTTCATTATTTACTACATTATATGTTAAATTTAAAAAGCATTAGTTAATTGTTTATCTTAAATAGCATGTTTTTGCAATTTAAATTCTATGATTTCTTTATTACTACTTGTAGTATCACTAAAATATTCTGGTTCTAATTAGTTATATGACAAAGCCAGCTCAGTCAGTCAACAGGTTCTCCAGTGCAGGAGTGAGGATTAAAAGAAAAAAGAGGATTAGACAGTATTGCAGCATGACCTCAGCCAGTTGTGAGGCTGAAGGCTGAAGCGGGTTTATTTTTTCCCAATTTGCTTTGAATCCATTTTAATTCATGCAAGTCTTTAGGTCAGTTCTAGGTTGAGGAACTAACAATACAATAAATGCAAATAGTCAAGGAACAAGCAAGACAATAAGCAAAGTCTGGTGATCACTCCCATGTTCACGTTTTCTAAGGGCTTAGCAGGATGACCAAAATATTTGAGCCTACTTCTCTGTCCTAGCCCAAAGCCTAGTTCAGTCATATTCATGCCTGAAGCCTACTTTTTGTTCTAGCCGAAGACTTAGATTCCTGAATGAAATTACTTCTCTATTTTAGCCTAAAATTAGATTCCTACCTGAACTTACTGCCTTGTCATGGCCCAAAGTCATATTCCTGCCTAAAGCCCATTTCCTTGTCCTTGGCCAGTGTCAGATTCCTGTCAAGCAGCCCCAAAAGCTCTCTACAATTATATATTGATTAATACCCTGAGAAATTTGGATGAGATTTCAGTGAAATCAGCAACTTTATCATTATTAGTTTTCTTTTGCTCCTAACACAGTTTCCTGCATATATTACATGCTAAAAAACAGTCAATGATGACATAAATATCTCCAAAACTTCATAGCCTGATGATAGCAAAAGTCAGTGTAGAAATGTAATCAATTCAGTAGAAATACTTGCAACAAAAAGGAAAAAGGGAGTGATGGCATCTCATTTTGGAAAAAAGAAATAGATAAGTCTGTTTTTCTACATATAACTTTGGACTTCAATTTTTTTTTTTACAAGAAACAAACTATCCATAGCAATATACATAATTGTGATTCATAAACTAACTTTAGTTTTAATTTCAAAACAGTTTTCTTTCTGTGAAGCAATAACACTATTTTTCAGAGTAAACATAAAGTTTCTAAATGGGCAAAATGTAAAGAAAGCTCACATTTTATTGTATGTGCTTGAGCATTCTAGTCATACTGGAGCATCTGTGGTAGTTGATGGATTAGCAATGTACAGTTATCATTTACTGAAGGTTTATACAGTTTCAGATATTTGCTAGTTTCCCATATGTTGCAGAATTTAATTGTGACGGCCCTCCATTTTAGAATAGTGACTTTTGTTTTTATGGTATTTGTCAAGCATGGTACTTTTCTATGAGAGATATTTTGTCATCGTTTATATAACATTTGTTCTGACAAGAAAATTTCTATCCACACTTCATCATGGTTTGACTTCCTCACTTTATCCAGGTCAAGACTCAAATATGATTCTTGTAGGAGAGCTTTTGCTGATTCCCCAAACAACAACAACAAGCCCACTGCTATTTCTACAGAGCATTTCTTCCATGTTTGCTTATATGACATTTTTTTCATTATACAGTAATCAATTATACCACCACCAACAAAACCCCTCTGTTTATCTTACCAGCTAATAATCACTAAACAACTGCCAATAAATACAGGTTAATTCTTTGAGTTAGTGGAAAATAATAAAGATTGATTTTTAAATAATCAAATATCATAGAAAATATTCACTTGTTCATCCTCAATCAATATGCTACCAACCTACCAGTCTTAGTTAGGATTTCACTGCTGTGTACAGACAATGTGACCAACGCAAATCTTATAAAGGACAACATTTAATTCAGGCTGGATTAAAGGTTCAGAGGTTCAGTCCATTATCATCAAGGCCGGAGCATAGCAGCTTCCAGGTAGGTTATGGTACAAGCAGAGCTGAGAGTTCTACATCTTCACCTGAAGACAGCTAGGAGAGGACAAGCTTTCCGCAGCTAAGGCAAAGTTCGTAAAGCCCACGCCCACAATGACACACCCACTCCAAGAGGCCACATCTATTCTAGCAAGGACATACCTCCTAATATTGCCACTCCCTGGACCAAGCATATACAAACCATCATACTACCTATCACAATGAATTTAGATATCTCTTCATCAATAGTTTCACTATGGATAGTGTATGCAGTTTTCTGCTACCTATGAAATGATCTCTATTTTTCTTCTAGTTTATTTTTCCAAAATACTATTTTCATTGATTCTTTGGGAATTTCATAATCTTTGATCACACTCACTCCCCAGTCCTTCCAAAAAAAAGTTTAATTTGTATTGTTCATACACTTAAATGGAACACAGTCAAACTCCCAGTAGCCTGTTCCTAAAGAAAACTAAGTCCTTCTCCACCTGTATCCCTGCCAGAAGCTATCAGTTGTGGGGACCTGCACTTCAGCATTCTTATCTCATTTGTTAGGAGTTAGCTGTCACTTTTGAGTGTGTTTGGGAGGGGTTGGGTCATAGAAGCTTTCCTTGTCCCTCTTTCTCAATTATGCACCTGAATCATTGATATAAATGTCAATATAGCTTCCTTGTTTTTTTTAGTCAGCTGGAGCTAGGATCATGGCCTTACTCGTGATTTTTGGCAACATCACAGACCACAAAAGTGCCTTGGCTACAGTAGAACCACGTATCCAGACAAGGTCCTCAGAGGAAGCCTGAGCCAAGGACATCAACAAGAACTCAGGAATCAGTGCAGGGCACTCAATTAACTATGGCCCCCAGTGGACACCAAAATGGTTTCAGGCTGCAGCACAAGCCAGTAAAATCCACATGGCATTAGATGGCAGTCTGCTGAAACCTACCACCCCTGGCTGTATCAGGACCACTGACTGACACATGGCTCACAGTTACTGCAGAGACCATGGTTATCACAGAAAGAGATCCAATCCAAACTTGAATTATCCTTATCTCTGCCTCCATCACTGTCCAGAGTCAGGAAAATCCAGTGGGAGAATTGGGAAAAAGAGGCTGAGACTGCATCTCCATGAGCTCCAGGCTGCTATACTCATCCTGCAGATGCTACTGGCTACTGGGCAGTGACACGTTCCATTGTCAACCTCAATGCTCTCTCACAACTGTCACCACCATCACCTCTCTAGTTTCACCTCTCTCCACAGTGCACACACTTCTCTACTCTTCTACATTTTCCCCCTCTTTTGAACATTCATCATAGAGGCAAGGGGCATGTAATAGTTTGAATATGCTTGGCCCATAGGGAATGGTACTGTTAGGAGTGTGTCCCTGTTGGAGGAAGGGTGTCTCTGTGGGCGTGGGTTTTGACACTCTTCCCAATGCAGAAGAGAGAGTTTCTTCTAGCTACAGTCAGATCAAGATGCAGAACCCTCAGATCCCTCTGTGTCATGCCTGCCTAGACACTGCCATACTTCTGGATTGATGATAGTGGACTGAACCACTGAACCTGTAAGCCAGCCCCAGTTAATTGTTGTCTTTGTTCAGGGTGTCTGTTCACAGCCATGGAACTTAGATATGATCTGATGGACTTTCTTCCTTTTAGTTATATAAAGCTACAAAACAGCCTCTAAGATAAGTTATATTTAAAGAAGAATTAGGCTTTCTCATAGTCACAATGAAATCTATTATGTAATACAGCCTAACAGGAGGTACTACAAAGCAAAGATTCACACTGAGGATATATTGAGATAACAAGAGAGACCAGGCATGGGGCAGGCTCACTTATATCTACGTACATTTCTAGGAAGTAACAAGGTCTTTGACAAACTTCATTAATCCTTTCTTAATATCATGATCCAATTATCATAAGATCCCACCAAAATTTGGCCTTAGTGAGTTGTTCCCAACTAGCTCATATAATTTAAATTAACCCATTTATACTAATCTACTGTACTGGCATGTGACTCGTTACATCTTAGACATAATCCCAACACACTAACTCAGTAACATTACCCTACCATCTAAACTATCCAGATCATTAATCATTGGAATATATATATAAATATCACATTACTTATAGACCACATAATTGATCCATCCAAAGAAAGGAAAATTAGCTTAAGCCAAGTCTCTTCGTTTGATTTTAGTTAATGATACAATACTCTCAAATATGAGTTTTTCCTAACTCATCAAAAATGAAAATCAATATCATTATTTTCAAATATGATACATTTAGGTATTCTAATAAAATGTCTGCCTCTGATTATCTTCCAGACATATTGTTAGACATTTGACACAAGTCACTAATATTTATCTTTTTAAAGTTTATTGTTTGCGGGATCCCAGCAAATATGGGATTGTTTTCCGATTGCAAAGTGACTACACTTTATAAATACATATTAGTTATTGACTGCAAGCTTTCTTCCTAATGCACATGCTGCTTTTCTTGTGGGTCTTATTGTTGCCCTAGCCCTTGTCCCCTTGAGATGGTCCTTGGAGGTAGCAGGTAAGAAGGTGTAGAATCAAAGACACAGACTACAGAACTCCCTTGATAAGCAGAAGCAGACTCATTTATTATGGGATTAGAGTGTGGTTTAACCCTCCACCTAAGCCCCATTGGTCCCTGACATCTCACTCCCTATAGTTGGCACCATCTGATTAGTTGTTCTGGTCACATGTTTTGTTGTCATTTGTCTCCAGGTGTCAGACAGATTTTGGGGTTTCTGAATACAGAAGTAGCTGTTGTGCATGTTGGCCACTATAGACTGCCAGTTAGGATACAAGTCATTCCACCTACATCTTACTCCTCAGACACTTGTTCATTTTAAAGACTTTGTATTCTGTAACAACGCTAATTTCTCTCACAGTATATGTTCTCTAACCTGGTTGATCACAGGTACATGCTGGACTCAGATATTGGATATTTTATATACAGAAAAAAGTCAAATATCCTAGAACACTCTTATGAGCACTATTTAATATTCATTCCTTTAGTGTATCATAATAAGCAAAGCCACCTTGTTTTCACACTAAAACTTAACACATTCTATTTTCATTTATGTAGTAAGTACCTATAATTAATGACTAAATATAGTTAATGCCCATTCAGAAAATATTAGAGCATCTTCTCTACTTGACATTAACTTTACTGTAGATAGATGTACATTAGCACTCTTTAACATGTCCATGGACTCTAATTTCATAGAACAACAAACAACTCAACAATCTCAGAAGAAAAGTATTTCCAAATATAATAATAGAATTTTAACACAACATTCCTATACAATTTTTAACACATTCTTTAACATATGTATACTCTCTCTCTCCATGTACCTGCATTCTAGGAGAGGGCATTAGATCCCATTTTGATTATTCCATTAGATTATCATGAGCTACCATGTGGTTGAAGGGAATTAAACTCAGAACTTCTGGAAGAGTAGCTAGTACTCTTAATCACTGAGCCTTCTCTCCAGCTCATTAACACTTTCTAAATAAAAGTATTAAGTGAGAGATGAAAAGAAAGTAGCTTATATAACATCTTTTCAAAAACATTAAAATATTAGTGAATTGTTTTATCACATGCTTATCTACTCTATGACCATAAAGGCCCACTGTCTGGTAGTTGATAAAAGGTATCAGTATTATTCTTTCTGCTTGCAATTCAGAATAGAATCTAATACAACCTTTATAGAGAATGCAAGAAATCAATTGTATATTCAAGTCATAAACAATTAAAAAGAATGTTGCTCTTAGAAATGAAGCTTTTTATTGAAAATATATTTTATACAAGATTTTATACAACATCTTCTGACCATGGTTTCTGCTCTCTTGTCTCAAACAGCATCCTCCCCACCTATCAAACGTCATCCCTTCTTTCTCATTGGTTTAAGAAAACAAGCAAAAAGCTGGGCGGTGGTGGCACATACCTTTAATCCCAGCACTTGGAAGGCAGAGGCAGGCAGATTTCTGAGTTTGAGGCCAGCCTGGTCTACAGAGTGAGTTCCAGGACAGTCAGGGCTACACAGAGAAACCCTGTCTCGAAAAACCAAAAAAAAAAAAAAAAAAAAAAAAAAGCAAGCAAGCAAAAACCACACAACAACCAAAACCCAATAAAAAGAGGAGGAGAAAGCAAATTAAATCAGGAGAAACTCATGAACTCATGTACATGCCGAAACACACAGAGAAAACCCCACAAAATACAAAACAACTAATATTAAAAAAAATGCCCAAAGAATTATGAGACACAAAAAATTTTCTCCAAAGTACCACTGATGTCGAGTTTTGTTGGCTTTGTACAGCTGAGTACAGAGCCGTCCTTTATGTGTGGTTAGTATACCCAGTGAGATCAGATTGGAGAAAAACATTTTTTCTTTGGTAACCAGTGGGCAATTCAACAAAGCTTTTGGTTAGAATGGAAAATTCCTAATATGTCAATTCCCCCATCTCAGTTCTGGAACCTCTTCTGACTTGGGCCTGTATAGATCCTGTGCAGAGAATGCTGCAACCATCTCTGTGAGTCCACATGTCCATCAGTCCTGCTGGGTTTGAAAGGCATTGTTTTCATGGTATCTTCCATCCCCACTGACTCTTACACTATTTTTGCCTTTTCTTCTTCAAAGATCTTTGAGCCCCGAGGGGAAAAATATTCTTGATAAAGATAATATAAAGCCGGATGTTCTAAGATCTCTCACTCTGTAGATGTTGTCCAGCTGTGGGTCATTGCAATTGTATCTAACTAATTGAGGTAGAACTTTCTCTGTTGATGACTGAGCAAGACACTGATGAATGGGTATAGCAAAATTACGAGTTATGACATTGGTACATTTTTTAGTAAGAATAATATTGATTTTTGTTTTTTTGTTTTTGTTGGTTTTTTTTTTTTTTTGCCAATCAGCTTCTTTTATCAAAAGTCCATGACCCATCTAATCCAAGGTTCTTGACTTCCTGAGCAGTGTCCAGCATGGGTTCTATCTCATAGATTATGCTTCAATACCAATCAGTAGTTGATGACTCCCATACCCTTTGTGATATTTTTGTACCTGTATATCATGTGGGAAGGTTATGATTTAGATCATAGGATTAATAATTGTGTTGGTGTTTACTTATGTTTTCTTTACCTTCCAGTACTCTGAAGTCCAATCAGGAGGGGACAGGATCTGGTTAGGCAGCAACTTTACTTTTCTGTGTTCAATGAAATGAGTAAGTATTGCCTTCCGCAGTAGCACCTTATCATCAGTGTGTGGAAAGCTATTACTAAATTTACCAATAGCCTGAATTGTTTGGGAGTTTCAATTGGCTTTCTATAGTCATCAACTCATTTAGCTGTAACTCATTTCTTGAAATGGAGATTTCATTCATTGGCAAAGGATGTTGAGCTGGGGAGTTGTCTCACCATTATATGGTTATTCCACTCCCCACACCCTTCTTTCTCCTGTGTGTGTCCATATGATACCTCAAGTCTCCCTTTTTAAAGTTTTTTCCACCTGTAATTACTCTCACTGTCCCTTTCCCTTACTTTCTTCACTTGATCCTCCTGTTCCAGCTTCCACCTTCCATTTCTTCATAATTATATTATTTTATTTCCTCTTTCTTGAGGAAATTCTTTCTCCTTCAACCAGGTTTCTTACTTTATTCCTAACCTCTGTAATTATAGGAATCATCAAGTCTATTTAAACCTTAAAGACTAACATCCACATATGTGTGAATACATACAAAACATTTTTATGCATCTGGGGTTATCTCACTTATTATGTTTTTTCTACTTGTGAATTTAAAGATACATAGTAAGATGAGAGAGAATAAAATTTGCAATATGAAAACATTCTACATTTTCAGTTTGTCAACTGAAAGTACAAGATCCGTTCCATACCACAGTGTTTAAAAGAGTAACCTTTTTCAATAACAAGACTTTCAAACTAGATCCTCATAATACATAAAATATAAAATGATCAATCTTGGGGGCTCTACTTGAGACCACAGCATCAGAGTCACAACACTTCTAATGTCTCCACTTTCCATTTAGAATTTCAGCACATGAACACTGTGGGACACAAACACACAGACCATTACAGTATTTAATTTACAACACCGATTGCAGAAATAACTGTCAAATAGAAAATAATAAAACTTAAAACATGTCAAATCTATCAAATAGTAATGAAACTGGTTTATTATATACTCAAAATAAGATAAAATATAACAAAATACATTTAATCAAGACAAAAACACAGTCATTTGAAAATTCATCTTAAAAATAGTTTAATATAAGCTCTATTTTAATTAGTACATTAAATTAAACCTCATAAATGCAGGTATAACTTAATTAAAAATCAACAATAAAAATAAACACACATTTACTTTCATACTTTCACCTTTAAATAAATCCATACTAAGTATGTATAAAAAGGTATATTTAAAAATAATGACATTAATTATTTATATCTTTGCCAAATATAACCAACAGTATGAAAAAACAAAGCAATGTTTGTGCGAGTCAAATGTTAAGAGTAATCAAACAATGTTTGACATACCAGAAAGCATACTTCTTAGTTAAATGCAAATATCTTAACAATGTAGTATATTTTGTATATTTTTCACTGTTAGTTTTTAAACTCTTTGAATTTCATCCATTAAGATAAAGAGATGGCTTTTAGTTCAATTAGGCATCTGCTGCTTATTCACAAGACAGTGGTGCCAATATTATACTTTTGAATGCACTCTGCAGGCTAGTTGTTAGTATTTTAATAGTTGGGTAATAGTCTTGGTAATTTTTTTTCTCATTCTGTTGTCTGTTTATCATTATCCAACACTATGAAACCAAGCTATTAGGGAGGGGGTATTCAGGTTCTTACTAGTTTGATTTCTCTAAATTCTGTTACAATAGTGTGTACCTTCTTCAGCAAGAAGGTACCATACTGGCAGGCAATGAAGAATATTGCAATAGCCTGTATTGTTTTGATCTTATCAACAACTTGGAAAGAGGTTTATCCTGACTGGAACTAGGAATCTTATTTTATATTCTATTAATTAATCCTAAGAAAAATACATTTATGTGTATACATTTTTTAAAATATTTATTTTATTATTTTTAAATTATGTGTTATTTGTATGACTGTATGTAGGTATGCACATATATGTGCTCAGATGTCTGTAGAGTCCAGAAGATGTTATATGTGAACCTGGACTCACTGGCAGTTTTAATGTACCCAGTGTGGATCCTGGGAATCAAAATGTTGCCAAGGTTTGTACAGGTTCTTAACCACCGAGCCAATGCTGTAGTTCCTTAAACAAGCATTTTGAGACTGTGTGCTTTGAAATGAAATGAAGAGTAATCTACATCTTGGTTATAACCATAGAGATCTAGCTTATCTAGACAGGCTGACCAATATCCACATGACCTTTAAGAAGCTAGTATAAAACTCCAAATAATTTATGCAAATCTGATTTGTAGTTGTCATAGAAATTGAAACACAAGCATCAAGACTATGTTTAATATTACAACAGAATCTGTAAGAATTTGCCAAGTCTTAGGCACAGACAGAGACCAAGGCAGAATAGTCGGTGACACAACTGGGGAATGAATAGCATTATATTGCTTCTATTTAAATAAGATAGTCAGAAAGTAGAGCTAATTTAGTAAAGAGGTAGGGAAGTGATAAATTAATTTTGAAATTTTTGAATTCAAATTGTTCTTAATAAGTATGCTATGCAACTGTGCCCTCCTATTATTGAAATCTTGAGTTTTAAAACTGATAAAATGGTTGTCAGAATAATTATAACAAGGAGTTCCTTGGAGGGAAAAGAGAAGTGTATAAATTACCATGAAAGTCTATAAATCTGAAAGTGATCTGCTCTTATGAGCTATTTCCCTCCCAAGAAATTCACTGTTCTGGCAGTCAATTTATATTCCCACAATCTGGCATATTCTTAACTATTTGAGAATTAAATCAGAGTATGCCATGTTGGCATGACTAAATGTATTTGGAAATAGCATCACAGCCTGAATATCTAGCTAGTCATAGGTTACTGGAAACCATAACAGAGCTAGAAAATATGGGCCATCCTACATATTTAGAAATTAAATCAGAGCATAATAACTTGGCAGATCTAAAATGATCTTGGAAAGTTACCACAGTGGAGTGATTTGGAAGAGCTCTAAGTATCTGGAAGAGCATCATTGTCCAAAGTCCAGACCCTCAAAAATCTACTCAGAATCACAAGTTCTAAAATATGCTTCATGATAACTTTTATAATATATATGCATAGTATATGTGTTTTTATATATCATATATGTCTAATAATATAATATATGACTAATATTATGTATGTATATATATAATGTTTTACATGGATACAGAATGTTTTAGAAGGATGTTCTAGAATGATACAGAAGAAAAATCATAGTACCTAACTTAAAATCAAAGGCAAAACCAAAACCTGTATAAGTTTTTACTCCAGTTGTATCTGCCTTTCCATGTAGTCATCCTAATAACCAAAATTTAAAATGTGGAGGAGAAATTTGGTTCCCAGTAATAATTTTCACGATGGTGTGTAGAATCTTCTCTTCTTATTTATTTACTTACCTATTTACTTATTTATTTTGTGAACAGTGCTCTGCCTTCATGTATGCCTACATACTAGAAGAGGGTCCCAGATCTCATTATAGATGGCTATGAGACTCTATGTAGTTGCTGAGATTTGAACTCAAAATCTTTAGAAGAACAGTGAGCACTCTCACCCTCTGAACCATCTCTCCAGCCCAAATCTGTTCTTTGTAACATAAAATGATATATGAGTGAACCCACATGAGGAAAGACTTCTATAGGTGATTTTAGCCTCACATTTTTAATACTTACACATTTGAAAGAAGTGTTTTTCATTGGCAGATTTTTGGTGAAAAATGTTTATTTTAATTATGGATTATTTTGATGGCTATTTTCAGAAGCTTTCTGTGTTCCAAGTAATGACAATGATATTAATAAGTAATTGTTACTTCTATGCTACATATAATAGGCATTATTTCATTAAGAGGGTAGAAAGATACATATGTAAATTCATGCTATCTCTTGATCTTCATATGGATCTTCTAATCCATAATGGAGCAGGGGCTGTCTCTGACTCTGTTGCCTGCCATTGGATCCCTTTCTCTTAACTAGATTGCCTGGTGAGGCTTCAGTGGGAAAGAATGCCCTTAGACTTGCTGAAACTTGTTGCCCCAGAGAAGATTAGTACCCAAGGGGAGCGTCCCATTCTCTAGAGAGAAGAGGAGAGGGTTATGAGGTGAGGGCCTGTGAGAGTGGTACAGGGAGGAAAGGATGATGGGGGGGGGGGAACTGTGATCTGGATGTAAAGTGAATAATTAAATTAATGAAAGTAAGTTATGCTACCATATTGTAATGTATTTTGTAAAGTACTACATTTATGAAATTTTTATTGTATACATTAATATTAACAAGTATGTAATAATAGAACTTGAAAACTTACATGTAAAATACAGTTTTAATTGAATTTATGCATAAAACAGGCTTGTTTGTGTTTCCTTTTTTTGATATTGGTGTTTTGATGACTTTATTTGTCAATTTAAATATTGCTAAATTATATTTATGTGTTTTTCCTTCATGACTTACAAACTCAATTAACAACTTCAAAACAATATATCTCGTATATATATAAAATACGTGAGAGAAAGTCAATATTTGTCTTTATCAATATGGATTATTTAGTTTCACTGAATGACATCCAACTCTATTTTTTCTGCCCATCATAAATTCACTTTTTGTTACACAGCTACCTTTGATTCCATTTTGCATATAGCATTTTCTGTATCCATTCAGCAGTTGGCAGATCTATATGTTGCATGCATATATTCACTAATTCAAATTTTTCATTCATATGTATGGATGTGTAAGTACTTCTGTGGTGTGACTGATGACCTCTGTGATGTGAATACTGAGGAGTGACAGAGCCTAAGGTTTACGGTAGTGTTGTTTATGTTCTTGAGGAGTGCACATGATAATTTCCTTTGTCATTTCATCAGCTGACATACTTACCATCGATGAATGAGTGTTGTTCTCTCCTTGCATCTAAACTGACATTTCATGTCACTTGTTTTCATGATGCTATTTCTTATTATCAGGTTCAACTATGCAGCTATTAAAACATCAAAGAGATGGAGGTAGTTATAATAATACAGATATGTGTGGGTTTACATTTATTATGTTTCCAGATACCCAATGTGTAACAAAACATATGGAATCATAATAGTCAAACAACAGTAATAATTTTAGGTTTTACCATTTCTATTGGTCAGAGTTTGAGGAAGACTTGCCTACATAGTTTTTGTTAGGACTTCTTATATGATTATGATTAAATTATAGTTCACAAGACTTGATAGCTTGCTCCCTCATACAGGGTTACTAAGGCAGGAGTAGGGAAAACATTTATTATGTGTTAATACGAAAAAGCCTGATTTCTAATTTCAATGAAAAATGCTTTCTCATGCACATAGTTTCAATCTACTACTCATAAACAGTATTAGCATTTGTATGCATATGTCAAATAAACTAAGTATATTTATTGCCTATAAAAATGTTTCAACTAAAAACTGGATTAGAAACATAAATAATGTACACATTATATGAATGAAATAGTAAAATTTATTATGAATAACACAGTATGTCTCATAATTCTCTCAACATGATTATCAAGTTTATCTTAAAAAATTCATATTACCATTTTCAAAAGCAATTTCAACGGAGTTGACAAATTATAAATAATATTATTGGAGCTGTGCAATCCATTCCCTTCTATCATTAAAAGATAAAAGTGATACAAGAAACGTTCCTTATGCCAAGGTGACTTGTCTAAATGAAGAGAAAAAGGTAGCTCTCCTGTATTTGCCAAAATCATGGAAATTTTCTATGGTAAAATCTTCACAATATAGATTGTAATCAATGTTCATTTGTGGGAAACACAAGATTTTACATTCCAGATGTCATTTGAGGATAAGATGATACACTAAACACCATAACATATAGAGGACAACCTTAGGAATTTCAATAAATTCTTCTAGAAAATTATGAATGTTTTGGCACAGATCATATGCATTTTGTTGCATTTCATTTAATAAGGTGACATTATTACAGACTTTACATTTATGTATTGTTTTAATTACATATAGATTTCTGGCTATTTTTCATTAGTTCTCAGATTATCATACATGGGTCTTTGTGTTGACATGGTCCAAAAAACCCAGAAGCAATTGGAAAAAGCTGATTTAGAGAGAGAAAGATGAACATTTATATTTTAATTTATTTTTCTTTTTTATTTATTTATTTACACTCCAGATTTTATTCTCCCCCCATACAGCCCTGACTGTTCCACATCCCATACTTCCTCTCCATCCCCCTGTCACCACAAGGATGTCCCCACCACCCACCCAACCATACCTCTAAACTCCCTGAGGTCTCCATTCCCTTGAGGAGTAGGTGCATTTTCTCTGACTGAACCCAGACTGGGCAGTCCTCTGCTATATATGTGTTGGGGGCCTCATATCAGCTGGTATATACTGCCTAGTTGGTGGTCCAGTGTTTGGAAGGTCTCAGGGTTCAGGTCAGGTGAGAATGCTGGTCCTCCTACAGAGTTGCACTCCTCCTCAGCTTCCTCCAGCCTTTCCTTAATTAAACCTCAGTGGTCAGGAGCTTCTGTCCATTGGTTGGGTGCAAATATCTGCATCTGAATCTTTCAGCTGCCTGTCGGATTTACAGAGAACATTTACTTTTATACAATCAGCTGTTTGTAGCTTTTGAACCATGGAAGCTAATAATTCAAATACTTTAAACATGTTACTTTGAAATGAATCTTCTCTATCCTTTACTGAGAAAAATATGCATATAAAAATCTCTTTATACTCACAGAATCATATTCATTCCATTCGTATGTATTGTTAGTGGGAAAAGATGCATCACTTTGTCTCAAAATGTATTTTTTATTCATTTGAATATCTATTGTACCCACTAAGATAAAATTTTACATTAAATACCAAAGCGATTTGCTTTATAAATCGTAATGATTGATTTAAAATCTATATTTTGAATTTTTTCTTAAAATTATTTTAAAAAGATGTTAGCCTAATATTGCATTAATTTTTTTAGCTACTTTTTATTTTTTTCTGTCATGACCTTACAGAAACTTTTAAGTGACTTTATAACACATTAGAATATGCAAAGGAAGAATGTATGCAAACCATACAAGACCAAATAAAGCAGAAGTTGATCTAGGTTACCTTTAGTAGTAGAGAGTTGCTTTCCTCTTTCTTTTATGTCTGTTCAATCATTCAAGTCTTGCTTGCTTAACTGTCCATGGGTAACATTGCGTTTTTTAATCACTTAAGGAAGACTAAGGGATTTGGTCGCACTTCTTATTTCAGCTACAATTCTTTACTTATTGAATGAGTATTGATCAGTGGGGAAGATGGCTTTACGACAGCAAAATGTAACCTTTGAATTTGAAAAAAAATAATAATAAGGTAGTAAAGAAAGAAAATATAACCTTTTGAAGATTGGACATTTTTCTTTTTCAAAAGTATCAACTTTAACAATGTGTCACCTAGAGATCAATTCTCTCTAAGCATTTGTAATATTAGAAAAGAACAACCTGGAAATTACAAACATTGAGTAGCCAGAACAGATCTTTTATTGTTTAATCACTATATCTACTAAAGTCAACAGCTCAAAGAAATTCAAGTGGTGTTTTCACTCCACCCTCTAGTAGTTATCAGATTTGTCAACAGTCAAGAAGGACTGGCAAATTTTTGATGACTGGGAATAAAGGAAAGTTGAGTTACCTGAGTATGCCTTAATAATAGTAATTTTACTTTGAAGAACATTGGAATTTTCAGATTCATCAACTCATTTTTAATAAAAGCAAAATATCCAACAAACAGCAAACATTTTCCTTTGCCAAATTTTTTGGATTTAATATACATTCAACAATTCTGCATTTTTCTTCAAAAACGTCTGGTCCAAAAGGCTCTAATGGATTGAAATTATGTACCAAAAAAAAAAAAAAAAAAATCATGAATCAGCAGCAAATTTCCATAGTAAATTTAGAGGATAAAATCTAATGATTTAATCTTAATCTATTAAGAGTAATATAAAGATGCTCTTGTGCTATTACATTTCTAACAAAGAAAAATATCACCAAGAGTATAATTGATTAAAAATGACCAGGTATGTCATTTTAAGTGGAGTATTAATTTTTAACAGAAGTTTAGCTTAATGGTTGAAATTATTATTCTATGAAGACCAAATTGTGACTAAACCTTAATAAATAATTTTACAAAAATCACAACATCTTAATCAAGTTTATATTTATATTAAGCAATATAAAAGTATTTCAGTTGTATTAAAATTATAACAAGAATTTCCTTTTTATAGATTTATGAATTGTAATGCTTTGACAAAATTTAAATACAAACCTTTTATTAATTAGATTTTTTTCCATTATCTTTTAATAAACTGAGATTTCATATGCCTTCATATTTTCCACAACTTTAATATATTTTAGATCAGGCATTTATGTTTTACTACATTTTTGGAATTTTATTTAGACATACATGACGTTTTATTGTATTTTATTATGATGTGGTGATGTATGCAGCTCTTCACTCCTACTGAACCCTCATCCCTAGTCTCCTATTCACTTATATGCTTCCTTTATTCCCCATATATCATTTCCCCCAAATATCATCTCCATCAAATATCATCTCCCCCAAATATCTCTCCCAAAGATTAATTCCTTCTTGTATTTTTAAAAATTTACATTGTATATGGAAATAAAAGAATGTGTTCTTTGATTTTCTAACTACAACTTGGACTACTACGGTGATGATTTTGGATTTGACCCATTATTTGCAAGTGATATAACAATATTATTCATTATATATGAATAAAGAAAAACTGAAATGTACATTTATGCTGTTCAATGTATGTGAATTATGACCTATGTTCACAAAATTGACCACAATTTATCACAATGAGGTTTAGTGATTATGTTTCAAAATTAAGACAATTTGTACTGTGTTATAAAATATATGTGTTCACGTTTAAGATAATAGGAAATATTGATAGTGATACAGGATGGAACTTGAAATTTCTGAGAGTGTTAAAGTTACACTTGAATTATGAATACACATTGCAGGGTGCATATTAATTGGGCAATTGTCTGCTATAATAGTATCTTGAAAATGAAAGTAATATAACACTATTCTCTCTGTAAGACTGCATATAAGAGTAATATTTTCCTTGAGCATCATATGTAAAAGTAGAATGTAGAGTCTAAACATCATTCAATGCAAGTATGTCACGCTTATCAGTTTTTTGTTTTCAGTACAAATGTAGTGAGTATTTCATATTTTACATTTTCATTACATTACTTAATAAAAGTAACAGAGTTCTGTCGATTTTCTATATGAAGATCTTTCTGAAAAACTGGAAAAGAAAATACAAGGAAGTCTGTATTAACTTACTTATTTTATAATAGAAAATGCTTTTCAGTTTTGTTTAAGATAAACTGAGAATATTATAAATGGAACAGTTTGCCAAATTTTGAGCATCTTACAGTGAAATATTTTGTTTGATAGGGTTCTTAATAGGCATGATTTTGCATTGTTGCTTCTGTTTTATAACAAATAGTGCTTGAAAATCATCCAATATTCCTCCCAAGACTATGTATTCAGGTTTATTGATTCCAATGCTATTATGCAAGACAGCTTCCCAGTAATTGAAATTCCCATGACCAATGCATAATCTATTTTAGAGATGGTTTTCTTTTCTCTTTTTCTCTTTTGTCTTCCCTTACCTTATTTTCTATCATATTCTTTGAGATTAATAGGATCCTTGCCATTGAGTAAACCCAACATTATGTAGATGATTAGTATTCTCTTGGGTCCAGAGAGCTGTAGAGCTTACCAGTTGTACTTACCAGTTCAGTATACTTTTTAATCTGCTCTATCTTTAATATAATTTAACAACAACAACAACAATATATGACTCAAATATATTGCAGAATTTTATTAATTTAAAATAAAATCTTAGTAATTGATTTTGTTTTCCTATTCTTTATCTCTAGATATTTTCATACTTGAACGACTATATAAAAATAAATGGATATTGTCTCTCTTTCCAGTATATTTCAATTATGGTTTTATGTGTATGTGCCATGCTTGCGTGTCTGTATGTGTACCAAGTGCATATAGATGCCCGCAGAAACTGGTGAGGGCGTGAGATCTTGTGAAATCTGAATTCTGGTTATTTGTGAACTGTGTGATGTGGGTGATGGAAACCAAACCCAGGTCCTCTTCAAGATTACCAAGTGTTCTTTATTGCTGAGGCATTCCCTTAATAGTACCCTTTCATCTTCAAAATTATAATTATCCAATATGTTTTATGTAATCAAGTAGTAAATGAAAAGTATAATATAAAATTAATAGTCTATTATTAGAATTATTGACATAACATTTCTTTCCAGTTTACAGAATACTAAAGTATTTTATATCATATAATTCATAGTAAGAAAATAGTATTTTGCCATAATACTTTAAAACAATAAGTGTAGGAAACATGTCATTATTTTCTTTCCATTGATAATTTATATTTCTTATCTTAAATCAAAAGTACATTTGTCATAACATAATTTTCGGCTAGGATAATAGTTTCTAATGTGGTAATTTTAATACTAGTTTAAAATGAAAATGTTTTATTACTGATCATATACTGTTTATTTCCCAATGAAAGACAATAAAACCACTTGATAATCAAAATACTAAAAAGTAAATTAAGTAATTTGATCCATCAGAGACGTACTAATAAATCATATCTTACTATTTGTTTTCATGGGAATATGTACATATTCTATAATTACTTTAATTATTATTTTCCATTTTTAATGATTGTTATGGTTCTTTGCTGAATAATTTTAATTTTTGACTTAATTCTCTTTAAATTGCCTTCTACTACGGAAAAGATAGTTATAATTTCACACAACAGTTCTTAACAGACTTTGATAAATTAAAATGAGTATTTTATTTGAAGGAGCTAGCTTCAAAACGTTGTATACTGTGCAAAGAGGTGTAGGGTATTTTAAAATGTTCACATTCACAAGACTACATGATTCAACTATATTGACATAGAGAAAATACCATTCTGTATTTTTAAGGTTGAGCATTTATTTTGTTGAAAAGAAGTAAATTGTTGATAATTGATTCAATAAAACTTAAAAATGTTTTCTAATACATGTATCAGGTTCATTCCTTATTGTAAATATTATGTTTATTTTCTCTAATGATTAGATGATATAAGAGCCTTACCCAAGTTGTGCAGACACACATCTTGGGCTGAACTCAGAGCATTTCTTCCTCTCTTTTAACTATCCCTATGCCTAGGCCTCAAAATGTCCAGCCTCTGTACAGTTTAATCTTCCAAGCTGAGTCAGTCTAGCTTTTCTCAGCTTCTGACTGAAATGATCTGCTTGGCCTCATACTAACTTTGAAAATATATCATAATCTTTCGGCCCCTTTCATTCTCTAACTCCTTCTGTCTTCATCTGTGTTTACCTTGTTCTCCTTGTCACCTATCTCTGTAAAACAGTCCCTGTAAAGCTACCACAAAGACACACCACACCACACAGATTTCTCTCTTTGGTTGCCAAGAAATGGGAAAAAAAAAAATCCTCTTTAAACCTTTGCTGTTAACATGATGTTTCAAATGACATTTTGAGGATACGAGCATATTTCCTATTAATAATTGGTCAATCTCTTCATTTCCTGTGCTAGTAGAGCATGCAATCTCTTCTGAAATTGAATATGAGTCATATATAATGGATAATTTCTCTTTCATATTGTCTGTTTCAGATGTATAAAAAAGAAAGTTAATTCTGAACTATCTGGAATAAGTTCAGCAGTTTCTAGATGCAAAACAACTTTTATGACTAATACCTCAGGAAGCTTTAACAGCATTAATTTAATACTTTATTCCTTGATTTGGTTTTGGTTGTGTACAAGAAGTTTAGCTCACCCTAAAATTTTTCCTCCCATGAAGGGACCATTGATAATGAGTTATTCCAACTTTTAGGGAAAAAAATATTTCCCATAAAGAGATCTAAAATCAAGCAAGCAAGTGAATCTATATTATAGATTGGATTTGTTATGCAGCAGCATAGCTGTTCTAGTAAGGAATCATATCCAAAGACCTCATAGATCTCTATGAACCAATTGGAATACAGACATGCCCTGGAACACAGCATGATCTGGTTGGAATGCAGAAACACCCTTAGTACACACCTTTAATTCCCCCAAATGAAGGTAAGGCTAGTTTGTAGAAGGAAGAGCCTATGTTTGAAAGTGATGTCTAATTCAGAGGTAGACAAAGTGATGAATAAAGAGAAAGATTTATTAGAATGAGTCACAGATATGCTCAAATCTCACAAGAACAGCAAAGGTAAGAGAGACTACATATGAGAGTTTATATATATACTCTATTCACCTATTAATTTCAGTGGAGTCCAAAGAAAATCAAGAAATATCATAAATACTCTTTGCACCTCGCTGTTTATGAGTGATTCATACTTTACATGTTTTAGTAAGATTCCATGACAACTCCCATCCTACAGGCGCTCTGGTATTCTAGCGTAGAGAGTCTCTTTTTTTCTTCTGGATCAGAGACACTGCTTTCTACTCGAGGTAGACAGGATTCTCGAAGTTTTTCGGTTTTTTTTTTTTTTTTTTTTTTTATGTTTTGTTTTTTCCTTATTTACTTTACATCCCACTCACTTCTCCCCTCTTCCTGGGACAGCTTTAATGAGACAGATTGCAGAGAGAACAAACTAAACAGTGGTGAAAACAGAACGAGTCAGAGAATGAAAAGAAGTTACAAGATTAGAACATATTGTCATCCACATGTGTCCTTAGAGGTCTGCCAGAGATTGAGATATTCAGAGGCGGATGCTCACAGCTAACCATTGAACTGATCAAGGTGTTCCCAATGGAGGAATTAGAGTGAAGACTGAAGGAGCTGAAAGTGTTTGCAACCCCATGAGGAGAGCAACAAAACCAACCAACCAGAGCCCCCAGGGTCTAAACCACCAGCCTGGGGGAACTTAGGGAGGGACCCATGGCTCCAGCTGTATATGTAAGGGAGGATGGCCCTGTCAGGTATAGGTGGAAGAGGAGATCCTTGATCCCATGAAGGCTGGATGCTTTGTGTGTGGGAATTCGAGGATGGGGAGGCAGAAGTGTGTGTGTGGGGTAGGTGGGGGCACATCCTCATAGAAGCAGGAGGAGGGGGGCCCTGGGATAGTGGGCTCCTGGGAGGGAGGGGGGGAATGGGGTAAGGGGATAACATCTTGAAATGTAAATAAATATCCAATAAATATACAAAAACAAAAAAATATAGACTGAAGTAGAGAAAACTTCTGAGACTCAATAAATTTCAAGGGAGAAATATAAAAATAAATAAAAGAGCATATTGTCAAAGTTGGTAAGAGGCCAAGCAGAGCAATTCAGTCAGAAGCCAATAGAATGTGGATTGAATCAGTTTACTTGGAAGATTAAATTGTAGAAAGACTAGATGCTTCTAGGCCTAGGAATAGTTAGCAGAAAGAAAGAAATGCTTGGGGCTAAGCCCAAGAAGTATATTTACACATCTTGGGTATGGTTCTCATATCATCCCATCATCTGAGGAAATAAAAACAACATCTTATATTTTCTGTAAATATATAAGTGAAATACCCTACAACAGTGTTTTATGTTGGAAATTTCTTAAATTTCAAAGTCTTCAAAACAGTCTTGTCAAGGTCAGACAGCTCATTCTCTCTGGAGGCTTAAGAAGCTGGAGCAGTGTAGATTTTCATTTGTAGAGTTTAGAAAAAATAACGCTATCATGTTTTTAAGGAAGAGGCCATGTATCTGACAGAAAGCACTGGGATGGTACATGGCATGTGTTGGAGAATGGGAAAGGAAAGAAGAAAGTGATTTATTTATATTTAAATTCCAAAAAAAAAAAAAAAAGAATGTAGAGAGAAATTCAGAATGGCCCATTCAATTTCCAGAGATAAGAACAGTTCCTCAGTTGGATTCCTTTCCCAGTGGTAAAGAGATCTTCACAGGGTGTAAAAATCTCTTAAATTTCTGATTTTGTTCATCCTTGAGTGCTCAATGTGCTGCCGAGATGTTCATTCTTAAGGTTTCAGGCAAGCTTTGAGACAGGTAACCTGTTAATCCAAGGTCTCATGGTTTATATAAGCTCAGCCAAAGGAGTGGAACTTTTAGAAGGCATGGCCCTGTTGGTGTAGGTGTGGCCTTCTTGGAGTAGGTGTGTCACTGGGGTCATGGGTTTTAAGACTCTCATCCTAGCTGCCTGGAAGTCAGCCTTCAGATGAAGATGTAGAACACTCAGCTCCTCCTGCACCATGTCTGCTTTGATGTTGCCATGCTCCTGCCTTAATGATAATGCCCTGAATCTCTGAAACCTGTAAGCCAGCCAAATTAAATCTTCTCCTTTAAAAGACTTGCCATGGTCCTCGTGTCTGTTCACAGCAGTAAAACCCCAAGTAAGATACAAGGTGAGACAAATTTATATTTTCCTGGAAGCTAACTGTCAGAATGATATTTGACTTAAAGCTGAACTAAAATTGAAACACATTTTCTAGGTTTAGAGATTTCAGAGTTGTTTCGAAGCTTAATACCCTCAGGTGTAGGCACATAACATACCATTGCCATAGGAATACACTATCATTTAATCATGTCTCCATTTGAAATCAACTAACATTGTTCATTTAACAACTTTATAGTAATGTGATCTCATAATTCAATCTTGAACTTGACTGTCAAGAGTATCTGCTCTGCAGCTACAAATGATGAAGACATTTTTATATGCTGTCATAGGAGTATATTAATTTTCATAGCATGCTTATGATTGACAGTTAAACTCCCTAACATATTTAAGGATGTTCATGTTAATGAGAAGTTCCTTGATAGAGATGTCACTGAGCTGTTCCATCTCCAAACATCTAGACTTTATGTTCCATATTAATATCTTGCCAATTCATAGCCAGTGTGAACTAGCAAATATTATGTTCTTTCTTCTAATTCTTTCATCCTGGAACTCATCATGATCTGTCATAAGGAAATATGTTAGGACAATGATGCCCCTAGTCATCTCAGACTATTTCCATGTCAAGGCACCATGGTGATGGTCTTGGGCTCACTCCTTACCCTAGTCTTAGTGATCTAGGGCTCATTCCCACCTAGAGCCATGGTTTCATGTAGGATTCTTCTGGTCTGCAGCTTGCTTTCTTCCCTGGGTGTCCATCTGAGCCTGTGTGGACCAGTGGGCCAAAGTGACTACCAGCTGTCCTAGAGGTACTGAAGGTGTGACAGTTGTATCACATGTGCATCAGTAAGTGGCAGCAAGGAGAGAGGCTATGTTTACGCTCACTGATCAGACCTGAGAAAATCAGAATGATAAGTAGACTAACATTCCCTAAAAAAAAAAA
This sequence comes from Mastomys natalensis, assembly GCA_021653895.1. Classification (NCBI taxonomy): domain Eukaryota; kingdom Metazoa; phylum Chordata; class Mammalia; order Rodentia; family Muridae; genus Mastomys; species Mastomys natalensis. Next base: position 482,403 of record JAJTUV010000824.1, read on the forward strand.
AAAAAAAAAAAAAAAAAAAAAAAAAGGAGGGAGAGCCTGAGACACAACCATCAGTCTGGTACCACACAAGTTCCATTAAATAAATTAAGTTAAATTAAAAACAGAGAGAAACTTAAAGCTTCTGACTCTTTTGTCTGCTTTTAGGCCCATTTACTCATACTGAGTTTCCTTGTCTAGCCTTAATGTCCTAGTCTTACTGTAACTATTAAAGCCATGTTTACTTATGTCCCCAGGAGAACTGCCCTTTTCTGGAGGGCCAAAGGAGGAGCAGATGGATAAGAGGAGAAAGGTATGGGTGGCAGTGAGGGTGTGGACTAGGAGGGAAGGAGGGAAACAAGCTGATGTTTCTTAGCATTATGGGCTTCTGGCATTGAAGCATACAGTGAGATAGAAGCAACAATTTAGGGCAGAAATAAAGAAACATGTCAAATAATAGAAATACACTTAGCTTATATCTTTCATAAATATAATAGACATTGAAGTTATCTGTGATATTCTGAGCTAAAGATATATGAATTATAATTTCCAAATAAATCGTATTGTCTCCTTTACCTTTTTTCTTCCTTTTCTAATTGGAAATACATTTTTGTTCCATAAAATATATTCTGATCATAGTTTCCGCTCCATCATTTCCTATCAGATCCCTTACCTCCCCACCTGCCCATCTCTATGCCTTTCTTTATCTCTTTAGAAAACAAATAAGACAAGATAACATTAAGGGGAATATTATAAATTTAAGTCTGGTTATTTGGTAATTCTAAAATAAGTTATTTTCCAAAAGTAGTTCGTTCAATTTAATTAATCATCTAACTCCTTAGTCTTTGAAATTTTGGAAACTATAACTCCAACATTATTTCATTCACATAAACCTAAGATTGCTCTAAGACCATTGGAAGATACATAGGATGACTCAACAAGTACTTTAGATAATTAATGATATTGTTAATGAAATATAAAGCAATCATAAGTAAAGTAAAAGTATTCCACAAAACCATAAAGCAGATTTACATGTATGGATCAAAATATTTTTCACCTGTGATTATAGTATATACATTTTTGAGAGGAGAAAACAAGGCAACAATACTATTTTCATAAATCACCTTTGTACTGCTTTTAACCAAAATAATTTTATTTATTATATTTAAAGGACCTGTTGGTACAGAACACTTATCTTCTTTACAAACACAAAACAGAGATGTGAACATATCAAGAAATGTATAGAATATAAAAAGATAAGCATCTCATAAGTCTTATTGGCTTATCTATGTGATTGTAGTTGGGGAAATTTTAATATTGATTCATAGCACAGTGTAAACATACCATAAAAAGATCTATGTAATTAATTATTTCCTTCCCTTTGACTTAATGGTATTTCAAAAGTCGATTCTTTCAGTTCATTTTTGCATTAAAATACTCATAATGTAATTAGTTGGATGTATTCATTTTTCTTCCCATAATGAAGTAGAAAATGAAAGGAGAGAAGAAAACAGAAATTTGTTTCTACTTATGTTCCATTGGCCAGAAAGAGGATCTCATACTATGATCTAAGTCAGTGATATAGAAGTACTTTGTTGTATATCCCCAATAATTAAAAAAAATGTGGCTTTAGGACCAAGTGTTCCACAGAAATTGAAATGATCTTGAGAGCATTGCTAATAGAAGCAGGTAGGATTCTGATGTGGGGCAGGAGATAGAGTGCTTTGTGACTATTGTCAGTAAAGGAGTAAGGAAGAGTAAGAAATGCTTTTAGAATATAATAGAAAAGAGACCACATTATGTCAGAAAATGTCACCAAACTGTTACATTTCCTAAAATGAAGAGAAGAAAATGAATTTAATAGCCCGAGAATCTTACAAACTAGAGTTCTTGGAAGAGTGTTGTGAGTACTATCCAAATGATTTTTACAACAAAACAAACATAGTGGGAGAACACTAAAGAATGAGCTATTCTCCTGCACTGAAGTGGGATTTTGGTGCCATTACAAAAGCTCTGCATAAGCTTTCAGCCAACAAAACATCTCAAAGAATAAAATAACCCTAACAGAAAGATCATAGCCAGAGTTGGGGTGTAAAATCCTTAGTTAAAGACGGTTAGAAAGACTGAAACAAGTGACTCAGACATTTCCACATAGATGAATCCTTAATCACATATCTTCAACATCATTTACTTTAATTATAGCAATCTTTAAAGAGTTATAGAATGATTCTTTGTAGCAGCCAGCTATATTGTAACACTATGCATTAAAAACACACATTTCCAATGTTATTGTAATCTAGCTAACATTTCTTCCTTCCCTTTTTCCTTTCTAAACCTTACCCTATAGTATCCCATGCTCTTCTTCAAACTCATGGTCTCGTTTTAGGTTAATTTTTATCACACAACACACACACACACACACACACACACACACACAAATTTAGAAATATGCACATGTATTACTAATGTAACCTATTGAGTCCATATAATGTTCCCTGTGAGTATGTTTTTCAGCCTGACTGGCACTAGACAACCACTTGGTGAGCCCTTCCATCAGGAGGACCTCTGTTCTTACTGGGAGGACCACCGCTCTCACTACCAGTGAAACATAGGTGCCTGAAGATTTTTGTCTAGTTTTCCAAGATCGACTCTACTTTTGTTTTTTATCTTCATGGAAGAATCTATAGTTTGTTCTTCAAAGGAACAGTGGTAAGTAAAAAATTTTTATAACCTCAAATTTTGAGGGGAGGCCAACAATATGATAAAAATATTGAAGCATTTCAAGCCCAACTTAATTATGAAAAATATAAGTCAAATGATGAAATAATTTTTTTATGGAACAAAGCCTTAGTAAAGAAAAAAGTGGAAAAAAAAAAACAAAAATGCAGGCTCTGAGTAGCTGGATTTCAGAGACATAGTAAGCTCTCAGGGTCATGTCTTCTCCTTTTCAACATTTTAAATAAGTTACTGTCATGGCACACCATAATTTCACACAATACAGTAGTGAGATGAAGCATGATAATTGATCCTTTCCACTCCAAAGTCTTCTGAATAATAAGGATGATAAACAAACAAAACAAAACCTTATAGAATAAGAGATCCTAAATATTTGGCTCTAATTTACAAAAAGACTTTTCGACTTCTTACACCATAACAAGATGAGACTTTATGTGATAGGATGAAAAACAGGCTAGCAAATTCTAAGTAACGGAATAGAAATTGGTACATTAACATGTTTTATAGTAAAAGTCATATTTAAAGTAGATGGATGCAAAAATATAGCTTCTCCCATAAGAGGTTTTTAAATTCTCTTTCCAATGTCTCATCGATATGGAGAGTTGAATTTACTCTAACTAAGAAAACATGACAGAAACGAGGGTAAATATTTTCAGGGCTGTGTCAGCAAAGGCAGTTCATCACATCATATTTAGAGTATATGTGTGATAGTTCTGGAAATCTGTATTGGTATACAGAAAAAAAAAAAGCCTTTCCTCAGAGCCCAGATAAGCCTACACAGAAAATACACATATAGCCTTTGTGCAACAGGAAAATCACAAAGAAATGGCCACCAAAATTTTACAAATATAGAGATTTCAACCTCTGTAAATCTTCCATTGCTTAATACTTTAAAAAATTATTTGATGAAAACTGAGTACCAAAAATAAATGTGATACCATTCACCAGAGTAAGTACCATGCACTGAGTAACTCAACTCAATTTCTTTACATTTAGAAGGTTTTTATCATATTTTAAAATACATTTGTTTAACACACAGTATAGCCAATAATTTTATCTGTGCTTTTCACAGTATCTGCTGTCATAGAGTTCACAATCTATCATGATAGTGGCAATGAATCAACACATAACTGGGAGAATTGTTTCATTGTAAAGAGAACAGAAAGATGAGGACCTAGGAGGGTTTATAATGTATAATTAGAAATCACTTTTGGAATATTCTAATTCATATAATTAACTATGTTTAGATTTTTTAAAAATTTTTAAATAATTTTAAATTTTTAATAAAATGTTTATATATTTTTTCACATTTTATGTCATTATATAATAACATTATTTTCATTCCTCTCTCTCCCATCTCAACTCCTCTGATCTCATACTCCCTCTCAAATTCATAACTTCCTTAATAATTACTTTTATACATATGTGTATACACGCATACACACATACTCACACATATAAATACACACACATACATTTAAAAGCAAAAGAGAGTTGGGCAAAGAGACTTGGGGGTAAAGAATTTATAAGAGAACTTTTCCTTAAAACAAAACAAACAGGTAGTGATATGTCCAATTTTCTGAGGAACCGCCAGACTGTTTTCCATAGTGGTTGCACCATCTTGCAATCCCACCAACAATGGAGGAGTGTTCCTCTTTCTCCACATCCTCGCCAGCATCTGCTATCACCTGAGTTTTTTATTTTAGCCATTCTGACTGGTGTGAAGTGGAATCTCAGGGTTGTTTTGATTTGCATTTCCTGATGACCAAGGATGCTGAACATTTCTTTAAGTGCTTCTCGGCCATTCGGATTTCCTCAATTGAGAATTCTTTGTTTAGCTCCTTACTCCATTTTTTAATAGGGTTATTTGGTTGTCTAGAGTCTAATTTCTTGAGTTCTTTGTATATATTGGATATTAGTCCTCTATCGGATGTGGGATTGGTAAAGATCTTTTCCCAATCTGTTGGTTGCCGTTTTGTCCTATTGACAGTGTCCTTTGCCTTACAGAAGCTTTGCAATTTTATGAAGTCCCATTTGTCAATTCTTGATCTTAGAGCATAGGCCATTGGTGTTCTATTCAGGAACTTTTCCCCTGTGCCTAGGTATTCGAGGGTCTTCCAGCTATACCACTCCTGGGTATATATCCAGAAGATGCTCTAACACATAACAAGGAAATATGCTCCACTATGTTTATAGCAGCTTTATTTATAATAGCCAGAAACTGGAAAGAACCCAGATGCCCTTCAACAGAGGAATGGATACAAAAAATGTGGTACATTTATACAATGGAATATTACTCAGCTATTAAAAACAATGAATTTGATAAATTCATATATAAATGGATGGAACTAGAAAATATCATCCTGAGTGAAGTAACCCAATCACAAAAGAACATACATGGTATTCACTCACTGATTATTGGATTTTAGCCCAGAAGGCCTGAAATACCCAAGATTCAACTCACAGACCACATAAAGCTCATGAAGAATGATGACCAAATAGGGGAGCCTTCAGTCCTTCTTAGAAGGAGTAACAAAATACTCAAGGGTGCAAATAAGGAGACACAGTGCAGGACAGAAACTGAAGGAGGGACAGTCCACAGACTATTCCACCTAGATATCCATCCTATGTGCAGTCACCAAAGGTAGAGGTTGATGTGGATGGCAGGATGTACACGCTGACAGGAGCCTGATATAGCTGTCTCCTTAGAGGTCTGCAAGAGTCTGACATACTCAGAGGCAGATGCTCACAGCTAACCATTAAACTGAGCATGGAGTTCCCAATGGAGAAGATAGAGTGAAGGCTGAAGGAGTTGAGAGGATTCGTGACACCATGAGGAAAGCAACAATCCCAACCAACCAGAGCCCCCAGGGTCTAAGCCACCAGCCTGGGAGTGCTTAGGGAGGGTCTCAAGGCTCCAGCTATATAGGCAAGGGAGCTATATATAAGTGGGAGAAGAGATCCTTTGACCCATGAAGGCTGGACGTCGTGGGGGGGGGTACTCGAGGGTGGGAGGTGAGGTACAGGGGAGGGTGGGTGGGGGTACACCAACGTGGAGGCGGAAGAGGGGGGAAGGGATAGTGAGTTCCTGGGAGGGAGGGGGGGAAATGGGGTAAGGAGAGAACATCTGAAATGTAAAAAATAAAAATTTTTCAATAAAAAAACCAAAACAAAACAAAACAAAACAAACAAAAAAAAAACAAACACCCCCAAAACAAAAACAAAATAGAAAAACTAACAAAAGAGAGAAAACAAAACAGAAATCCTGGTTCTCCTTATCTCAGCAGTCATTGAACACCTATACTTTTTTATCTAAGGTAATAGCATGGGAAATACTCCCCATCCATGTTGTCATAGCAACTGACATTTTCATTACACTGGTCTTGTTTAAGCTGCCTTGTTGAGATTCACAGGACAGCTTCTTTGCCATATGTCTAAGATACTATCTAGCATCAACCTCACTTGTCTGTACAGCTCTTCCAGACCCCTCTTTCAAATTGTCCCATAGTTTTATGCATAGGGCTTGTGTTGTAGATGCTGATAGAGTGGAATGCATCAATGTGTATACTCGGAGGTATTAACTCTTTGGGGAAAAGGTGGTAGCAATGATGTTATGCACATGAAATTAGGATGTGATAGTGATAAAGAATTGCTTATCTCATTGGATGTGAGTTAAAACCACTGAACTTAGTATGAGCCAAAGAGTAGGAAAAGATACTAAAATGTGAATAAACTAGAATATTCAAAATGCAGAAGCCAACTCACGTAATCTAAGTGTATTAAAAAGCAAAATCAAAAACAGAAACAAAGTTTACCTAGAGTAAAAGAAGTACACATCTATAGGCCATTGCATTGTATTGCAAATGAAGGCAAATGTTAAAAATAAAATAATAATGAACCCTTGCTTCAAGGAACTTATTCTCTTTAAATTGAAGAAATCGTGAAGATTGAAGAGAAGAGATTGCTTAATTTTGCTTTTTATGTTTGTAGTGACTAACTTTTCTGTTATCTAGTTATTCTAGTAAACTGTATTATTCTAATTTTTATATGTCCCAAAAAGAGATATATAATGCTACACTATACAATTCTAGATGTTAATAATAATTGAAATATAAAAACTTTATTTTTTTTTCATTTTTATATTTAACTTACCAGTTTAGTTGGTATATAGTGGCACTATATCCTTGCTGTCTTGAAATTTACGACATGTTCGATGGTTCTCTTAAATTCAGAATCTTCCTGCCTCAACCTTCAAAATCCAGAGGATACCCTTTCATGACTTTCTGAAATATTTTACTTAAACAAAGAAAGAACTACCATGAAATGTGAAGTGAGGCTGTACTTTAGAGAGAAGTCTTTCAATACAATATAATGAACTATCATGTGGATATTGAAATATATTATTTAGCAAGTTATTATAAGAGAAACAGTAAAAATCAACTCACATGCTATGGCAAATAATGTTACAATGGTCCATTGTTGCTATTTTTCACAGAAACATGTGTTTAATAATATGTAAAAATATATCACTTAATAAAAACAAGTCTTGACATTTACAGTTAAAAAACTACATAAAATGCATACATCCAACACATGTAAAGAATTGCAAGTATTGTTTTAGGTTTCGTGGGAGACAAGACAAGCTTTATAGTTCTGCCTTTGAACCTTTTCAGTGAAGTGGTTAAAGAAATGGGTAAACACTTAACAGTACTTGCTGCTATTACAGATGATAGAAGTTATGCTCCCAGCACCACATTATTATTATTATTATTATTATTATTATTATTATTATTATTATTACACCCATAGTTACCTGTAACTTCTTCTGATAATTCATTCTTGTATGACTTCCAAAGCCATGAATATGCCACACACACAAACACACACACACAGAGTAATATAAATCTTATTTTAAAAATATAAAACCGCACTTGAAAATACAAAAGAACCGGGCGGTGGTGGTGCACGCCTTTAATCCCAGCACTTGGGAGGCAGAGGCAGGCAGATTTCTGAGTTCGAGGCCAGCCTGGTCTACAGAGTGAGTTCCAGGACAGCCAGGGCTACACAGAGAAACCCTGTCTCGAAAAACCAAAAAAAAAAAAAGAAAATACAAAAGAATATATACAATATGCTTTCCTCTAGTGTGATTTCTAAACTGCAGAATATTTTTCTGACTCAAATATTTGTAAAAACTTAATGGAATCATGTATTATAAAGTCATGTGTATGGTCCATATTGAATTTTAATATATAGTTATATTTTTATACGGTCAGATCTAAGATCTTAAAGACATTGAGAGTTCAAGCTCATAAAAAATTGTCTGAAGTGGTATTTATTTATGGAACACAAGGGAAAACAAATATTTATTGATAAAATGATGCATACTATGAAAGAATTAACTACAGTTATATTTCTCCTATATTATAGTAGTTTACTATTTAAACTGTTTCACTATTTTACTTATTTTTCTTTTCCTATTTTTGAAAACAGGTTTTTTTCTCATATAATACGACTTCTCCCTCTACTCTCCTCAGCAACTTTTCCACCAGTCCTCCTTTCCACGTCCTCTTTATCTCTGATTAGAAAACAAACAATCCTCTTAATAATATAATAATAATATTTAATAAATAAAATAATAAATAATAATAAAGTGAATAAGATAAAACAAGGCAAAAACATACCAGAAATGAACAAAAAAAGCTAATGGCAAGAAAAGAGCTCTCAAAATAATCCAAAAGAATGACCCACTCATTCTCATACTTAGGAATTTCATTGAGAAATAAATTGGAAACCATAATATAAATTTAAAGGACCGATAAGGTAAAAAAGAAAGATAAAAATATATAAAAACAAAATAAAATGGAAATATAAAAAGGAAGCTCTGGAATGCCTTTAAGTCTCTTGTCTGTTGCCCATCTTCTCTTGAGCATGCTCATTATTGTCAAGAGTAGGTTGCTTCGCCAGTGATAGGTACCCCATTTTTAGTGGATTATTTACTTGCTTGAAAATATTTTTGAGTTCTTTATACATTTTGTATATTAGCATTGCATCAGTTGTGTGGTTAGTAAGAATTCCATTCTGGAGGACAGTGCTTTGTCCAAATGATAGTGTTCTTTGCAATACAAAAGCTTTTCAGTTTTGTAAGGTCCGTTTATTAACTATTTGTGTTAGTGACTGTATTAGAAAATCTTTTCCTTACCAATGAGTTTAAAGTTATTATCCTCTTTCTTGTCTACCAGTTTCAGTGTGTGGTCGTATGTGGAGGTCTTTGAACCATTTGGAGTTGAGTTTTGCGCAGAGCAATAAGTATGTATATATTTGCGTTTTTCTATGTGAAGCCGTTCAGTTGGTGAGCATCATTTATAGATGATACTGTCTTTCTCCCATTGTGTATTTCTGAGCTTCTTTATCAAACATCAGGTGTGTATAGATAGGTAGATTTGTGTCTGGAAATTTGATTTGATTCCATTGATCAATGTGTCTGTTATGTCAGTATTGTTTTAATTACTATAGCTCTGTAGTACACCTTGAAATAGAAAATAGTGATACCTCTTGCAGTTCTTTTATCAATAAGGCTATATTTTTGAATCTACCCTGAGTGTTTCCGTATGAAATTGAAAATTGTCCTTTCAATATCTGCCAAGAATTGTGCTAGAACGTTAATGGGAATTGCATTAAATCTTTAGATTCCTTCTAGCAAAAATTATCAATCCATGGAGATGGGAGAGCTTTCCAAATTTTGAATTCTTCAATTACTTTCTCTAATATGTTCAAGTTTTTAATGTTTTTTTAGTTACTACAAGGGTTTATATCATTTCAGAATATTTGTAAAACATGTTGTTCCTCTATTTTATTACTCATTCCATAGGAAATTAACTGATTTTTCTGAGTTAATTTTGTATTCAGCCATTTTGATGAAAATATTTCCTCACTGTAGGATTTTTCACAGTACATTTTTTTTCTTTTTCTTTCTTGGATATTTTCTTTATTTACATTTCAAATATTATCCCCTTTACCAGTTCCCGCACCCTGGAAACCCCCTATCCCATCCCCCTCTCCCTTTGCTTCTATGAGCGTGTTCCCCAACCCACCCAATCCTGTCTTCCTGCCCTCGAATTCCCCTACACTGAGGCATCCAGCTTTCACAAAACCAAAGTCCTCTCCTCCCATTGATACCTGATAAGGTCATCCTTTGTTACCTATGCAGCTGGAGCCATGGGTCCCTCCATGTGTACCCCTTGGTTGGTGGTTTAGTCCCTGTGAGCTCTGTGCGGTCTGGTTTGTTGATATTATTGCTCTTCTTATGGGGTTGCAAATCCTTTTAGCTCTTTCAGTCCTTTCTTTAACTCCTCCACTGGGGACTCCATTTTTAAGGTCATGTATGTATACTATCATATCAGCAGCCAATGAAGGTACTCTGAATTTCTCCTATCCAATTTGTTTCCCCTTAATCTCCTTCAGTTGCCTTAGTGCTCTAGCTAAGACTTCGAATACTATGTGTAATAGATGCGGAAAAAGTGGAAAACCTTGACTTGTTCCTGATTTCAGAGGAATTGCTTTGATTTTGATTCCATTTGAGTTGATATTGGCTATGGGCTTTCTGTAAACTGCCTTTACTTTGTCAAGGTATATCCCTTCATTCATTAATATAACCAGGACTTTGTTTATGGAAAAGTATTAGATTTTGTCAGAAGCCTTTTCTTCATTTAATGAGATGGTCATGTGCTTTTTTTTTTCAGTTTATTTACATAGTAGATTACATTTACATATGTTGAATGACCTCTGCATCTCTAAGAGAAAGCCTGTTATCACTGTAGATGATTGTTTTGATCTGTTGTCAGCTTTAATTCACAAATATTTTATTGAGAAATTTAGCATCCATTTTCTTAAACAAAATTGGTCTGTAATTTTTTTTTGTTGGATCTTTATGTGGTTTGGGTATCACAGCAACTGTGGCCTCATAAAAGGAATTAGGCAATGTTTCTTTTGTTTGTGTATTATGGAATAATTTGTGGAGTGCTGGCATTAACCCTGTGTGAACTTCAATAGAATTCTGTAATAAAACCATCTGGCCCTGGGCATTTTTGGCAGAAAAGCTTTTAATGATTGCTTCTATTTCACTAGGAGTTTCTTTTGTTTTCTCTAGATTTCTTTAGTATCTAATAAAATGTCCACATTTTCCCTTCTAATTTTATTAATTTGGATATTCTTTCATTGGTTTTTTAGTTAATTTGGATAAAGGTTGGTCAATCTTGTTGACTTTCTCAAAAAAATTTTTTTGATTATTAGTATATATTTCTTTTTGTTTCTCTTCTTTCCTTCCTTCCTTCCTTCCTTCCTTCCTTCCTTCCTTCCTTCCTTCCTTCCTTCCTTTTCTTTCTTTTCTTTCTTTCTTTCTTTCTTCTTTTCTTTCTTTCTTTCTTTCTTTCTTCTTTCTTTCTTTCTTTCATTCTTTCTTTTTTTGAAGCGATTTTACTTTTATTTCCTTCACTTTAATCCAATCATTGAATTCCAAAGTGTTTTCTGGGGTGGAGTAGAAGGCAAGTGTCATTTAGAATGATAGAGGCCGTGGCCTTGTTGCCTGATGAAGCAGGGGAAGCTTCACTAGGGAAGCTGGAGGAACACAGACCACCCTGCTGGCAGGTAGGTGGTGTTCCCAGAGCAGAAGAGCTGGTACACACTGTCCTGAGCAGCTTCTTGGTTTCTCAGCTCAGTCAGGCCATTGCCTGCTGTGGCCAGTGACTTGGCTATCAGCTCAGTTAAGTTACTAGTATGTGTCCTCACCAGCATTTTCTTTTATTATTATTTTTTTTTATTTTAGGCACTTCGTTATAGACTTACGTCTTAGAAACATCTTCATCATGCCTCGTAAGTTTGGTTATGTTGTACATTCATTTTTATTCAATCCTGGAATGTTAAATACATTTCTTCCTTGACACATTTGTTTTTTCATTCAGTAGTGAATTGATTAGATCCCATTGGATTATAAGCTTTCTGTTACTGTTAATATCCAGTTCTAACCCAATGTGATCAATTTTGTAGAAAGTTAAATGAGGTATAAAGAAGATTAATTCATTTTCATTTGGATAAAATGTTCTGTAAATATCTACTATGTTCATTTGTTCATAGCAGCCTCACAATTTCCCTGTTTCTTTGTTGTCTAAATGAGCTGCCTACTTGTGACAATAGGATATTGAAGTACTCAATAGCAGTGTACAAGGATCAATATGTGATATGAACCATACTAGTGTTTCTTTTATGAATGTGGTTGCCCTTAATGTTTGGCGAATAGATTTTATGTATTACAGTGTCCTCTTGGTTGATTTTGACTTTGATAAGTATGTAGTATTCTTCCCTATCTCACCTTGTTAAATAGGGTTAAGGCTACTTTAATTTTTCCAAATATTGAAATGGCTACACAAGCTCATTTCTTAGGTCCATTTAACTGGAATATCTTTTTCCATCCTTTTACCCTGAGGTGATGTTTATTGATGCTAAGGAATGTTTCTTGGATACAGCAGAAGGTGGATCTTGTTTTTATGTCTACTCTGTTAGTCTTTATTTATTTTTTTAAATTGGGTAATTGACATCATTAATGTTGAGAGCAGTCAATGATCAGTGCTTGCTGTTTCCTGGTATTTTGTTGTTATGATGTCTGTGACTTGATGTGACTTGACCTAGAATTATTTGTTCCTTTGTTTTCTTAGATGTGATTAATATCTTAAGTTTGGAATTCTTCTCCTGGCATCTTCTATGGTGTGGGATTTGTAGGTAGATATTTCTTAAGTTTGATTACGTTATGAAACGTTGTAATTTCTCCATCTATTGTAATTAAAAGATTTACTAAATATCTTAGTTTGAGCTACTGTCTCAGGTCACTTAGGGTCTTTAGAACATCTGTCCAGGGCCTGGTAGCTTTTAGAATCTTTATTGAGAATTCATGTGTGATTCTAATAGGTTTTCCTTTATATGTTATTTGTTTCTTTTTCCTTGTAGCTTCTCTCTTCATTCTGTCCCTTTAGTGTTTTGATTATCATATTCCAAGAATTCTTTTTCTGGCCAAGTCTATATGGTGTTCCTAATGTCTTTGGACAGATACGGATCTCCTTCTACAAGTTAGGAAATTTTCTTCTATGATTTGTCCAAATAATTTTCTATGCCTTTCAACTGAATTTCTTCTCTTTCCTCTATTTCTACTATTTGTTGACTTGTTTTTTTTAAATATAGTGGCCCATATATCCTCGATTTTTTGATCTAGAATTTGTCAATATTAAACATTTTCCTTTCCTTCTTTTTTCATCTGCATCTGAGATTCTCTCCTCTATCTCTTGTATTCTTTGGTGAGGCTTGCCTCTGATGTGCCTGTTCAGGTTTCTAAACTTTTCCTTTCTACATTTCCCTCAGTTAAGGTTTTCTTCATTGATTCCATTTTAGGTTTTGAACTCTTTTATTCATTTCTTTCCACTGCTTGTGTTTTCATAGGTTTCTTTAAAAGCTTTATTTCCTCATTAAAGACCTGTTTTACATTCCTAAAGGTCTTTTTCTATGTGCTTCAGCTATGGTTGCAATACACACACCTACTGGGGTTGCATTACTGAGCTTATCTGAGACACATTTTCCAGGGTGTTATTGATTGGCATCTAGGTATCTGGGTTTAATGTGGTTATAATTCTAGGTGCTGATATCTATTTTTTTCTTCCATGGGTGGGCATTTTGTTTCTGTCTTATTTTCTAATTCTTAGTAGAGTCTTAGGGTTGTGTGTTTCCTGGTAGAAAATTCCTCTAGGATCATGTTAGGTATGGTCACCAGAATTTCAGAGAAAATATCCCTTTAGGTATTGGGAATTATACTGGCTGGTTTTATGTGTCAATTTGATACAAAGCTGGAGTTATCAGAGAGAAAGGGGCCTCGCTTGAGGAAATGCCTCTATGAGATAGAGCTGTAAGGCATTTTTTCAATCAGTAATCAAGGGAGGAGGGCCCAGCCCAATGTGGGTGGTGCCATTCCTGGGATGGTACTGCTGGGTTCTATAAGAAAGCAAGCTGAGCAAGTCAGGGGAAGCAAGTCAGTAAGCAGCATCCCTCCATAGCCTATGCATCAGCTCCTGCCTCCAAGTTTCTGCCCCGTGTGAGTTCCTGTCCTGACTTCCTTTGGTGATGAACAGCAATGTGGAAGTGCAAGCTGAGTATACCCTTTCTTCCCCAACTTGCTTCTTGGTCATGATGTTCGTGCAGGAACAGAAACTACGACTAAGACAAATTGGTATCAGCATAGTGGGGTATTTCTGTGACAACCTGACCATGATTGGGGAAGGACTGTGGAAGGACATTGGAACTTTAGGAAGTGTTTGGGGATGAAAGGAGGGGACTGCTGGAGCCTTGCTGGAACCTTGATGGAGCCATGACGGAGCTCAGACTAACTTAAAGAAAAGAGGACATAGATTTCAAGAGTCAATGATTCTTGCCCTTTTGAATACCATAAACTTCTAAAACTTTTAAAATTAAAAATTCCATAATTTTTATTCCTGGTATCATTACCATAATTTACAGAGCAACATAGCTGATGGAAAGAAAAAAAAAAGAGAAAGCTACAATAGAAAAAAAAAAAAAAAACTCAGGAATGTATATCTAATTGACATTATATTGTACTAATCAATAGCTTCATTTTTAAACTGAAGGTCTTTTGTTATTATATCTATTATTGGCATCATTAAAATTTCTTTTTTTACTGTAACCATAATATATTAATAAAGACATTATAATACAATATTTCATAAAATATATAACATCTCATAGCTTTATATATTTAAATACTTTTAAAATTTTTTTGCAACATTAAAATGAAGTATTTTTTTAGAGAGTGAGATCATAGAGCATAATTATAATTTTCAGAAGACAAAACCAAGTTCTAACAGTGTAACCATAATTTTTAGAAGACAAATCCAATTTTTAACAGTTCAAGCAATCCAATGTACCTAAAATAAATACCAAGTGCATTATTTTCATGTTACAAAGTTTGACTGCCAGCAAGAAAAAATTCTTGTAAAAGAATGCATGAAAGTGAAGATTTAATACTTCATTAAAGAAGCAAGTCAGTGCTGAGCCCAATGTGGCCCTGGAGGGTACAGAGTAACATGGTTCTTGCCCCTGGGACAGTGCCCTGTTGTGAGCCTCCACAAGTGTTGAAGGCTTCTGTGGCATAAGGACTGTTTATGTAATAATGTACATATTTCCATATTCCTCTCTGTTAGTCTTAATGACTCTGTGAGAATTAGAGACAGCAGGAGTCCAGGAGTTGAATTTGTGGCTATGTCTCAGCAAAATGGTAAACACTGGGATCTTTAAGACAGACCTTAAGGCTATGGGAGAGAGTTCTAGATACTTGAGTTTGAAAATATATAATTTCTCCAATATGCAAAATATAAAGATTTAATATGAATTATGTGGGGCTTTATGAATCTAAAGGAACAAAGGCAGCTAGCTATACTATGAGCCAGCTTCTCAGAAAGATACAATTGCAGATTACTGAGTTCAAGGTCAGCCCAGGACACAGTGAAGTTAGGCCCAGTTGTGGTAAAAATGGTATTTCAGGGCAGGGTCCATCCCAACTAGCTCATCCTCTTAACATAGGCAGATAGATCTCTGAACTCTTTTGCAATGTAAAGAAAGAAAAAGTATGTTTGCTGTCTCTTAAAATTCAAAGGGAATGCTAAAAATCAGGGAATGCTAATTCATAAGATAATCAAAAGGAAAAATGGAGTAAATGATTGGATTGACGTGTAAAATAAAAAGATTGGACCTGTGTTCTGCAGGAGATGAGCTATCCAGAGAATGTTTTTAGGACAAAAAGAGAGAACTGCTTGGAGAACAGACAGAGACACAAACACAGACAGAGACAGATGAACAGATAAGACAGACAGACACACACACACATAGACACACAATCACACACACACACACACACACACCACACACACACACACACAAGCAAGCTGGGCACGGAGAGGGAGATGTCTTAGAAAGCAGAACACAGGTCGTCAGCTTGGATCCATGATGTGACTGTGTGTCATTCTTTTGGCCACTCTGAGGCTCTGAGACACCCCTTCCCTCAGAACTCCTCCCTGAGGCGAGGCTTGTCCTTGGCATGTCAGATTAAGTCAGAGTGAGGGCAGTTTAGTTAATGGAATTCATGGGCAGTTTTTCCAAGCAGAGCGGTTCAGTAAGAAGCCCGTTTGAACCAGTCACCACGGAGAGAAGTTTTGAGCCAGAAGAGTGAACCAGCTAGATGGAGTTTATAAAGAACTAATAAAGGCGAGCTTATTCAGCATTAAGCCTGTGAGACAACAATTATATTTGGTGAATAAAAGTTACATTTAGAAATAGGAAATTGAATTAAGTAAATGCTTCGAGAAGTTGTGCTATTAGGCACACTTGTAGGACATTTTCTCAACTGATGGCAGGTGTGGGATGATCCAGTCCTTTCTGGGAACCACACAAGGGTCTATGGATCTAGTCAATAAACAGCTCCTGCCTCCATGTTCCTGCACTGTCTGAGTTCCCGCGGTGACTCTCTTCAGTAATGAAATTAAACTTGCAAGCAAAATGTAAGTCTTTTCATCCCTAGATTGCTCGGGTTACAATGTTTAATCTCAGCAAGAGAAATCCTACCTAAGACATGAAGCAAAATATAAAATTATAGAAATAATACTGACAAAACCTTCACTTCAGTCTTTTGTTATAAATTAAGAGGAATCATGATCTGACCAATCAGTTTTGAAGTAATACACATCTATTAATGATAAAAATAATTTTATTAGAATTTGAATCTATTCAAATAGATATGGTCCTTTATTTTTTGCTTCAGGGATGATATTGAAAGATGCCTTCAAACGTATATCAACAATACTGGCTGCCACAGACATTCTAAAATATATTTTATAGATTTATGTCAGTAAGCAAATACTATAATCTTTTGGATTTTACAGTGTGTGTGTGATGGGCTGGGTGTGTGCTTCATTGTAATCTTCATGTCACTCACTTAATATAAATACATAATGCTATACCTTATTTGACTAAGGATTTATATTATCTACCGTGAACTCTCAGGCCCCAACTGTGGGTGGGATTTTAGTCCCTGACAATAACATTCCTGTTAGAGCTTCTCTGTTCATTTTATATATATTTTTATGAGAATTTCTTCTATGGGATACTACATGCTCATGAGTTTAAGTTTTTCATTTGCTATGATTGAACACTTTCTCTTTACCAAAACCAGTCCATTGTCATTTTCTTATTTATACTTACTAATTCGAGTTCTGGTCTATCTACAGAGATGGAGCTATGCCATCAGAATGAAATGTGGTCATTGGAATAGAACATCCAAAGTTGCAATAGTTTCCAGACCACAGTATAAACTCTAGACATCAATATATACAGATGAAGACTTTAAATTTTTCTATGTAGTTCTAGGAGGCTTCATAATATAGTGTGAATATATAGAATATAATTCTAGCTGAATTCCTTCTTTCTACACCAAAATAAACTTACTTACCAAAAAATAAACTACTCACTCACTCTTCTTTCCATTGATTTTAAGTTGTTTCTGACTTTGAGATTTTCTTAAGGAAACTTAAGAACTGCATCATTCTAAAATTATAGTTACATCTTCTGTATCATTGATAGTTTTTTTCTGAATAGAAATGATATGGTATTTTATGATATGAAATGATAGTTCAGAATTGTATGATTTTGTTTAAATACTACATTCATAGTTGAACTTTACCTTATGATTTAACATTAAATATTATTGGATTATAGCAAGTGCTTTTAAAAATTACTTCCCTTATTTAAGAAATGTAGAAATACTTTGTTAATGTCACCTTTTGTAGGCATGTTTTGTAAGGTTACGTAGATGAAAGAAAGAAAGAAAGAAAGAAAGAAAGAAAGAAAGAAAGAAAGAAAGAAAGAGAAAATAGATATAATACAGCTTTAAGAATACTACAATATCCACTAGTTAATTTATATTCATATATCCTATCCAAACATATGCATAATGTGGTCATAGTAGTTGAAGAAAATAACAAACTCTAGGTATTCAATGATATAACCAAGAAGAGTTTTATTGTCTTTGCTGTTATGTTGAAAACAGACATGAGTATTAAAGGGATACATGAATTAAAACATTCAAGTAAGGAATAATGAAGAAGACAATAAAGGCTTGCAACTGGGTGATAGACAGCCAATCTGAACAGATAAGGGGAAAGACAGACCCTGAAGCACCAATATCCACATATTTAGGCAAGCTTCCTAGAGACTTCTCTGTGAGTACCATTAACAAGGCATCATTGTTTTTTCACAAATGTCACAACTTCATAGATAGTTACAAGACTGTGCATTCCCTGGCATCTAAAGCGTCTTATTATAATAGTTTCAGTTAATGGTAAAGTAAGGTTCTGTTTCGGACAAAACTTCTTCCCATTCTAGGAAAAAGGCCACAGCAAGCTAACCCAGGTAAAGCAAGAAGAATGGAAACTATCGGCAGATTTGTAAAGTCCAGATTTGAAATAAATTTCATTGCTGTTTTACTTCACGCAAGGTCCAATCTGGCTGTTACAGTTTCCATTTTTGTTTGACAATTGTAGAAACAAACCATCACTCTGTGCTTACTATACTTCATGTAGGTTTTTCTACTTTGGAAAAATAAAACTCTGGATCGTTGCTTTGCTTGGGGTTGGAGAAATGTAGGAAGGGGTATCTTTTCTCATCAATAACATCTACAACTTTGAAATATCATGAATTTTGCAGGCAGATGGAGGGAACTGAAAAATATCCTGAGTGAGGTAACCCAGACCCAAAAGAACATGCATGGTATTTACTCACTGATAAGTGGATATTAGCCAAAAGTTCATAATACCCATGATAAAACTCATATACTGTATGAACAAGAAGTAACACCAAAGTGTGGGGATGCTTCAATTCCACTTAGAAGGGCAACAAAATAATCACTGGAGGCAGAAGGAGAGAGGGGCCTACATGGGAGAGCGGAGGAGGAGGGGAAAAGGGAGCAGAATCAAGTATCGGGGTAGACAGAAGAGAAGTCCAAGGGCCAGGAAGATGAATGGAATTATACAGCATCAGGGGTATGTGTGTGTGTGGATCACTAGATAGTCCCAGAGACCTGGGATGCGAGAATCTCCCAAGACTTAATGGGGATGACCTTAGCTGAAATGATCAACAGTGGTGAGATGGAACCTGAAGAGACCACCTCCAGTAGTCAGGCAGGGCCCCCAGTAGAGGGAAGTGCCACCCACAGATCTTCAAAAATTTTGACCCAGAATGTTCCTGTCTAAAGGAAATGTAGAGAAAGAAAAGGAGCAGCAACTGAAGGAAAGGCTATCCAGTGATTGGCCCAACTTGGGATCCATCCCATGTGCAGGCACCAAACCTGCACATTAATACTGATTCCATGTTGTGCTTGCATACAGGATGGCAGTCTTCTGAGAGGATCTACCAGCAGCTGACTGAGATAGATGCAAATACTTACAATGATCCATTGGACTGAGGTAAGACACACCTATGGAACAGTTAGGGAAAGGATTTAAGGAGCCAAAAGGGATTGCAACCCCATAAGGAGAACAACAGTATCAACTAACTGGACTCCTCAGAGTTCCCAGAGACAAAGCAACCAACCAAAGATCATACATGGCCTGGTCCATGGCCCCAGACACATAAGTAGCAGAGGACTGCCTTGTCTGGCCTCAGTTAGAGGGAGAGGATGTGCCTAATCCTACAGACTTGATACCCCAGGTAAAAGAGATGCTGGGGTGTATGTGTTTGAGGTGGCTGTGGGTGTGGGGTCATGGGGGTATTTAGGGAGCACGCTCTCAGAGGCAAAGGGGAGGGGGTAGAAGGTAAAGAATTCTAGGAAGGGGGCTGGGAAATGGGGGTTGCATTTAGAATATAAATAAATAATTTTTAAAAAATTAGGGCCAGTTCAGCATATAGGAATACTCATCCTTACTCAAGTAATTAACATAAAGTACAACAGGAAATGAACAGTTGATATTTAATTTTTATCATAAATGTGTAAAATTATCAGAAATCTCACTAACAAAGATTTCCATATTTACTTTTCTATAAAGAAAAAACTTGTTTAACTATATGGACAAGATTTATTTGAGACCAATATGTATTCCTTGAATTTATAATTTAATTTTTCCAGATTAAAACTTTTCTGGTGTTTTATTTTAAGATGCCATTCCTTAACAGTAAGTTGCTGTTTATTACTTAACAAATGCAAGGTTATTAAAACTTTGTCAAATGTGTATTTTAATACATCTATTTATCACATCAATTTTTACTAATGTTTTATTTTTAGCCATTGTTTTCTGGAGAATAATGTGTAAAATTGGGCCACGCATGGTGTTGCCTGCCTTTAATCTCAGAACTTGAGAGGCAGAGACAGGTGTGTTTTGTTTGTTTTAGGCAAGCTTGGTGTATATAATGATTTCCAGGACTGCAATGGGCTACTTAACACAGAGACCAAGTGTCAAGAAATGTTTTTAAAAGGAAAGCAACAACAATAACAAAGAAAACCTTTAAAAAGGTGTCAGTTTTGTTATCAAAGTGTGTTACACATTAAAATATGAGGAAAACAGTGAAACTCCTAATAAGCACAGTCCTCAGTTGGACTAGAGTATTATATGCAATGTATGTATACATTATATATAATTTTCCACAAAATATTGTCTCTACTGTAGCATACCTGTTCAGTATAGAATGTAGTTTGAGTACTATACATTAATGTAAAAAACATAGATTTTTTTGGACTTAACACTATTTTATGAGGTAAGATTCAGAATCTGGAAAGATTGCTAAGTAGATAGAACACCTTTCGTTCTTACCTTAAGACTACATTTCAGGTCTAAGCATCCACATGGTGTTCTACAACTGCAAATCACTCCAGTTGCAGGGGATCTGACATCTTTTTTTGATATCCACAGATAACAGGCATTCAAAGTTTTCAAACATACATGTAACAACCACTTATAAACATAAAATACAAGAAATACAATTATTTTCTTTTAACAAAAATTTTGATTCAAATTTTAATAACTCAGACAATACTGTCTGAGGCATCCATCTTTGCTACATGATTGAAATGTTTCACCTTCCTGTCCCTTTAAGAACTTTGTAGGTTTACATACATTTTCGTTAATCTTCATCACTAATGAATGTTGATATTCATATTTCTTTATTATGTTTTTATGTATCACTATAGATATTTATTCTTCACCAATAACAGTTTTTACTTAAACATATATTCGTACCTAATAATTCATTCTAGAGTTGCGTTCAAACTACCACTATGTTTCCCAACACCAGAATTCAGATTCCAGACTTTTTCTTACATATGACTTTATTTATACCTAATGTCTTCATTGCTGAAGCTCTTGTCTTAACTGTTATACGTGTTTGCTTTGGCCAGCTTCCAATTTATACACTTTACATTATTTACTTCAATTCTTCCTTTCATATAAAAGTAATTTATTTCATTTGAACCACAGTTGTGTACATTAGCAATCAGTTCACATTTCTACAGTTTTGAACTGATATCATAACCCAAAATTTAGAAGCTTAGAACATCAAATATTATCTAAATTTTTTTAGGTAAATTATTTTTATGAGAGTAAATAATATTGAAAGCTTCTATTATAAGTTAATTTCAAACACATCTGACTTTTCATTCATAATTATTTGAAATTAATTCACTATTTTCTGAGAAAATTAAGAATAACATTTTCATGAATGATGAATAACATTTTTTCTCAAAATTTTTACAGTAAAATGAGTTACTGGGAAGAATCTTTACTTATAACATTATACTATGCAATGTTTAGAAGACTGTGAATCCTGAATATTGGTAGCCCTGCATCCACAGTTTTATAAAGGTGCATATTTTCCTTTTTTATTTTTAATCAAATTTACCCTTGGATAGTTTCAGAGTTGTGAATGTTGACTTGTGTTTTCAACTAGCACTTCCTATTTTTTCTAATTGTCATAAAGACTATTTTACTTATTTTAAGAAGTATTCATCTAGCTATTTTAATTTATATTCACATGTATTTTTCAATGATATTGCACATTTATAATTCCTAAACTTCATTACAGCCCATGAAATCTGTTCCCAGATTTGCCTGTGATGTTCGCTCTCCATTTTTCTATGCTCTCTGACTCAGGCTATGTCTATATTCAGCACTTACATTGATTAAATACATTTTCTCCAGTTTAGCTGATAGATTTATATGGCATTAAAATCCTCCTTTCAGAATGATACTAATAAATCTAAAATATTGCAATAAAGTTAAATAACTCTTTATAATCCCTAAACATTGAACACTTTGAAGCCCTTACAAAATGCTTCAATGCTTTCAAATTGCCTTGTGAAATAGGGAATGATTTAAAAGTACTGGAGCACTATATTTCTTTGAAATCTTTTCACTTAGAATTGAATAAAAGTACATTTGAGAATGTATACATTACTAAACAAGTACTACATTTACAATCTACCACGTGGTCCTAGAGCCTTAGCGTATGCAAAGAATGAACAGGTGATTCAGCATACATAAATGCATGTCATACCTTGCATATCAGTCAGAAATAATGTCCCAAATAATTCCTGATAGCATCTTTACTTACACAATAAATCCATTTCCATCATGTTTTTTTTCAATTGTCTAATGTGTATAAGGAATTTAATTTCTAATTATCCAGTAATGTAAACAAACTGCATTTCCACAGAAGCTACCTGTTTACAATAGCTTATAGCCTTCTGTTTCAGTGTTTTTCCACAGACACCCAAGACTTTGTGTTAGCATGCATGTATGTGAGGCCTTTTGCTGATTTTAGGCCTATGGCTGATTTTAGGCCTTTAGTGTATGTATATGCAGGGCTGCTCCTGACATCTCCTCCCTTCTCTAAGTATAGGAGGGCCTTGGCGATTCTATTCTTGCGAAGGCGGGGATAGAGGCCTGACCTCCAATAATTGAAGGGGACCTTGTAATGGCTCAGGTCCTCCTGTTATTGTCCAGTGAGGCATGAGGGCCATACCCATCCCGATGTCGTTTTCCTGGAGAGGGGATACTTTTGACATCAACCCCTATGCAGTCAGGCTTGTCCCTCAGGGAACCCAGAGAGATATTTTTAGTTTTTATTTATATTTCCCTTGCAGTGCTTAGCCTCGCAGCCTAAGCAAGAATTCAGATCGCCAGTCAGAGAGGGTTCTGGGAAGCCTCTCTCTGCTTGGTCTAGGGGCAGAAGTCCCCTCTTTTAGGTTGGGTGGAGATGGGTTTGAGGAACACCCTGGATAAAGTAACAACCTCATCTTGAGTCTTGTGGTCCTCCATAGCTAACTTATGATAATGTATCTGAATAGGTTTTGCTACCAAATTATCTATCTGTTGTATCACAAAGTTAGTCAGCCTATTTAAGGCCCGGGACCAAAAGAATCAACAAAAATAACCCAATTAATGGTCCCAAGATGGGAGGAAGTGGGATTGACAACCATGGAGAGGTTGAAAAACAGTCCTTGTACCAGCTCTCATCTTTCTTTCTCTCTCTGTCTTTTCTCTGGGCCTTCTCTGACCTTTTTCATGTTCTCTTTAACCATCCCTGTCTTGTCTATGTAAGGGCAACATTCTTCTTTAAGGGCTGTACACAGTCAAGAGCGGTACACAGTCTTTTCTATTGTAGAAGAGTAAATCAAGTCCGATAAAGTCCTTTGCAATTTTTGGAGATCATTTCAGACAGCGAAACGAGGGATTTCTTCAGATTAGTGATGTCAATCTCTAGCTGTTTGGTGTCCTTGTCAATGGCCCATCAAAGGTCTGAGTAGTATAAGTCTGGAGGCCAGCATTAGGATTACAGCTTCTACCAGCAGACATCACGGGTGTTTCATTTTTACCTGAGATACTGCTTGGGTTAGAGCTCCTGGGTGCCCCACTCCTGCCAGGTTTTGTGAGATTCAGTGCAGAGCTGCCACCCGGGATCTGCTCCATGCCTGGGCCCAGACCGGAAGTCAAAAATTTTAATCTTAAAACATCATTTTAAAGATATTTTATAATATCCCCAACTTTAAATACAATAATATCACAATATTCATTTTGAATTTTTCACATGACTTTGTACAGTATAAATTTTCAGTCAAACTGATTAGAAAAAAGTAAGCATGTAAGGCTTAAGATAATGTCAGTTAAGATACCATATTTATTGTCTACCCTGATTTAAAATTCTACACAAAATTATAAAAAAAATGCAGAGATGGTACTGCAGGTATCAACCATCCAATTTTCACACAGCAAACAATTTGCCAAAGTATAAATGACAATAAATGACAACATCAATACAGAGCATTAGAATTGAAGATGTCAAGATATTAATGTCTTCACTATGAGGATCTCTCAAGATTCCCCTTAAAAACCACGTATCTTTCTCTTAATGCAAGAGAACCTTTGGTATACATTAAATGGTTTACATAATTTTGTCATTATTAACAAATGGAATCATGTAATATCTATTTTTTTATATAGTATAAGTTTTCTGAGATTTGTCCAGATAGTTGCTTACATTGACATCTATTCCTTTATGTTGCTGAGTAGCAATCCATGACATGAATTGAGAGCATAATTTGCTAATGAATATTTGTAGAATTTCAGTTTGAGACAAGGATGACCAAGATTGTTAACCACATACACATACAGTGTTTATAACTATAAATCTTCATACATTGTTATCTTGTTAATCCGAATAGTATCATGCTAAGATTATTTTCCAGATCCAGATGTGTAACAGTGAAGTTAAATTTATTTTATTATTTACAGTATCTACAATATAGGTTTCCATATGAAACTTTCGAAGACTTAGATTGTCAATAATAATTCCCCCGTAGTACTTCCTCTGCCTTTTTTTTTTTTTTGTGAAAATATTCTATACTTTTTGTTTATTTGTCTTTTTTTTTAATTTTTATTTTTAATTTTTTTTCAGCAAATCAAAAAAATTTAAAAAGCATTCAAACAGAATAAAATGAAAAGAAACAACCAAGCAAAATACCAAGGGTCAGATATACTTATACAAGAATTCTATAGAGCCTTCAAACAAGCAATACTTTTTGAGTTATGTTTAAAAAAATTCAGAACCACAATAAGCTCCTTCACCAAGAAAATAGTATTGAAATAGTGAAATCAAGTGTAAACCCAACAAAAATATATAAATTATAGTCTAGTATCCCTCATGAGTATACATACAAAAATTTTCAATGAAGTAGTTGCAAACTGAGATATAAAAAATAATATTCCATGAATAACTGAATAACTGTTTTTTTTTTTTTTTGTTGTTTTTTGTTTTTTTTTTTTAGAAGACCATACTCCATATACAGGCTGCATGTTTTGGGATAGCCCCCACTCCAGATGTTTGAGACCTACATGAAAACCAAGCTGCACATTTACAACATATGTGCAGGGAGGCCTAGGTTCAGCCCATGGAGGTAGATCTTTGTAGACTAGGTATGCTCCACGGTTGGTGATTCAGTCTCTGAGAGCTGAAAGGGTTCAGGTTCGTTTACTCTGTTGATCTTCCTGTGCAGTTCCTATCTCCTTAGGGCCCACAATCCTTCCACCTATTCTTCTACAAGAGTCCTCAAGCTCCATCCACTGTTTGGTTCTGGATGTCTGTATCTGTCTGAGTCAGCTGCTGGTTAGAGCCTCTCAGAGGACAGCTTGCCCCTGTCTGTTCTCAGGCTGGAGGTTTAGATTCTGGGAGCTCTGGTTGAATCTTTTGATACTCATTCTAAAAAGGGCAAAAGCACCCTCACTTTGGTCTTCCTCCTTCTTCTTGAGTTTCATGAGGTTTATGCGTTGCATCTTAGGTATTGTGTGTTTTGGGGCTAATATCCGCTTATCAGTGAGTGCATACCATGTGTGTTCTTTTGTGATTGGGTCATCTTACTCAGGATGATATTTTCCCTATCAAAATTCCCACTCAATTCTTTACAGAGATAGAAAGAGCAATCTTAAAATTCATTTGGAATAACAAAAAACCAGGATAGCGAAAACTACACTCAACAATAAAAGAACTTCTGGGGAATCACCATCCCCGACTTCAAGCTGTACTACAAAGCAATAGTGATAAAAATGGCATGGTATTGGAACAGAGACAGTCAGGAGGATCAATGGAATAGAATAGAAGACCCAGAAATGAACCCCCATACCTATGGTCACTTGATCTTCGACAAAGGAGCTCAAGCTATCCAGTGGAAAAAAGACAGCATTTTCAACAAATGGTGCTGGTCCAACTGGAGGTCAACTTGTAGAAGAATGCAAATTGATCCATACTTATCTCCTTGTACAAAGCTCAATTCCAAGTGGATCAAGGACCTCCACATAAAACCAGCTACACTGAAACTAATAGAAGAGAAAATAGGGAAAAGCCTTGATCATATGGGCACAGGGGAAAAGTTCCTGAACAGAACACCAATGGCGTATGCTCTAAGATCAAGAATTGACAAATGGGATCTCATAAAACTGCAAAGCTTCTGTAAAGCAAAGGATAGGGTCAACAGGACAAAGCGGGAACCAACAGACTGGGAAAAGATCTTCACCAACCTTACATCTGATAGAGGGCTAATATCCAAGGTATACAAAGAACTGAAGAAACTAGATTCCAGACCATCAAATAACCCTATTAAAAAATGGGGTAGAGAGTTGAACAAAGAACTCTCAACTGAGGAAACTCGAATGATTGAGAAACATCTAAAGAAGTGCTCAGCATCCCTAGTCATCAGGGAAATGCAAATGAAAACAACACTGAGATTCCACCTCACACCAGTCAGATTGGCTAAGATCCAAAACACAGGTGACAGCAGATGTTGGCGAGGATGTGGAGAAAGAGGAACACTCCTCCATTGTTGGTGGGATTGCAAGCTGGTACAACCACTATGGAAAGCAGTCTGGCGATACCTCAGAAAATTGAACATGGTGTTACCTGAGGACCCAGCTATACCCCTCCTGGGTATATACCCAGAAGATATTTCAACATGCAACAGGGCCACATGCTCCACTATGTTTATAGCGGCCTTATTTATAATAGCCAGAAGCTGGAAAGAACCCAGATGTCCTTCAACAGAAGAATGGATACAGAAAATGTGGTACATTTACACAATGGAGTACTACTCAGCTATTAAAAATAATGAGCTCATGAAATTCTTAGACAAATGGATGGAGCTAGAAAATATCCTCTGCCTTTCAACGTGGAGTGAGGAACGTGGGTAGTTTAAGGAGAGCATCTGCTTCAGTGCAAGTGCAGTTCCAAAGTGGGCCAAATGAAACTTTGCCTCAACAAAGCAAAACTAGATATTATATTTAATAATCATGCTTTATAACCACTTCAATGATCACAAAAGGTATTGAGTCTTTGCATCTAAATTTTGATTTGTCATTTGAAAATTTATATTTTACTTTGAAGAGTATGATTCAATTGAACTATTCTTTGTTTGAAACGAAGAATAACAACAAAGGTATCACAATCAATTTTTATTTAAGTGTTTTCTTTTTGCTAAAACAAATGTGGTGTTTTTAATAACATTTTCTTTGCTCCACTGGATCATGGCCTCCACTGGATCTGAGTCATTTGAGCATGCTTATAGGTCTGTTTTTATTTTTATTTATTTCCTTTTTCTGTAATTATAGTCTTCTTCTTATGCTCAATGACACATATAAGTTTATCATTTATACACATATGTGAATTATTATATACATACATGCATATATAAATATATGTAAATTGTATTGTAGGAGGTTGGTCTGTTACTGCTATGTATTCAAATACTAATTACTGGCCCCCAAAATCTGTTTGTTCTGATAAGGAGATTGTTGAGCATAACAGTTTTGTAAATCTTGCCCCCCTGCCCAATTATCCCTGATTGTTTAATAAAGATGCCTACAAACTAGGCTGAGAAGAAGAGAAGATGGGGAGTCTTCACTCACTAGTGTCTCAGTCAGGGACCACCAGTGAGAGTGAAGAGGAAGAGAAGGAAGGAAGTAGCCATGGAGTAGGCAGATCAAGAGCATTGGCCATGAGGGCTGGACTGTTGGAATAGGAGAAAATCAGGAGAACATGGCTAGTGATATCTCAGAATTTTTGACAGGGATGTAGACAAAATAACATTGAGGGTTGTTATCTGCTCAACGCTAATGCTTTTAATCTGATTATAAAAATAAAAGGCTTCTTTTTTTCATTTGGGAAGTAAATGATCTAAGTCAGGTAGAAACACCTTATGGATATGTAAAGACAACAAGAGGGTGTAGCAAACCCCCTAGTGTGGGGCAAGAACTTACTTATAACCCAAATAAAAATTTCAGATTTTTTCAATGAAAGATGTTCTTTCCCTTTAAGCCAAATGCTGTGATGGCAGCTAGGAAGGTAGGGAGAAATGGTTCCTTATCAAGGATTGTTTTTTTCTTTTTTTTTCTTTGTTTTTTCCTTTGTTCCTTTCTTTTTTCCTTGTTTTTTTCTTTGTTTCTTTCTTTATTTCTTCCTTCCTCCCTTGCTTCCTTCCTTCCTTCCTTCCTTCCTTCTTTCTTTCCTTCCTTCTTCTTTCTTTTTTTTTCTTTCTTTCCATAGCACTAGTTTGGCACACAGGATTTCAAGAAGTCAGAGCATGAGTCAAGACACAACTGTACACCCTAGCTGACCACATGCCAGGCCTTGCTGTATCTCTGCTCAGAGCTGGGACACTGGCCCCATTCTGGGCCCTTTCTCAGCACTGGTCAGCATGGAAGAGAGGCCTAGGGTACTCAAGATGAGAGACATTATTTTTAAATGTTGCAATCCTCCCATCCATAAAAATTGTGAATTTCCCAGACTTTGTCTATGCATTTTGTTATCATTTTATGTTTTCTAGCATTTGTGTTGATTTGAGTGAGAATGGCACCCAGAGGCTCATATTGTTGAACAGTTAGTAGTTATTTGATGGAATGTTTGGGAAGGATTAGAAGATATAGCCTTAGAGCAGATATTACACTGAGGGCCCAGATTTTATGTTTAAAAATCTCATGCCAAAATATCTGAGCCTACTTCCTTGTCCTAGCACAAAGTCATTTTTAATCTCATAAACAAAACTGAGCCTGTCTTAGGCCTTTCTGCGAAGAATGGTTCCCTTACCTTTCATGAAATATGTATTATCAAAAGCAATGGACTCTGTCTTAGGTTGGTAAAGCTCTGTACAGAATCTTACCTGTCCTTGGCTTACCATCCTGTTAATTTAGTAACTCTGTCTGGGGGTCTATTTTCAGTTTCAATCCATGTACTTCGGCTGCCAACATGTTTTGTAGAAGACAAGCTTTAACATGATGGGCAGCAATAAAGTATTCCTAGGATACCTTGCTTGTTCTCTAACTGTGTTTATTGTCTTGTTTGTTCCTTGAATATTTGCATCAATTGTATTGCTAGTTCATCAACCTAGAAGAGACCTAAATACTCGCATGTAATTAAAGTGGTATAAAAGAAAAAAAGAGGGGGGGTATGGGATAGGTGGTTTCTGAGGGGTAAGTGAGGAAAGAGGATGACATCAGAAATGTAAATAAATAAAATATCCAATAAAAATAAAATCTCATGCCTTTCTCAATATGCTTTCTCTGCCTCCTATTAATAGGTAAAAATACATATTCTTATCCATTCCTTTTTTTTTTTTTTTTGTTTTTTTTTGTTTTTTTCGAGACAGGGTTTCTCTGTATAGCTCTGGCTGTCCTGGAACTCACTCTGTAGACCAGGCTGGCCTCGAACTCAGAAATCCGCCTGCCTCTTCCTCCCAAGTGCTGGGATTAAAGGCGTGCGCCACCACCATTATCCATTCCTATACACATGCCTTAATTTAGCCATCATGGAATCTAACATTCTGAAACTGCCCACCCAATTAAATACTTTATTTTAATAAGTTGCTTTGATCATGATGTTTTCTTCATTATTAAAAATAAGTTAATGCCAGTATACAGATTTTTTATATGTTAAGTTTACATAGAGTTTTATCTTTAGTTCTCAATGTTTCTAAACTTTTATTTCAATTTTACTACCATCTAAAGAAGATAGATACTATGGGGAATTTAATCAAACTCGAACATGTGTCCTCTCCCCTATGAAATTGACCTAAACTCTATGAGCTTATTAGTATGAATTTGAAAGGGGAATATGAGGGCTCTCAAGAGAATTTGGAAGTAAGAAGACAAAGTAAATATGATCAATACTCCTAA
Source organism: Mastomys natalensis (assembly GCA_021653895.1). Taxonomy (NCBI): domain Eukaryota; kingdom Metazoa; phylum Chordata; class Mammalia; order Rodentia; family Muridae; genus Mastomys; species Mastomys natalensis. Next base: position 512,414 of record JAJTUV010000824.1, read on the forward strand.
GTCTAATGTATGAAAACTTGAAAGAATATTTATAAATTGTATTGGTAGATGAAACACATGCAATATTGAAACAACAAAAGAATGTACTCAGCTGTGTACTGTACAACCAATCCAGTAAGCATAGTAGAGTTTATAGATGTTATGAGGTTAGTGGAAAGAAAAGCAGATGTTATTACTATTATCCATGAAAAATTTCCTAAAAAGAAAAGATATGCTTTTGTAAATTAATACTTTGTACTAGAACCACAAACATGGTAATATATTGATCTACTTTAAGGAAATTTCATCAAAATTATATGGGGAAATGTTTAGTGAATTGTAGATCCAATACATATTCAAAAAGGAAGATGAATGAAAAACAACAACAATGAAATTACAGGTATTAAATAAAAATATGAATTACTTTGGGGCTCTCAACATAATGGACAGTCATAGGGAACTCTAAGCAAAATCTTTCCTAAGATTTTTTGGTCATGTATCTTTATTATAGCTATAGAGTAGTAACTAATATATCTACATAACAAGATTCAAATAAAAGAAACATCACACATTGATACTATACTTGTCCTTATGTTTTGAAAGAAAAGTAAAAATAAGTACTATCAGAACCACCTAAGTCTCAGGAAGGATCTCAGAAAAGGGAGTGTAAAGATTGTAAGAAGTGCAGGGCAAGGAATTACACTGTTCTAGGAAACAAGATTATTTCTCTTAGTAAGAAAAAGCAAAAAATCAGCTATCAACTTTTTTAAAGGAGCTAAAAATTTCATATTCTTTTAAACCATAAAAAACTTCAGATTCTTTTAAATCATTAAAATTTTGGGTCCATGAAGGTGAAAGGAGGGAGAGAAGGGAAAGGAAAGAAAGGAAGGGAGAAATGATGAACTATATTCTAATTTTCAAAGAATTTATAAACCACAAGATGAAAAGCAGTTGACATTCATGTTTTTGTTTGCATTTCTTCTTGAAATTAAATATTTAATGTGCAGAGTTGTATAATTTTAGACAGTGGAACATTAGATATTTCCCTAATAAGAACCCACATTTTTAAAATATGATATATATTCATTAAAAATCAGTATTATTTTGTCCCTCTGTCTGCAACACATTTAACTTTCATTTATATTTTTGTTTGTTTATTTTATATGCATGATAGTATGTCTATGTAGGTGTTACCATAAAGGTCAAAGGATACCTTTCAGGAATACCTGATACCCTTTCAACATGTAGTTCCCTGGAATGAAACATATCTTTATGCTTAGTTACTGGGACTTGTACACAATGAGCCATCTCTCTGACCCAACACTTCACTTTTGTTTATTTTTATTTTATTTACTTACTTAGGTTTAATATTTAAATATAAACATTTGTTTTAAATGAGAGTTTATGAATAGTTTTGTGTATTGTTGAGTATTTTTCATAATAATTTATTCATTTTTATTAACTTTACATCCTGAATGCAATCCCCACTTCATCCTCAGTGAAGGGTTACCCACACTTAGGGTACCACCCCTCATTGGGACATTTCTAGGATCCACCTTTCAACCAAGGCCCAGTCAGTTGAGGTAAGGGGATAGGATGGCAAGCAACAGCTTCAGAGACAGCCTCTACTGTAGTTGTTAGGGTCCCACATGAAGCCCAAGCTGTATATCTGCTACATATGTGGAGGGGGCCGGGGGGACTAGACCCAGCCAGTGCATGTGCTTTGGTTGGTGCTTCAGTCTCTCTGCCATACCTCCCACCCCCAGACCAATATTAGTTGATTCTGTATGTCTTCTTGTGATGTCCTTGGTCCCTCCAGCTCACTCGATTCTATCCCTAACTCTTCCGCAAGACTCTCTGAATTCCACCTGATGCTTGGTTACGAGTCTCTGCATCTGTTTCCATCCACTGTTGGATCAAGCCTCTATTTTTGCACCTGTAATTATCTTCTGATTATTGTATAAACATTCATAAGTGACTTTTTGATCAAATATTTGAAAAGAAACACACACACACGTACATATTTGCCTCTTCTGAAATTCCTTTTTCTAGTTTCAAATTTATGTCTAAAGCTGTGTTTAAGTGTTGATAAATATTCATGTTATTTACTATTTTGAATTACATTCAATTTAACACATTTTCTGTTATCAAGTGGTCATTTTGAAAGACAATAAAATGAGGATGTTAATTGCTTTAATACCATATGTAAACTGCAAATATTAATTTTAATTCATGAGTTAATTTTATGACATTATTAGAATTCTCTAATAAACCAAGAAGAGGGTAAAATTGTAAATACAGCTTGCATCTGTTGACCAATTACTAGTTTTACATTTTCACAGGGAAAGAAATACCCTGAAACTATCTAATTTTACAATGCCAAAGCAGAATACTACGAAACAAAAAGCAGCTTTTGTGTAATGATAAAAGCATGAAGGCTTCTTCCTTAATTGTGATAATTTGGGACAAATTAGGGAGTCTTGCAGTGAGCAATAGACTAGTCACACACCCCTAAGTGTTCTTGATCAATGTGCAGGGTGGCTTGCTGAGCAGGTCTCTGAAACCCACGAGCCCTTATTAAAGACAAGGTCAACATAGAAAGGCAAGGTTTTATTTTCTTTATGCCTTCTTTGTGTATTTTGGGGGAGAATTTTTAAAAATATGAACTGACTTACCAATCCATGATGTGTGTCATTAAAGTTTATTCTTGTTTGTATTTTTCTAATCCTTTCTAGAGCGCTTTAGTTTACCCATGTCAATAGTATAATTTTAATTGGAATTTTTGTGTAAAAGCATGTAGCATGCTGCCTTTACGACATAATTACTGCTAGCATCATTTCTCTGTCCAGAATCTGTATAAATTTGATTGGCTTGCTTCACCTTCAGCTTAGTTGTAGTACCACTGTGGGTTCCTGTGTTTTGGAGATCCCTTGATCCATATTCTGCTTGTTTATGTGGAACAACAAGCATTTGACGCTGTTACTCACTAGAATTCAGCAAAGGATCAAGGAAGGAAGTGTGTGAATTACAAATGGTACTGCAAATCCAGGTCAAGCAGCAGAAAATTACTTACAGAAAACAGTCTTCTCTTACAGACAGCTTTTGTTAAAGTAAATATTCCCAGACAGTTTCTTTTACAAGATATATATTCCTATGAAATCACATAAAAAAACAAAACCAAGCAGATCCTGCTCCCAAACCAAAAAAAAAAAAAAAAAAAAAAAAAAAACCAAAACAACAACAACAAAACATAAAACAACCAAGTTAACCAATCTTTGTTGTCTTTTAGTTAATTAAATTTATTCTTAGATGGTTGTACATATAATTCCATATGCTACATTACTCTCACACTGATATTTCTCTTTTACCTTCTTCTCATCCTGAGCCACCATATAAATATGGTAAAGATAAGTCACTTTTCTACATCTGTATTGTTTTTGCTTTGTTTTTTAACTCACTGACTTTAAAATGGTAAAGGTGAATGACTAGCATTGTGACACTATCCAATGGAACATGATGGGTTCTCTGCTAAACCTTGAGAACAATGCTTAAAAAAAATAGCTCTCCCTTCCCAAGAATCCAAAATAACCAATAGTTCCTCCAAAAGACAGAGAATTACATAAATCCATCTTTCATCCATAAGTGACTATTGACAGGCCCTTTTTTGTTCAGGCCCACTGCAGGCAGCATAGCTACTGGGAATTTACGATGGCAATGACTCTTGTAGCCAGAAATACTGTTTTTAAACTCTCTATCATTGAGATCTTATACTGAGATCTTTCTGCTGCTTCTTCTGCAATGTTTCTTGAGCCATAGATGTGGCTCTATACAAGTTTCCTTTAGGGCTGAGCATGTAAAAGAAACAGTTTCCAATTTATGCGGTGGAGTTCAGGATGGAACCCAAGTCTGCATGAATCCTAAGTAAGCAGTAGACTATCTGAACCACATCTCAAAGCTATAATGGCTTCCAGTATTCTGCATTGTTGAAGTAATATTTTTGTGTACTGTGTGAAGATGTGTGTTTGTTTTTCCTTACATGCTGTAGGTAACATCTAATTGGTTAAAATAAATAGATGATGAACTATCTGAAAAGACAGGATCCTAAGACAAGGCACCGAGCAGAGAGAACTCTGGGAAGGAGTCAGACAGGAAATTGAAATTTGCCTATGAGAAGTAAGGAAGGTGGGCTTATAAAATTGGAAAGAAGTAACCAGCCTGGTGGCAGAACTTAGATTAGTATAAATGCAATAATACATTAAGAGTTAGTTAGGAACAAGCCTAGCTTAAGAATAAACATTTTTAAATAAAAATGAGTGTGTGTCATTATTCAGACCAAGGGTGGGCATAGCAAAGCCCAAACGGTTACACTGCATACCTTGAAAAGATTATAACATATTTGCTAAACACATTTATGAAGACCAAAGCAATCCAAATAGATTGTTACCAGATCTAAAAAGCAGGAAAATAATTAAACCACATGAGAGAATGGAGACTTAGAGAAACTAGTGTTGAAAGGAGATAATGTTATACTTAACCTGTGTCTCTAATGTCTCGAGTTAGTTTGTCCTGAAAAGAACAATTCTATAAGGTATCTGTAATTTGATATTTTTTTCTTTGAAATATATTTTCATACAGTATATGCTTTTTGTTTGTTTTTTCTTTTTTCCTTTTATTGGATATGTTCTTTATTTGCATTTCAAATATTATCCCCTTTTTAAGGTCTCCCCTCCAGGACCCCCTATCCTATCTCCTCCTTCCCATGCCTCTCCACCACCCACCCACCCATTCTGGACTTCCAGCCCTGGCATTCGCCTACACTGGGGCATTGAAACCCCTCAGACCCAAGGGCTGCTCCTCTCACTGATGCCCTACAAGGCCATTTTCTGTCACATATGCAGCTAGAGCCATGGGTTGCTCTATGTGTACTCTTTGGTTGGTGGTCTAGTCACTTCAAGTTCTGAAGGTCTTGCCAGTTGAAACTGTTGCTTCCCCCTTTCAAACCCCCTCACCTCCTTCAGTCCCTTTTCCAACTCCTCCTTAGGGGACTCCACAGTCAGTCCAATGGTTGGCTGCGAGTGTCTGCCTCTCTATTTGTCAGGCTCTGGCAGAGCCTCTCAGGAGACAGCCATATCAGGCTCCTGTCAGCAAGCACTTCCTGGCATCTGCAATGGCATCAGGTTTGGTGACTGCATTTGGGATGGATCCCAAGGTGGGGCAGTCTCTGGTTGGCTTTCCTTCAGTCTCTGCTCCACACTTTGTTTTCATATTTCCTCTCCTGAGTATTTTGTGTCCCCTTCTAAGAAGCACTGAAGCTTCCACACTTTGGTCTTCCTTCTTCTTGAGCTTCATGTGGTCTGTGAATTGTATCTTGTGTATTTTCAACTTTTGAGCTAATATCCACTTATCAGTGAGTTCATACCACGTGTTTCATACAGTAGATTCTGATCATGTTTTCCCTTTCTTGTCTATTCACAGATATTTCCCACATCCTATTCATCAGCTCCAGGACTTAATTCATTCTCTTTTTCAAAACAAACAGGAAGAAAGAAAGAAAGAAAGAAAGAAAGAAAGAAAGAAAGAAAGAAAGAAAGGAAAGAAAGAAAGAAAGGGAAGAAAGAAAAGGAAAGAAATGAAGGAAGGAAGGAGTCAAACAAAAACTAACATACAAAATATACAAAAACAAAACACAAAACAAAACAATAAAGCAAACACAGGAACTATATTATATAAACAAAATGTCAGTAAGATATAAAATGCCAGGCAAAGGAATATGAAACAAGCATACAGAATCTTCAAAAATATCAAATGAATGGTTCAACTTTGTTTTCTTTGGACATTTACTGCATTGCATGGGGTCTGCCCATACAAACTCCATTGAAGAACTCTAATTTTTCCTTTTGTGAACAGTTCTCAACTGGTAGTATCTTACAGGTTCAAGATGGAACATAGGCCAACTTCCCATCTCAGCATGGGGACCCCATCTGCTACAGGCCCATGCAAGGTCTTTAGCTTTCTGTCACTGGATTTGCCAACTCATATCTGTCTTGTGTCTATAAGAGAATTTCCTTAGTGTCATTCATTCTCTGTGATTTTCACAATTTTTCTATCTCCCTTTCCATTTGGTATTCTTTCCCAATCTAATATTAATTATTTAAAAATTTCATACAATGAATCCCACTCACATTCATTTCCTATTCTACCCAGTTCGATTCTCCTATCCTTGGACCTCCCCTCCTCCTCCTCTTCCTCCTCCTCCTCCTCCTCCTCTTCTACTCCTACTCCTCCTCTTCCTCCTCCTCCTCCAAAAAAATTATCACAAAAGAAGATGGAAGAAAGAAAGGAAGGAAGGAAGCAAGAAAGGAAGAAAACAAAAGAAAACCACTAAACACTAAATCCAGTTCGTATAGCCACAGTCAAACTCCTAGTGGCCAGCCACTTCAAGAAAACTAGGTCCGTCCCCACCTTCGACCAGAAATCACCTCCAATGGAGAGCCACATTTCAGTGCTCTCACAACAGCATTCAAGGAAACTCCAGTAACTTCTCTGGACTTTCCTTTTCCTCCTCCTCCTCTTCCTACTCTTCCTTCTCCTTCCTCTTCTCCCTCCCTCACTGACTCTTCTTTTCTTTTTCTAACTTTTCCCCCACTTGATAATTTTCAAATAATGAAAAAATGTAAAGAAACACAGAGTTTCTCAGAATTTATGTGATTTCACTAAGAAATAATTAATGTACTTAAGAAGAAAACACTCCTAGAAATTTGAAAACAATTCTTATTTTCCGTTATTCACAAAGTACATAAAATCTCAATGATAATTTAATATACCATAATAACATTTTCTGCTGATTTCTTAAGAAATTGCAAATTACATCCTCCTCAAAAATAATTGTTTTCGGTTGCTAATATTGATACAAATTTTAAAGTGAAAACGATCAAAATTTTCAGCCAGAGAAATATTTTTTAACTAAAACAAACAGAACCTCTTGGTGGTGGGTGAGTTGATAGAATTGTTAAAGAATCTTACAATCTTAGCTCTACTTGTAATTCAGTGTAGTCTACTGAAACTCAGGTCTATACAGTATAATTTTCAGAAAATTAAACAAGTCAAAAGGTAGAGAGATTTTATTACAAACACTTTAGGTTTATGTAAACAAATAATACAACAGACAAAACAAACAAAACAGCAACATGAAATGGATCATGACTTTCCCTTAGTGCTGTACTCCTGAAATCCCAGTTTTTAAGAAGCTGAGCTAAGAGCAGGCTTCTCCCTGTGTCAGACCCGGCCCCAGCGTCAGGCAGCTTTGCTTCTGCGTTCTGTCACTGCCGGGGTCCCAGCCTTCTTGGGCCGGGGCCTCCGGTGCTGCGGCAGGACGGGGAGAAGAACTATGGCATCCTGTGTTGGGAGCAGGACTCTGAGGAAGGATGATGTGAACTACAGGATGCATTTCCGCATGATCAACCAGCAGCAAGTGGAGGACATCACCATAGACTTCTTCTACCGGCCGCACACCATCACCCTGCTCAGCTTCACCATCATCAGCCTCATGTACTTCTCCTTCACCAGGGATGACTCTGTTCCTGAAGACAACATCTGGAGAGGCATCCT